>CM042402.1:6329325-6524325 GCA_023634145.1 Thymallus thymallus | reverse complement strand
AAATCTCTCCAAACACGACAGGAATAACTAATGTTAAAAATCTCGCTCCTGGTGGTCAGTCCTAACTAAAGGTCTGAGCTGCAGAGCTCTGATTGGACCTAGCTCCTGGTGGTCAGTCCTAACAAAGCTCTGATTGGAGCTAGCTCCTGGTGGTCAGTCCTAACCAAAGGTCTGAGCTGCAGAGCGCTGATTGGACCTAGCTCCTGGTGGTCAGTCCTAACAAAGCTCTGATTGGAGCTAGCTGCTGGTGGTCAGTCCTAACCAAAGGTCTGAGCTGCAGAGCTCTGATTGGATCTAGCTCCTGGTGGTCAGTCCTAACAATGCTCTGATTGGAGCTAGCTCCTGGTGGTCAGTCCTAACAAAGCTCTGATTGGAGCTAGCTCCTGGTGGTCAGTCCTAACCAAAGGTCTGAGCTGCAGAGCTCTGATTGGATCTAGCTCCTGGTGGTCAGTCATAGCAATGCTCTGATTGGAGCTAGCTCCTGGTGGTCAGTCCTAACCAAAGGTCTGAGCTGCAGAGCTCTGATTGAAGCTAGCTCTTGGTGGTCAGTCCTAACAGAGCTCTGATTGGAGCTAGCTCCTGGTGGTCAGTCCTAACCATAGCTCGCCCTGCGTTCAAGGTTGTCGGCTATCATTGACTGTTGTTATCTATTCTGGCAAAGTTGAAACCGAATATGGCCAGTTGGTTTTAAATCATGTAACTGAAAGAAGATCCATGTTCATACAAATGTAGATAAAGCGTTGCCTGGTCCATTGCATTGCTCATGACTCAAACCAATAGGTGGCCTGTCAAGGGCCTGTGTCTTGTCCTGGTTCAGGTGGTCGCCCTCATCAAACAGGAACTGGCGTAGTCTGCTAGTTGAGCCAGCCCCTCTCGGACAGGGTGGGACATTATAGCATTGGTAACGTGCAGGATATACCATGGGGTTGACAGTGTTGGAGTTGACTGGTGGATGTTGACACAAGTGAGGGGGAGAAGGGAAGTCTCTCATTCTGCATTATGTCACTTAAGAATTAGCTACGAAGCTGGAAAACTGTCATTTTTAATGTGTTTTGGTCCCAGTATGATGACACTGTTGCAAATTAGATGGATGTGAAAATTAGATAAATGAATGAATTAGATGAATAAATAACAGGAACCCCGTAAAACCAAAAAAATCCTAAGTAAAGATGAAATGTTTGGGGAAAAAGTTTTAGGCATTGAGTGGAGAAAGGATAAGGTCAATTGGGGTGGGGAAGCTGAAGAGCGTGAGGGAGAGCTGGGTACAAGAGGAAGTGATGGAGCAGAAGCAAGTGGAGGGAGCAGGGGACAAGCTTCACCACACAAAAACACAGTCCCATGGTAACTTCTGTTACGGCCTGGAGCAGGAAGAGAAAGGAAGGGAAACAAGTATTAAGCCTCGCAACGCCCTGACGAACAACCAGACAAAATAGAGAAAATCATTTGCAAACACGCACAGAAACACACTAACGCACAAACACAAATTCCCACTTGGACGACATGACCGGGGCATAATTACAAATTTTGAAAAAGAGACGTTTTGATAAATAATTTAAATCTGGAAGAGATATTTTAAATGTTATTTACAGTACCTGTTTAATTGTTAACCTCCAGCTCCCTGATACAAGCTGAGACCAGACTAACAACAGCATGACACTGTTTGGCATCTGTGGGAGAACTACTGAACAACAGGCCTTGGCTATTCCGAGTGGTGGTTAGGAATGTGGAAAAATGAAATGTAGTCACACAAGGGTAACTGAAAGTCTTGGCATGAGCTTGAGTCGTTGGCTCACTGGGAGAGGAAGGGGTTGGCCAGATGCTTGAGATGTAAGCATACAGGTGTTTCCTTGCTGTCGAGGAAATCTGACACTTTAGAGCATGAATTAATGCAAGCCCTGCTCCAAAACACTGCCAGCTAAAGGAAGAGTTTTCAGGGTATACGTCTCTGTATTTCTTTCTCTTTGTGTTCTCTCTCTTTCTCCCTATCTCTACAACTCCCCCCTCTCTCCAGCCTTTTGTCTCTATCTCTCTGTCTTCCGCGAAGTACGCTGTACGTGTGGGTGTGTTTGGAGGAATAAAGAAAAGCCCACACACTCTGGAGGCTGTGGAGCTACCGCTAACTCTGACAGCTCATGTTGCACCAAATTGGCAGTTTCTGAAGCTACTGTACTGTATGCCATCTTAATAGAACTATATGTTTCATTAACTTGCAGTTGCTCCAATCAATCTTAAAAGACTGCAGCTTTATTGACTTTCTCACATACTGTACCATTAAACTCTACTGATGCCATTGGTACAACAGGGACAAGATTTAAAAATAAGGTATCTGTATCTGCAGCCTGGGTTGCTATGTGTTAAGGTCTTTCAGTAACGACCATTTCAAAACGGATAAAACACAATATACATGATGTGGGGTAGAGAGAGAAGATGGTCCTGAAAGATTAAAGGTTCTAACGAAACATCATGCGGAAACATCACGAAAAACAACAAAGGAAACATGCATTTATTTCAGGTTTTAGTCGACAGTCATTGGTTATAGTGTATATGATTATTCTACTTTCCTAATTTTGTCATGAACACTTTTCTTTCTGTTCTCAAAGAACAATACATTCCTGATTAGAACGTGCAGATGGAATCTTGATCACTAGGACATGACATGTCACTAATGACTGCATTCTAGAACATATGGGATCATTTCTCCACCAGATCTTCCTCGTTTAGAGGGGATTTTCCAGGAAATTATGTACATGTGTTTGATTTACAGAATAGGAGAAGCATCAACAAGCTAATTGGGGCTAATTATGTGAGGATCAGGATATTACAGTATTAATTAGCTTTCCCATTAGAGGCGGGGTATATAGGATCTGGTGGTGTTACTGGTATTCCTCAATCATCCCCCTCTCTCCACCTCTCCACCACTTCTGAGCCTCTCCATCCCCCTCTCTCTACCTCCCCTCCTCCTCTCCAACTCCCTCTTTCTACCTCTCCACCACACCTCCTCCTCTCCAACCCCATCTCACTACCTCTCCACCACCCCTCCTCTTCTCCATCCACCTCTCCACACACCCTGCCCCTGCCGCCATCTTCTCAAGCCTTCAAGATGGTAGATGATCTCTCAGCAGAGAAAAACAACTCATTAGATCAGAGCTCTCTAACCCTGTTCTTGGAGAGCTACCCTCCTGTAGGTTTTAACTCCAACCCTGTTCCTGGAGAGCTACTATCCTGTAAGTTTTCACTCCAACCCTGTTCTTGGAGAGCTACCCTCCTGTAGGTTTTAACTCCAACCCTGTTCCTGGAGAGCTACTATCCTGTAAGTTTTCACTCCAACCCTGTTCCTGGAGAGCTACTATCCTGTAAGTTTTCACTCCAACCCTGTTCCTGGAGAGCTACTATCCTGTAAGTTTTCACTCCAACCCTGTTCCTGGAGAGCTACTATCCTGTAAGTTTTCACTCCAACCCTGTTCCTGGAGAGCTACCATCCTGTAGGTTTTCACTCCAACCCTGTTCCTGGAGAGCTACTATCCTGTAAGTTTTCACTCCAACCCTGTTCCTGGAGAGCTACCATCCTGTAGGTTTTCACTCCAACCCTCATCTAGCGCACCCGATTCTAATAATTAGCTGGTTGATGAGCTGAATCAGGTTGGTTACAACTGGGGTTGGAGCGAAAACCGACAGAAGGTTGGAGAGCCCTGCTTTAGAGTAAGTAGGTCTAGACAACAATTTATTTGCCTCAATCCTCAACTACTTGATAATTGAGACAGATATCTACAGACATTGACAAAGATGTGAATTTTACACCTGGGGGCAGTCAGAAGAAGTGGAGGTAGAAATGGAGGACAGGAGGGAGAGATGGAAGAAAGGAGTGAATGTGTCGAGGACCCAGAGCTCCCATCCATCCATCCACTTCTCCCTTCCCTCTTTCCATCCTCCCTCTCTCCCACCTCGGTCTGTGTGTCCAACACCTGACCATGCACACACAAACACACACACTGGCGTAAAGCAGAGGCTGCAAGCAAGGCTTGCACACACACACACACACACACACACACACACACACACACACACACACACACACACACACACACAGACAGCATCATCAGCGTGCCAACGTTCCCTCTGGGCATGCAGGAATCTGTGGCCAAAAAATACATCAAAATAAGACCGCAAGAGTCAATTAGTAGAATGATAAATTCTGTGTGAATGCTGGGATACGTAAAGGAGGATCCTGGCATATAGTCAACCCTCCAAGTCCCCTACGGACCTAAAGAGATCCATGCAAACACACTGTTGCTGCCAATTTGCTTAATACAAAATATACATGTCTGAGGAATGTGTAAATTATCTCAAACTCATCCCATTTACACACATATACACGGAGTGTACAAAACATTAGGAACTCTTTCCTTGACATAGACGGACCAGGTGAATCCAGGTGAAAGCTGAACCCTTACTGATGTCAACTGTTAAATCCACTTCCATCAGTGTAGATGAAGGGGAGGAGACAGGTTAAAGAAGGATTTTTAAACCTTGATACAATTGAGACATGGATTGTGTATGTGTGCCATTCAGAGGGTGAATGGGCAAGACAAAAGATTTAAGTGACTTTGAACGGGTTATGGTTTTAGGTGCCAGGCACAACGGTTTGAGTGTGTCAAGAACTGCAACGCTGCTTGGTTTTTCCCACTCAACAGTTTCCCATGTGTATCAACAATGGTACACCACCCAAAGGACATCCAGCCAATTTGACACAACTGTTGGAAGCATTGGAGTCAACATGGGCCAGGACGCCCTGACAAATTAAGGCTGTTCTGAGGGCAAAAGGGGGTGCATTTCAATATTAGGAAGGTGTTCCTAATGTTTTGTGCACTGAGTATAGTTTAGGTGATATATCTGTGAAAAACCTGATGATAGGCTAACCGTTTTGAATTGTGTTACTGCTTAAACACTGGGAAGGACTCTTGATGGGTTCTTGGTTGAGATTGACGACATTGTCCACCAGTACATTTGATGCAACTCAAACTTTCCTGATTGATACAGTACCTTTAATATAGATTTGTGTTTTACTGCTTCAGTTGATCCTTTTATTGAGTTGATAAGGTTAGCAACTGACTTTAGGCAAATTTTTTAAGGGCAGCTGAACTTCCTGATTTGGCATCGTATTCGATTTTGGTTTATTAAGAAATGCTAGCAGCCATGACTGAATTCAAGCGAGAGTTGGTTTCAGGATGTGGTTTGATGTTGCTGTCTCGTGTGTATGTTTGCAGGTGGGAAGAGTTAGCCAAATTCTTACGCCAATTAGCTTCAGCTAACTGGTGTGCGACCGTGGTAAAATTGGTTTCTTTGGGGCTAGTTAGGGACAGCCAATAAATGAGAAAATATTTTCATCTTGCACACCTTTTAGTTCTCATTAAATGCTTTCAATATGTGTTTATACATTTCTACAATTTATAGTTTGTTTGAGGTTTTTAAGTAATTGAAATTCGGAGCTATTGGAATATTAACATTGTTCCATGTACATTCCATGTGTAATTTACTGATGGCCCCCAACTAACCCCATAGGGATATTCAAAGTCTAATTTACTATAGGCATTACAATCGGGTCGCATGCAGCTGTACTCC
Organism: Thymallus thymallus; assembly: GCA_023634145.1. NCBI lineage: Eukaryota > Metazoa > Chordata > Actinopteri > Salmoniformes > Salmonidae > Thymallus > Thymallus thymallus. Next base: position 6,518,706 of record CM042402.1, on the reverse strand, counting down.
GAATTGATGATTACTTGTGTGCTGCCAGCTGTTGGCATGTGGGCAGGATTGACACAAGCCCAACGTTAATTTACGTTGTGATGAAGACACGATCACGAGTCTCATAAAACTCAGTTTTGGACAAGACGGACTTTATCCTACTTACACTTTGTAGTGAATTTTGCCAGTAGAATAACTGTTTCTGACTCATAATGATGCCACATAGGCTGTTTTCTAAATGACAAGTTGGTTTTTAGGGGTAGCAGCTCTTTAATACATTGTGTGTAAAACATTTTCAAAGTAACAAGTGAAAAACGTAGAAAGGAGAAAAGGGTAAGATAAAAGATGAGTAAAAACTAACAAAAAAACATCCAAAATGAAAACATTATTTTTATTGTCATACATTTTCGTAGAAGATGAGTGCAAATAAAGAGCTTCGGATGAATCTACCAGTCACTGAGCCATGGACCACAAGGCATCGATAAATACAAGCTTTTGGAGCTATACTCTACAATACAACGATTTAATCAGAAAATAAACATCAACGCTTACGTAATACAGGAAGGAATATGGCGAAAAATACATCTGAATGAACAAAAATATACGACAAAATCACAACAACACAATTCATACATTCATAAGGTAAGAAATCCTGTACACCAAAACTGCTGTAGTGAGTTCACATGGAATATTGATTTACGGCAACTGACGATAAAACGATGTCTACAATCAGTTATGTACATTTTGCACTAAATGTTGATTGTTTTTTCTGTTGATTGGTTTTCCAGCACAATTAGTTATTTCTCCTCACGATTATACTGTGCAAATATAATATTACAATCATTCTCTTAAACATGGTTTTTGAACATTTCATTTTTTACAAAGCAGGCTCTATAGTCTTATTAACTGTTGTACCTGTATCGTTTGGTGGTCCTAAGCTGACAACAGTTCAATCAGAAAATACCCCAGTGATCATATACTTAATATAGAGCTGAAAGAGTCAACTTTGTAATAACGAGAATAGATCCTTTGTAGTCCACTTCATGCACTTAAATATTGCAAACAGTACAAATATAAATTACCCACGTACAATATCTGAATTCCAGTAATTCCAAAATAGACAGATGTACTCCAAAAAACAGCAGCAATTTGTTAGTATGCATTTCCAACACTGGTGGATATTTTACTGTATAACATAGTGTAGTAGAAAGGGCTTTATACAGTATGGGATTGTCTGCATCTGAGACGTGGCTGTACAAAGCCAAAGCAGTAGCTATACAGTTCTTACTGAGACACCGGCTTCCATCCATAACGATATCATTCAGTCTGACTTCACTCTAACTAGATTATATTTCAAATATCATTGTGAAATATATGATAGAGATGGCCAGGTTATGGACAGAGTCATGTCACTAGACTGTGTCATGGTGTCGGTTTTAGAAAGTGCTTTGTGAATTATAGGGATGACAAATTCCTGAAGTGAATCGATTGTGTCATCATTAATGGACGTAGGTGGTGACCTAAGCTAGCTATCTCTTTTCTGCGTTAAAACACTAAATGAACCACTATACACCTATTTTTTCTCAGTAACAGCATTTGTCCAAGGTGTTTAAGCACGCTCACACTTAGTAATGGTATACATTTGAAGTGTAAGCATTTTCACATTACAGTGACAGGCCTCTAGTCAGTCAGTGTAGGCCTACTATTGTCTGAACCAGAGCTGAGAAAGAAGGCTGTTGTTCAAACATCTCGCACCCTATTTCCCATCTAGTGCACTACATTTTATTTTTTGCCAGGTCCATGTAGGGAATAGGATGCCATTGTTTTACGTATCCTCAACAGTGTTCACAGGCAATAATCAAAGCACAGAACAGTTTCCTACCAATGTACTGAAGTATCATCCAGCCCTACAAGTGACAGGAGTGGAGTCTTCACATTCAATAGTGAATAATGACGATAAGACAAAAAACGAGAGACCACGTGGTACACTGACAAATAACAGAGACAGTTGACAGACAAACGCGAGAGACCACGTGGTACACTGACAAATAACAGAGACAGTTGACAGAGAAGAGAAATGGCAAGACAATAACTAAAAAATGTACATTCCACAATTTGTAAAATAATTCTAAAAACTTTTTGCATTTTCCGTACACAACGAAGTGAGTCATGACAGAAAAAACTCTCATTAAAACAAGTGACATTGAGAAAAATACATTCCAGAATAAAGAAACCAACCATCAAACTGAAAAGGTCATTTGAGTAATGAAATAAAACCCATCTCCCACGTGATTAAACAATAAATCCAAAATATGAGTTCAGAGGATATTGAGAAGTCTAGTAGGTTCAGGAGGTCTTGGTCAGCTGCACCTGTTCTTACACACACACACACACACACACACACACACACACACACACACACACACACACACACACACACACACACACACACACACACACACACACACACACACACACACACACACACACACACACACACACACACACACACACACACACACACACACACACCATGAGGATACATAGTCTAGGCAGGTTTACTTTGTTGCTTTATTAGTCTTATTTGACATACTCAGCTGACTTCCAGAAGTGCCCTGGATGGGAAAGGCGGCGGTTCCGTTTTGGCAACTTTTCCAGCAGATCCACCAGCTTGGAGAAGCTGGGCCTCTCCTCCTGCTCGAAAGCCCAGCAGAAGAGCAAGATGTCCTAGGGAGGGAGAATCAGAAAAGACCCCCTTTAGAGACCCAGGCACACACAGTGGTATAACTAGTGTTAGTGTTATAACTAGGGTTATAACTAGAGTCAGTGTTAGTCTGGACAAATTGATGAATGCCACCGGATTCAAATAACAGTATTTTTCCCTGTGAAATAAATTATTTATTATAAATTCTTGCGTGAAGTGGTTCAGAAAACCCAAATAACAAACAGCCAATTGAGGACAGGACAAAAAAAAACAAAAAAAACAGGTGGTGTACAGGATTTAGTCTCATTCCGTGTATGAGGGTGCTGAACACCTGTACATTGATAGGTACGCAGATCAGACCTGAAACTAGCAGGTACGGTGTTTAGCTATGTGAAGAAAGACAGTCAACACTGCAGTATTATGAAAAACACCACTCAGGGATACACATTTACATTTGAGTCATTTAGCAGACTTACAGTTAGTTAGTGCAAACATGTTCATACTTTTAAATTTTTCATACTGGCAGGTGTGAACACTATATACACTATCTTAACCCATGGACATAAACTATGTTCACCTACAACTAGTGATCGACTTCTACCTGAAATAGCCAGGTGTGGTGCAGTTTACAGTAAATAGCCAGGTGTGGTGCAGTTTACAGTAAATAGCCAGGTGTGGTGCAGTTTACAGTACATAGCCAGGTGTGGTGCAGTTTACAGTACACAGCCAGGTGTGGTGCAGTTTACAGTACATAGCCAGGTGTGGTGCAGTTTACAGTAAATAGCCAGGTGTGGTGCAGTTTACAGTACATAGTCAGGTGTGGTGCAGTTTACAGTACATAGTCAGGTGTGGTGCAGTTTACAGTACATAGTCAGGTGTGGTGCAGTTTACAGTACATAGCCAGGTGTGGTGCAGTTTACAGTACATAGTCAGGTGTGGTGCAGTTTACAGTACATAGCCAGGTGTGGTGCAGTTTACAGTACATAGCCAGGTGTGGTGCAGTTTACAGTACATAGCCAGGTGTGGTGCAGTTTACAGTACATAGCCAGGTGTGGTGCAGTTTACAGTACACAGCCAGGTGTGGTGCAGTTTACAGTAAATAGCCAGGTGTGGTGCAGTTTACAGTACATAGTCAGGTGTGGTGCAGTTTACAGTACACAGCCAGGTGTGGTGCAGTTTACAGTACATAGCCAGGTGTGGTGCAGTTTACAGTACATAGCCAGGTGTGGTGCAGTTTACAGTACATAGCCAGGTGTGGTGCAGTTTACAGTACATAGCCAGGTGTGGTGCAGTTTACAGTACATAGTCAGGTGTGGTGCAGTTTACAGTACATAGCCAGGTGTGGTGCAGTTTACAGTACATAGCCAGGTGTGGTGCAGTTTACAGTACATAGTCAGGTGTGGTGCAGTTTACAGTACACAGCCAGGTGTGGTGCAGTTTACAGTACATAGTCAGGTGTGGTGCAGTTTACAGTACACAGTCAGGTGTGGTGCAGTTTACAGTACATAGCCAGGTGTGGTGCAGTTTTACAGTACATAGTCAGGTGTGGTGCAGTTTACAGTACATAGCCAGGTGTGGTGCAGTTTACAGTACATAGCCAGGTGTGGTGCAGTTTACAGTACATAGCCAGGTGTGGTGCAGTTTACAGTACATAGCCAGGTGTGGTGCAGTTTACAGTACATGAGCAGCACTCACCGATATCTCTTTGCCCATGCCGATCTGTGTGAGGTTGGGCTTCATCCCACTGCCCACCTGCCAGATGATCACCTCTGCTGGCTGGTTCTTATAAGGCCACTCACGTGCATGCAACTCATACCACATAGTTCTGCAGACAGACACATCACAGGGGGGAAATCAGTTGGGGGGGCAGATGTGTGGTAGCATATATTTCACTGTGCAGTGTTCATATTCAGCACCTGCTCAGGGAGATTGGATGTGTGTATGTAATATTTTCTTATTACGGTGACATTATGAAAAAATTCAATAATAATACAACAGACGTCCACACACAAGGGGTATCAAACCAGGTTTAATACCTAAACCTGCATCTCTATGCTGTATGTCTGTTGTGCTTGCCTGAATACATTTAAAAGCTCTAGACACTCCCACAATGAGTCTGACAGACCACAATGTTGCTGCTGAGGAACTAACTTTATATCAAACGTGTTAATTAATACATTATACTTCATCAACATCGTCACACTATCTTCTCTTTGCATTATGAGCAGCCATTTTGTCCCGTCATGTCAACGAACAGGGTTGAGTAGCACAAAAATAGCATTCGGCCAAGATAGGAAAAACACATGGAGAATTGCTGAATATGTACAACAGCTTCAGGGGTCACCTCTAGATAACACTAAGGCACCAAAATGCCAGATGGACACTGGCTGCGTCCCAAATGGCACCTTATTCCCACAGGGCTCTGGTTAAAAGTAGTACACTATATAGGTAATTGGGTGCAATTATGGGGCCCGTCCAGTGTGTGTGAGCTCTGCATCTCTTCCCCTCAGACTGATCCAGTGACAGGCCCTCCATATGGGAGGACATCTGAAAATGCAATTGTGTTAGGAGTCAACAGAGCAGGATCCACCCACGTAAAGGGGTCTGTGACATCACAGAAGGGAACAAAATAAAAGGGATCAAACAGCAGGCCTAGAGCATGGAATGTAAGTTAGATATAGTTGGATAGCTAGCAAGCAAGGGATAAGAACGACTGCTCTTTAAATCAACACTTCATTAAGTCAGGATTCCTATCTGACTCAGCCATCCCTCCTTGCCCGTCCAACATTTCCTCATCTGCCACCCCTTCTAATACAACTATCCCGATGCTTCTCCCTTTTTTTCCCCCTGCCCCACTACAAATATAACTAGGGTGCTAGAGTTTATCATGGTTAGGTCAGGTAGACAGAATAACTCCTGGCTTTTGGTTATTATAAATATTCTAGCTATTATAACCATTCTATTATAACCATTCAAAACATGGAAGAGAGGGAAGATGGCTGAGAGGGAAGATGGAAGAGAGGGAAGATGGAAGAGAGGGAAGATGGCTGAGAGGGAAGACGGAAGAGAGGGAAGACGGAAGAGAGGGAAGACGGAAGAGAGGGAAGATGGAAGAGAGGGAAGATGGAGGAGAAGGAAGATGGAAGAGAGGGAAGATGGCTGAGAGGGAAGATGGAGGAGAAGGAAGATGGAGGAGAAGGAAGATAGAAGAGAGGGAAGATGGAGGAGAAGGAAGATGGAGGAGAAGGAAGATAGAAGAGAGGGAAGATGGAGGAGAAGGAAGATGGAGGAGAAGGAAGATGGTTCACAGGGATAAGAATATAATAAAATAAACATCATAGTATTTGTCAAGTTAGTGACAAACCCAATTTCCCCTTGTGGGATAAAGTTTATTCAATTTAATTCAAGTCAATACAATCGGGCCTGAAAATCCAATGAAAACTAGACAGAGAGTGAATAGGCTCCTGAACACTCCTCACAACAAAGAGGAGTGGCAAGGGACACGTATTGTGCATTCCAAACGGCACCCTATTCCCTATAGTGCACTACTTTTGACCAGAGCGATATAGGCCATTGTCAAGAGTAGCACACTATATATGAAATAGGGTGCCATTTGGAACATAGCGGTACTCACCCGAAAGCAAAGACGTCTGACTGTTTGGAGAAAGGCAGCTTGTCCTCCTCTGTTTCGGGGGAGAGCTGAGAGACTATTTCAGGTGCCAGGTGACACAACCATCCAGTGGGGATCCTCAGCGTGTCGTCTCTACGGCTACAGAATACAGACAAGACAACAGTCTGAATGATAAACGCTGTGTGGTCTTTCATAGTTATCTCAAAGTTTATCGCCACCCTTTGATTGTTCTACTTGTTCAGAATTCATTAATATCATCCCTATAGAGATACAGCAGCATGGGGTTGTACATTCCTGCTATTTTTTTGTAAGTTTTACCTTGATCTAAATACAGTATTATTGTTTAATTGCTGGATGACATCACACCCCAAACACACGCTGAGACATTCTGCTGGATGACATCACACCCCAAACACACCCTGAGATATCCTGCTGGATGACGTCACACCCCAAACACACCCTGAGACATCCTGCTGGATGACATCACACCCCAAACACACCCTGAGACATCCTGCTGGATGACATCACACCCCAAACACACCCTGAGACATCCTGCTGGATGACATCACACCCCAAACACACCCTGAGACATTCTGCTGGATGACATCACACCCCAAACACACCCTGAGACATCCTGCTGGATGACATCACACCCCAAACACACCCTGAGACATTCTGCTGGATGACATCACACCCCAAACACATGCTGAGACATCCTGCTGGATGACATCACACCCCAAACACACCCTGAGACATCCTGCTGGATGACATCACACCCCAAACACACCCTGAGACATCCTGCTGGATGACATCACACCCCAAACATACCCTGAGACATCCTGCTGGATGACATCACACCCCAAATGCATCACACCACATTAGAAAGTCTAAATCCTGATGGCTCAGTCAGGCTCTCTTCTCTCTCTCCACCATGTTCCCATCCATCTCTCCCATATCTCTATCCCTAACCCTAACCCTAACCCTAAACCAAAAGTAAATCTGGGACACTCAAATTAGTATGATACCGTATGTTACGTTTGGTATGGTTACATTAGACAGACGGTTACATAAAGGCAAAAACAAAAGTAGTGTGGTTGGTCGGGGTGGATGGGTTGGTGTATAACGCAAATGTCTAGCAACCTGAAGGTTGTGAGTTCGAATCTCATCATGGACAACTTTAGTGTTTTAGCTAATTGGCAACTTTTGAACTACTTACCACTTTTTAACTACTTTGTAACTACCCTTCCCCTAACCCTAACCTTAACCCTTTTAGTTAACCCTTCCCCTAACCCTAACCTTAACCCTTTTAGTTAACCCTTCCCCTAACCCTAACCTTAACCCTTTTAGTTAACCCTTCCCCTAACCCTAACCTTAACCCTTTTAGTTAACCCTTCCCCTAACCCTAACCTTAACCCTTTTAGTTAACCCTTCCCCTAACCCTAACCTTAACCCTTTTAGTTAACCCTTCCCCTAACCCTAACCTTAACCCTTTTAGTTAACCCTTCCCCTAACCCTAACCTTAACCCTTTTAGTTAACCCTTCCCCTAACCCTAACCTTAACCCTTTTAGTTAACCCTTCCCCTAACCCTAACCTTAACCCTTTTAGTTAACCCTTCCCCTAACTCTAACCCTTTAACCTAACTCCTAATCTTAACCCTAACCTTAACCCCAATTCCTAGCCTAGCTAATGTTAGCCAGCTAGCTAACGTTAGCTACCTAGCCACCTAGCTAGAATTCGTAACATATCATGTTTAGCAAATTTGTAACATATAATTTTAATTGTAATTCGTAGCATATCATACGAGTGATGGACAACCACAAATTAATAATTACCATATGAAACGTAACATATCATACTAAATGGGGTGTCTCAGATTTAAGTACAGAATAATATGAAATGCTCTGAGACCAGGTTGAGTAAATAAACAGTGAGAGATGCTCACTACTATTCAAAGTATTGATTCCAGAGCAAACCTAAATGGCAGTTGGCTACACTGGAAACTAACGATAGACTGGATAAGGCTGTATAAGATCTAGGTGCCTCATGTCACAGGGTTGCATATCTGTCTACAGTAACACTAAATCATGCATTTATTTAGAAGAGGCTTTAGGTTTTAATGAGCTGTTAAGAATGGCAATATAAAGCCCTCCATCTTCATTTGACACAAACAGTGACTCATCTCATATACTTTTCCTACATTCTGCCATCCATGGAGTTGAAATGCACCCCTACACAATACCACGATTGAATTGTGTTTTACAAGCTTGTTGAAAACACACTATGCAGGGAAGTCAGCTGTATAATCAACATCTTTCTGATGATAATAATTAGTAGTACACAGCACGTGTAATCCTCTCACAGTCAACAGCAGGAACACATCTCACACCTACTGCAGATGTTTAATTGATGTGGCCAATTAAATGGAAATAAATCCATCATGACAAATCTAATCACCAGTCAATTATAGCAGTTGTCGTCGTCTCACCATATATGTCAATCAAAATCTAAACAAAGAAAACATACTTCAGTGTTTTTGAGAGCAAAACACACACACACACACACACACACACACACACACACACACACACACACACACACACACACACACACACACACACACACACACACACACACACACACACACACACACACACACACACACACTTCCTTCGAACATGTTGATAACACCTGTAAAGCTACTCAATATATAGGTATTGATATAAGATTTATTAGAATGCTTTGCTGTGTGAAACTTGTGGCTAATGGGATTTCAGGGAACAGTCATTTCAGGGAGCAGTCATTTCTGGGAGCAGTCATTTCAGGGAGCAGTCATTTGAGGGAGCAGTCATTTCAGGGAGCAGTCATTTCAGGGAGCAGTCATTTGAGGGAGCAGTCATTTCAGGGAGCAGTCATTTCTGGGAGCAGTCATTTCTGGGAGCAGTCACTTCTGGGAGCAGTCACTTCAGGGAGCAGTCATTTCAGGGAGCAGTCACTTCAGGGAGCAGTCATTTCAGGGAGCAGTCACTTCAGGGAGCAGTCATTTCAGGGAGCAATCATTTCAGCTTGCAGTCATTTCAGCACAGCGGCGGTAGAAAGCAGAGAGGGAGACAAATTAAATAGAGATTAGCACCGATCCATATCCTTTTCTGGCTAATACAGACAATTGAGCAACTAAATAGTAATCATCACTGCAGTAAAATAACTGTCACAGCAGGCAGGATTATAATGAAGCACCTCTCTGTTTGGTTTAGCACTGATGTTTCTTTTGGTTTTCCTACTTATGTTTTTTTAACAGATGCATCTTATCCCAGTACATCTACTCTACTGTACACTACTCTACTGTACTCTACTGTACTCTACCTTACACTACTCTACTCTACTCTACTCTACTGTACTCTACTGTACTCTACTGTACTCTACCTTACTGTACTCTACTGTACTGTGCTCTACCTTACTCTACTCTACTCTACTCTACTCTACTCTACTGTACTCTACTCTACTGTACTCTACTCTACTGTACTCTACTCTACTGTACTCTACTCTACTGTACTCTACTCTACCTCACTCTACTCTACCTCACTCTACTCTACCTCACTCTACTCTACCTCACTCTACTCTACCTCACTCTACTCTACCTCACTCTACTCTACCTCACTCTACTCTACCTCACTCTACTCTACTGTACTCTACTCTACTGTACTCTACTGTAAAGTACAACAGTAACTACCAACCTGCCGGCTTGCAGAACCCCAGATATGGTGAAGAGTCCGAAGTCTGTGATGACCACTTTGCCGTTGTCATAAAAGACATTCTTGGACTTCATGTCCTTGTGTAGGATCCCCTTGGCATGAAGATAGCCCATTCCCTGAAAACAACACAAACATAACTCATTGGGAGTCTAGCCTATGTCATTCTTGTGACCAATGTTGTTGTAGAAGAAACTAATTGATTGATTTAATGTTTGATTGATTGATTGCTTGACTGATTCAGCCAGTCTCCAACACATTGATTATGTTGTTAAGGTAATGTGAAATGAGTCTCAAAAATGTTACAGTACCTTAACCATCTCCTGGGCAATCTGTCTGGTCTTGTTGACATCCAGGATGACTTTAGCATCTCTCACCACCGAATACAGGGTCCTTCCCTTACACAAGCTGAGAGAGACATTACAACTTAACAACATATCATAGAGTGGAGTAGTGTAGAGTAGAGTAGAGTAGAGTAGAGTAGTGTAGTGTAGTGTAGTGTAGAGTATTGTAGAGTAGAGTAGAGTAGTGTAGAGTAGTGTAGTGTAGAGTAGTGAAGAGTAGAGTAAGGTAGAGTAGAGTAGTGTAGAGTAAGGTAGAGTAGAGTAGAGTAAGGTAGAGTAGAGTAGTGTAGAGTATTGTAGAGTAGAGTAGTGTAGAGTAGAGTATTGTAGAGTAGTGTAGAGTAGAGTAGTGTAGTGTAGAGTAGTGTAGAGTAGTGTAGAGTGGAGTAGAGTAGAGTAAGGTACAGTAGAGTAGAGTAGAGTAAGATAGAGTAGAGTAGAGTAGAGTAGTGTAGAGTAGTGTAGAGTAGAGTAAGGTACAGTAGAGTAGAGTAGAGTAAGATAGAGTAGAGTAGAGTAGAGTGAGGTAGAGTAGAGTAAGGTAGAGTAGAGTAGAGTACAGTAGAGTAGAGTAAGGTAGAGTAGAGTAGAGTAGAGTAAGGTAGAGTAGAGTAGAGTAAGGTAGAGTAGAGTAGTGTAGAGTATTGTAGAGTAGAGTACAGTAGAGTAGAGTAGAGTATTGTAGAGTAGTGTAGAGTAGAGTAGTGTAGTGTAGAGTAGTGTAGAGTGGAGTAGAGTAGAGTAAGGTACAGTAGAGTAGAGTAGAGTAGAGTAAGATAGAGTAGAGTAGAGTAGAGTAGTGTAGAGTAGTGTAGAGTAGAGTAGAGTAGAGTAAGGTACAGTAGAGTAGAGTAGAGTAAGATAGAGTAGAGTAGAGTAGAGTGAGGTAGAGTAGAGTAAAGTAGAGTAGAGTACAGTAGAGTAGAGTAAGGTAGAGTAGAGTAGAGTAGAGTAAGGTAGAGTAGAGTACAGTAGAGTAGAGTAAGGTAGAGTAGAGTAGAGTGAGGTAGAGTAGAGTACAGTAGAGTAGAGTAAGGTAGAGTAGAGTAGAGTAAGGTAGAGTAGAGTACAGTAGAGTAGAGTAGAGTAAGGTAGAGTAGAGTAGAGTGAGGTAGAGTAGAGTAGAGTAGTGTAGAGTAGAGTAGAGTACAGTAGAGTAGAGTAGAGTAAGGTAGAGTAGAGTAGAGTAAGGTAGAGTAGAGTACAGTAGAGTAGAGTAAGGTAGAGTAGTGTAGAGTAGAGTAGAGTAGAGTAAGGTAGAGTAGAGTAGAGTAGAGTAAGGTAGAGTAGAGTAGAGTAGAGTAAGGTAGAGTAGAGTAGAGTAGTGTAGAGTAGAGTAAGGTAGAGTAGAGTAGAGTAAGGTAGAGTAGAGTATTGTAGAGTAAGGTAGAGTAGAGTAGTGTAGAGTAGTGTAGAGTAGTGTAGAGTAGAGTAGAGTAAGGTAGAGTAGTGTAGAGTAGTGTAGAGTAGAGTAGAGTAAGGTAGAGTAGAGTAGAGTAAGGTAGAGTAGAGTAAGGTAGAGTAGAGTAGTGTAGAGTAGAGTAAGGTAGAGTAGAGTAGAGTAAGGTAGAGTAGAGTATTGTAGAGTAAGGTAGAGTAGAGTATTGTAGAGTAGTGTAGAGTAGTGTAGAGTATAGTAGAGTAAGGTAGAGTAGAGTAGAGTAGTGTAGAGTAGTGTAGAGTAGTGTAGAGTAGAGTAAGGTAGAGTAGTGTAAGGTAGAGTAGAGTAGAGTAGAGTAGAGTAGAGTAGAGTAGAGTAGAGTAGAGTAGTGTAGAGTAGTGTAGAGTAGAGTAAGGTAGAGTAGTGTATAGTAGTGTAGAGTAGAGTAAGGTAGAGTAGAGTAGTGTAGAGTAGAGTAGAGTAGAGTAGAGTAGTGTAGAGTACAGTAGAGTAAGGTAGAGTAGAGTAGAGTAGAGTAGAGTAGTGTAGAGTAAGGTAGAGTAGTGTAGAGTAGTGTAGAGTAGAGTAGAGTAGTGTAGAGTAGAGTAGAGTAAGGTAGAGTAGTGTAGAGTAGAGTAGAGTAGTGTAGAGTAGTGTATAGTAGAGTAGAGTAGTGTAGAGTAGAGTAGTGTAGAGTAGAGTAGAGTAGTGTATAGTAGAGTAGTGTAGAGTAGAGTAGTGTAGAGTAGAGTAGAGTAAGGTAGAGTAGAGTAAGGTAGAGTAGTGTAGAGTAGAGTAGAGTAGAGTAGAGTAGTGTATAGTAGAGTAGTGTAGAGTAGAGTAAGGTAGAGTAGAGTAGAGTAAGGTAGAGTAGTGTAGAGTAGAGTAGAGTAGAGTAAGGTAGAGTTGAGTAGAGTAGAGTAAGGTAGAGTAGAGTAGAGTAGTGTAAAGTAGAGTAGTGTATAGTAGAGTAGAGTAGAGTAGAGTAAGGTAGAGTAGTGTAGAGTAGAGTAGAGTAGAGTAGTGTAGAGTAGTGTAGAGTAGTGTAGAGTAGAGTAGAGTAGAGTAGAGTAGTGTAGAGTAGAGTAGAGTATTGTAGAGTAGTGTAGAGTAGAGTAGAGTGGTGTAGAGTAGAGTAGTGTAGAGTAGAGTATTGTAGAGTAGTGTAGAGTAGAGTAGAGTAGTGTAGAGTAGTGTAGATTAGAGTAGTGTAGAGTAGAGTAGAGTAGTGTAGAGTAGAGTAGAGTATTGTAGAGTAGTGTAGAGTAGTGTAGTGTAGAGTAGAGTAGTGTAGAGTAGAGTAGAGTAGAGTAGAGTAGAGCAAGTGAGTCATTGGTTCATGAAATCATATGCTATTGTTGTTGTTGTTTTTTACCCGAGGGGATCTGTTGTTAATTGAATATTCAATAATGATGATGGTATCGGTTCCAGTGTAGGGATATATCCATTCTGTTTTGTTGTTAATTTAATATTTCACATTACATTACATCTCCAATAACACAAACTGAGCATTTGGCTTTGTAGTGGAGGAATAACTGGTGTGACATTGATTGATTTGGGCTCAGAGGGCAGGCGATGGATGAGAGCAGAGAACAACTAAAGCCAGGGTCTGCCTGCCATCTATTCACTACTGGTGAATCACAGCTAGGGGCTGCCTGCCATCTATTCACTACTGGTGAATCACAGCTAGGGGCTGCCTGCCATCTATTCACTACTGGTGAATCACAGCTAGGGGCTGCCTGCCATCCATTCACTACTGGTGAATCACAGCTAGGGGCTGCCTGCCATCCATTCACTACTGGTGAATCACAGCTAGGGGCTGCCTGCCATCTATTCACTACTGGTGAATCACAGCTAGGGGCTGCCTGCCATCTATTCACTACTGGTGAATCACAGAATGAATCCACGAAAGCAAAGTATTTTGATAATTTAGAGCCACCGACTATTCAACTGTACAGTATGTCAATGTCATTTAATCCTAACAAGCGTAGCCGTAGCTACCGTACATTTTATGCCAGATCCTTTTGATGTCATGTTAATAGTCCCTGTGAAAGGAAGGGAGCTAGGCTACACTGTCATTCAGTATGTCAGTATGGGAGCTAGGCTACACTGTCATTTAGTATGTCAGTATGGGAGCTAGGCTACACTGTCATTCAGTATGTCAGTATGGGAGCTAGGCTACACTGTCATTCAGTATGTCAGTATGGGAGCTAGGCTACACTGTCATTTAGTATGTCAGTATGGGAGCTAGGCTACACTGTCATTCAGTACGTCAGTATGGGAGCTAGGCTACACTGTCATTCAGTATGTCAGTATGGGAGCTAGGCTACACTGTCATTCAGTATGTCAGTATGGGAGCTAGGCTACACTGTCATTCAGTATGTCAGTATGGGAGCTAGGCTACACTGTCATTCAGTATGTCAGTATGGGAGCTAGGCTACACTGTCATTCAGTATGTCAGTATGGGAGCTAGGCTACACTGTCATTCAGTATGTCAGTATGGGAGCTAGGCTACACTGTCATTCAGTATGTCAGTATGGGAGCTAGGCTACACTGTCATTCAGTATGTCAGTATGGGAGCTAGGCTACACTGTCATTCAGTATGTCAGTATGGGAGCTAGGCTACACTGTCATTCAGTATGTCAGTATGGGAGCTAGGCTACACTGTCATTCAGTATGTCAGTATGGGAGCTAGGCTACACTGTCATTCAGTATGTCAGTATGGGAGCTAGGCTACACTGTCATTCAAAGGTGGAAGGATTCCTCGTTCCTGTCAAGGATAGACATGAGAGGTTTGGGGGGAGGGAGAGGAGGACAACGAGTGGTAGAAGATATCAATGGAAGATTCATCACAACAAGGGTCTAACAGAGAGAGAGGGAGAGAGAGATAGAGAGAGAGAGAGAGAGAGAGAGAGAGAGAGAGAGAGAGAGAGAGAGAGAGAGAGAGAGAGAGAGAGAGAGAGATAGAGATAGAGAGAGATAGATAGAGAGCTAAATAGAGAGACAGAGAGAGAGGGAGATAGAGAGAGAGAGAGATAGAGAGAGAGAGAGGGAGATAGAGAGAGAGAGAGATAGAGAGAGAGAGAGGGAGATAGAGAGAGAGAGAGATAGAGAGAGACAGAGAGAGAGAGAGGGAGACAGAGAGGGAGATAGAGAGAGAGATAGAGAGAGACAGAGAGAGAGGGAGATAGAGATAGAGAGAGAGCGAGAGAGAGACATAGAGAGAGAGAGAACAAAAAGATAATTACTTGACACATTGGAAAGAATTAACAAAAAAACTGAGCAAACTAGAATTCCTAACCTCCTGCCAAATGCATGACCATATTAGAGACACATACTGTATTTCCCTCAGATTACACAGATTCACAAAGAATTCGAAAACAAATTCAATTTTGATAAACTCCCATATCTATTTTGTGAACTACCAGTGTGCCATCACAGCAGCAATATTTGTGACCTGTTGCCACATGAAAAGGGCAACCAGTGAAGAACAAACACCATTGTAAATACAACCCATATTTATGTTTATTTATTTTCCCTTTTGTACTTTAACTATTTGCACATCGTTACATCACTGTATACAGCCATAATATTACACTTGAAATGTCTCTATTCCTTTGGAACTTTTGTGAGTGTAATGTTTACTGTTAATTTTTCACAGTTTATTTCACTTTTATGTATTATCTATTTAACTTGCTTTGGCAATGTAAGCATATGTTTCCCATACCAATAAGGCCCTTTGAATTGAGAGAGAGAGAGCAGCATTACACCTCCTCACATCCCAAAGCCCCTCCCCACTCTATCACCCCAAAAGCCCCTCCCCCTCACACCCCTTCTATCACCCCAAAGCCCCTCCCCCCTCCTCCCCATCACACCTTCTATGACCCCAAAGCCCCTCACCCCATCCCCCTATCCTCCTCTCACCTTACCCTCACCCCCTCCTCTGACCCCAGTCTCCCCCTCACCCCAACTGTGACGGCTTGACGCAGCTAGGTGACATCCAAATGACCTGAGGGCTAGACTGATACAGGGTCTTCATGCATATTCATTCATACCAAGAGGTAAGGTGACAGGATAAATATTTATATATACTCTCTGGGCTCTGGCTCCGGTAGACGGGATGGGGACCTTATATCACCTGATGACGCACCGTCAACAACTTCAGGTACCAGTAAACATCCAGGGATGTCATAAATTACTGCCATAGCTTACAAGTGTGTGTGTGTGTGTTTGTGTGTGCTCACTGAGTGTTTTGTCAACAGTCTGGATGAATACAGCCAGGATAGTAACACAGGGATGGAGTTGTATTCGTGGCATCCTCTGCTGATCAAAAACGAATGAAGTCACCAAAACACTCAGAGAGCCT
This sequence comes from Thymallus thymallus, assembly GCA_023634145.1. NCBI lineage: Eukaryota > Metazoa > Chordata > Actinopteri > Salmoniformes > Salmonidae > Thymallus > Thymallus thymallus. The sequence goes on along the minus strand of CM042402.1, from coordinate 6,502,554 downwards.
AGCTTTAAAAAGCAGAGTTATTATTCTGTCTGGATAGAAACCTGCGGTGACGGGAAAAGGCTAATGATTATTCCACGCTGTGGACGCTCCTGCAAATCAATCCACACACAGCCACTCACGACGAATCAAAGACAAACAATCAATATTAATATTTTCTGAATTCTCTGCATCACTGATTAACCTTCCATCCCTGCCTGGCATGAGCCAATTTTGTCCTCATTCAGGTTCAATATGTCATGTTTTCCTATTGGTCTCCGGGGTAATAGACCTGAGTGGAATGATTAAGACTAGTGCGGCTCTACACCAGGTACCGTATATTAAGAGCAGCTCTATACGGCTAAGTATGACATTTACTTTGATTTCATGCACTCACTCATTTTTCAGCACTCAAAACACTTGACTTTGAGTCCTTTGAACTATTGTTTGCGAGTGTTGATGGTTCGCTGAACTATGCTTGCATGATGAGTGACTTTGCCTGACACCCAAAAACTTTGTTAGCGCCAAGAGTTCCAACGCCTAGGCTTTAGCTCAAAGGGCTAATGCGGTCCTGGGTGATGCAGACAACCCAGGGTTGATACCCGGTCAATAGGGGAAGGAATGGCCTTGTTTCTATAACATCTCTCTTCATTGTATTATCCTAGAGGTTTACACGGCCCTAGTACAACTGCATAACATCCTCATAACATCCTCAACATTATCATACCAGGGGAGGGGGTTTCAGACACTGGTTTGATGAGTTATCCTCACAGCATACCAGCATTCCAGGGGAGGGGGTTTCAGACAATGGTTTGATAAGTTATCCTCACAGCATACCAGGAGAGGGGTTTCAGACACTGGTTTGATGAGTTATCCTCACAGCATACAAGGGGAGGGGGTTTCAGACACTGGTTTGATGAGTTATCCTCACAGCATACCAGGAGAGGGGGTTTAAGACACTGGTTTGATGAGTTATCCTCACAGAATACCAGGGGAGGGGGTTTCAGACACTGGTTTGATGAGTTATCCTCACAACATACCAGGGGAGGGCATACCAGGGGAGAGGGTTTCAGACACTGGTTTGATGAGTTATCCTCACAGAATACCAGGGGAGGGGGTTTCAGACACTGGTTTGATGAGTTATCCTCACAGCATACCAGGGGAGGGGGTTTCAGACACTGGTTTGATGAGTTATCCTCACAGCATACCAGGGGAGAGGGTTTCAGACACTGGTTTGATGAGTTATCCTCACAGAATACCAGGGGAGGGGGTTTCAGACACTGGTTTGATGAGTTATCCTCACAGCATACCAGGGGAGGGGGTTTCAGACACTGGTTTGATTAGTTATCCTCACAGCATACCAGGGGAGGGGGTTTCAGACACTGGTTTGATGAGTTATCCTCACACATTTCCTCTGAAGAAACAATGGCAGAGCAGTTTAACTGGGGAATAGAAAATGAGGGGGAGAATCAAATAGAATCAAATGAGTTATTGTTGTTTTGTTACTTTTAACTGTTACTTTGTGGAATCTTCATTTAAGTCTATCCTTTGTTGAAAAAGAATCACACCACAAAGGAATTTTCCTTAAAGTGAACACTACAACACGCTTACTCACGTCTAGACAGGGATTTAGCTACAGTATGATTATAACTGCTTCATCTCCAGGTATACACTTCTACTGGTGAGGTAGTTTGGATTCCCCCTTCACCTTAGCGTATACTGAATGTATTTTCATAGCATGCTACATTGTCTGTTTTTGTTCTTAGCCAGCCACTAACGTTTCATATTTTATTCATAGAAATCTCCTGCCAGATAAACACCTTGAGATTAATCATCAAGTTAATTTCCTGGTGGGGGTCCTGTTACAAAACAAACAATACCATGTCTCTAAACCTATAACAGAGCGTCTGGAAAGACCAGTCTTTGTGTAAGTACAACACACAAGGGCTGTGAATCACTGCACACCCGGGTTGGCTCAACCCAGTACACTTCAACCCAGACAGCCAGACAGCAGAGCAAGGACAATACCTTTCGCTTCATTGAGACACCCATGTCACCCACTTCCTGGTCCAGACACACACTAGTGCTCCAGAAGGGGATGGAGTGCTGTCTGATGATCTATAGTGAATCCACAAACATCATCCTTGTTGGAGAGAGAGAGACTGATTCTGACCACTACCAGGCCCCAGGTAACAAAGACTGGGTCACTCATAGTACATAGCTAAACCACTTCACAAGAGTATTGTATTTTTCAACACAGCTTCACTACTTTACGATAGCTTTGCAGGGAATTTGAAGAATGATTGGGCGATAGCATCCACTTCACCACTCTAGGAGGTTAACACTGTGGGATCAGGGACAGGAGAGGTGAATTTAAGGAGGGGGTTACTGTGACGTTAAAAGGGTTGGGCTGCTTCCCTCTACTGAGAGACCAGCTGTTGGTATGGGACTACCAGCTACCATCACAGATGTTACGTCATGTATTGCTGTCCCTAAACTGTCCAGTATAGTTATGGCAGGGTTGTCAGACCCAATTCCCCCCCTGTAACTGCATACTTACTGATCCTGTACTTGAAGAGGACCTACAACGACATGCTTACTGAGCAGTTTGATTATTTGACCACAGTCAGTTCATCTAATGGATGTGGTCCATCCCTCACCTGGTGAAGATAGCCAGGTGTGGGGGGCTCATGCAGGCTCCCATGAAGAGGACCACACACACACACACACACACACAGGTTAGGGTTTAGGGGACTCACCTGGTGATGATGGCCAGGTGTGGGGGGCTCATGCAGGCACCCATGAAGAGGACCACGTTCTCATGCCGGGTGTTACGGTAGGCCATCACCTCCCGCTTGAAGGCCTTCAGCTGGTCTTCATTGTCCCGCTCGATGTCGATGAGGCGGATGGCCACCTCACCATGCCAGCGCCCGTGGAACACCAGGCCGAAGCGACCTGAAGAGAGCAGAAGGTAACTTAGAGGTGGACCTGTAGCCAGAAGGGTCGCTGATTCAAATCTCAAGTGGGCCCTGAATTGGTAACTAAAGGACTGCTAGTGTCAGATCCCAGCTAAAATGTCCCACCATTGTGACCCTGAAGCAAGGCAATTAAACCTAGCTACAAGGATTCTGCTCTATAGCTGACCTTGTGCTCATTTCAAAGGGCTGTGATTGTGTTGTATGGGGCGATTGAGAGCATATGTAACAGTTGGACTAATAAACGTATATTGTATTGTATTATATTACCTTTCCCGATGAGCTCTCCTATCTCCAGCTGTTTGAAGGGGATGTCCCACTCCTGGAGGAAGATGGATGTCTGGCTGGCCTTACGGGGGAAGTTACGGGCCAACAGCAGAGACAGGTTCATCTCCTCAAACTCATCCTCCGAATACTCTGCCTCATCGTTGCCCTCCTCATTCTGTTCAGGAGATGAAGATGAAGAGGAGAGGAAGATGAAGGGGAAGATGAAGAGGAGAGGAAGATGAAGGGAGAAGAAAATGAAGAGGAGAAGAAGATTAAGAGGAGAGGAAGATGTAGGGAGAGGAAGATGAAGGAAGAGGGAGATGAAGATGAAGAGGAGAGGAAGATGAAGATTGAAACTCCTTTCAATCCAGGTCCACAATAAGTGTTTTGTACTTATTCGTATGTAGAAAAACACAACAAAAAACAGCCAGTATACAAAACATTCTTTAAGATGGTCAACATACGATTTCCAAATTCTGTCAAATGTGTCTGGTTTATGTTGGATGGTATGAACATTTTCACATATATATATATATGACCAATGGTTCTACTCAATTTCTTCCTTTCGATCTGTTTCTGATTTTCTGAACCAGCAGGTAAAGTTTCAATCAACCCTTGATATAACTTGACAATCATCTTCTTTGGCTTAGCAGCTTCTTTCAGTATTTTTTCTATGCTAGATGCCTTAGGTTCATACAGATTATGTTGAAGCGATTGAATAAGATTTCTGAGTTGTAAGAACTTAAAGAAATCGGCCTTGGATAATCCAAATATTTATTGTAATTGATTGAATGACAGTAGAGATCCATCATAGTACACATGTTCAAAATTCATGATGCCACTTTGGAACCAGGACTGTTAAGGTGGGGTTATTCCACATAGGGTTGTCTCGCAATCTTGGTTCTTTCCACCTCATGAATTGATGTATATTTTCCCAATTGAGAGTCATTGGATTGTCTGTTTTTTTCCTCAATGCCTTGGACCCGAAGTAGTGAATATATTTTAGATCATACGGTATAACATGTGGCTTCGATACTCCTCCATGAACAAATATAGTCAGTCTGCTGTCCATTGTTTAAGTGAACCCAGTTGTGCAGCCCAGTCATACATTTTCATGAGGTAGTCCAAGACCGCCAGCTTTATAGGGGTGTAAAACAGTCAATTTGAGGTATTTCCATTCCAAATAAAGTTGGAGAGCAGGCCATTCATTTTCTTTAAAAAGTTGGATGGATTTGAAACTATAAATACATGGAATAAATACATCAACCTTGGTAATATATAAATGTTGATGATGTTGACCCTACCTAACATAGAAACGGGGAGAGATCGCCATCTCTGAACATTGGATTCATTCCTATCTATTAAAGGGATACTTCTGGATTTTGGCAATGAGGCCCTTTATCTACTAGCATGCTAATAGATACCAGTCATTGAGCTAACGCATAATACATAATTAGACAAACTAATGTCAAATACAATTACATTTAATTGAAACAGTGAACATGGACAGCCTTGTTGTGTGGTTGCAGAGGATTACCATCTGGAGCATCAGCATGCCAAACTATAACAAAAACTACTAACGCTACACAGATATTATTCAGAAATAAATCCTACAATTTCATTAGAGGGGGAGACTCACGTCTGATGTAGGTTCCACTTCTATCTGTAGTAAAGGGTTTAAGGGGTTGATCTCGACTCTGTAAGCAAGAGGAGGGCATGCAGATGGGTTGAGAATTTTACATTGCACATGTTAGCATCATACACATCTTCACTGAACCGTGTTGAATCACGCATCATGGACGGTGATTAAACACCATGTTTATCTAGCTAGGTGGCCAGGTAGTAAGGCATTCTACAGGTAAGCTCTCCTAACCTCTGTGTCATCAGTAAAGCTGTACACCTGCATACACACACACACACACACACACACACACACACACACACACACACACACACACACGACGCACACACACATTAGGGTTATGTATTATGTCATCTTTTATGTTTAATGTGGACCCTGCAACAGCTAATGGGGATCCTAATACAATATCAATACACCCCCACACACACCCAAACCCCAGCCTCCCACACACACACCCAAACCCCACCCTCCCCACATATACCTCTCTGTGTGTAGAGTTACACTACTGGTGGCCCAGTGTTGTGATGGTGACGGTGTATGAAATGATGTATGTGATTCATGTGGTATATGTGGCCCCTGGTAGGGCCTCAGTCTCCTAATGAGAGGATCCAGCCGGGGCCAGAGAGAGGCCCTCATTAACCCAGGGAAGAGGTCATTAAGGCGGGGGTAACTGCCAGCTGCTACTGGACTCTGGCTGGGTGAGGGAGTGCATGGAGCCACACACAGAGTAGAAGACTGGCTTTAATTACATCATGAGAATGTGGGTTTGATAACCACGATAACGTATTCACATTTGTTAGAAAGCAGAGGGAGTGAAAAAGAGAGAGAGGGGGAGAGAGAGAGAGAGAGAGAGAGAGAGAGAGAGAGAGAGAGAGAGAGAGAGAGAGAGAGAGAGAGAGAGAGAGAGTCAGCGAGAGAGGCAGAGAGTCAGCGAGAGAGGCAGAGAGAGAGAGATAGACAGTGATAGAGAGAGAAATAATTGAATTGAGAAAGAGCGAGAGAGTGATAGAGAGAAATATATATATATATATATATATATATATATATAGAGAGAGAGAGAGAGAGAGAGAGAGAAGGCTGCACTTTTCCTGAGTCATATTGAAACTGAAATAACACCAGTGTCAGTCACTTAGAAGGTATACAAAACATTAGAAAGTCATTAAAACAGTCACCCACTTCTGTCAGCTTAAAAACCCACTAACAATTGACTATGAAAATCATCTATGAAAGCTAGTTTATGTTTAGGTTTATTTGAAAATATTGGTACATACAGTATGCAGTTTCTGAAAGCTAAAGATAGTGAGCGCTACCTTGTAGTTTTATAATCGATTTATAATCAAATTATCTGAGGAGTCCAAAGACATCGGCATTATTCCTCGTCTTCTCCTTCTATTTGTTTTCTGCAGCCGTGGTTTTTAAAAACCCAAGTGGAATCCAGTTGGCATCCTAACTGTAGCATGAAGTAAAGGCCATGCTAACATTAGCCCCAGAGTGTGGGTCTTGTCCTGCATCTCGCATTGAAAACGTCTTTGCTCCAATCATTTTGAGTCCCTATCCCCTTTCGACCAATGGATGGACAGAGACCGACAGATGAGGTGTGATATGAGGTTTATCTGAAACAGTCTGTTTGTTACCCACGCGATCATGCGAACATTGCAGACATTGTGTCTGCGTCGCTCAACAAAATGTATCGGCATATCATTTAGAAAATCTAATGTATGTCATTTTCTGAGCTACTTCACTGGTGGAGGGAGGCAGAGGAATAATCAGAGCTATCCCACTGGGCACAGACGTCAGTTCAACATTTAATTTTGATTTACATTTGGTTGAGCTGTCAACGAACGTGAATTCAACATGAAATCAACAAAACATCATATCATTGGATTTAGGTAAAAAGCCGAAATGCCCTTACGTTAAAGACTTTTTGCAAATCCTATTCGGTCATCACACTGATGTTTTGGGTTGAAATTATGTGGAAACATCGTTGATTCAACCATCCAACCCAAATGGGTTTTTAAACAGTTTATTTCCTTCAACAACCATCTAGATTGACTAAGGTCAGAATACAATAGTCACGATATCTCGTGCTGTTTATACTGTTTCCAAGATGTCAACAGCTTTTTTGGCCGACACTCCTCCCAAGCTACTTGGCAGACTTCCCTTCAACCACTCCTTCTAGATTGACTAAGGTCTGACAGTGACTTATCTGCTGCACGGCGGGTTTCTGTGGCTGACAGGCCTCCCAAGGTACTGGGCAGACTTTATGTCGCGTGTGAACTCAAAGATTGACACCTCACTGACCTCCTCATTAGATGTCGATTGCGTGACATTGGTTTACTATAAAGAAAGCAATCACGTTTCCTAGTTTCCTACTTACCCCGGCTCAGACAGGACAGGGTGCAGGATGACCTGGGGTGCCCTGCTGGGAGCCTCTGGGGCCAGGGCCACGTCTAGAGAGGAGAGGCATTTTGTAAATCATCACAACACTGGACATTACATAGTCTTTATACCCGAGAACAGTGTAACATCACATACAGTGCATTTGGAAAGTATTCAGGGACCAAAAACTAAGACAGGTGATAGAGCTTAGAACCTGTCAAAGAGGATCAGTTAATAGAATCATCAAATCACAACATCAAAAGTCCCTCCTCCTTCGGCCTGGTGCAGTGTATACGTATCATAATGATCAATTACAAGGCACTTACCTGGGAAGATGAACTGCTGCTTGTATTTGAAGTAAGAAGAGGCTGGGTAGAGGGGGAGAGGGAGAGAGGGAGGAGGGAGATTGAGAATGGGTCAGAGTCGTGGTTCATAGAAGGGTTGAAATTACAAGAATTACATTTCTTTCCTAAAGCAGAGATGTTGAACAGACAGCTCTAAAAATCAAACAGTAGGAACACTAAATGTACTACTTCGATCAGAGGAAATGTCTAAATGCACATTAAATAAAGTTTGATGATCTGGAAGAAAAAAACGCTTTACGTTTTCATTTAAATCCTGTACCTGTTAAATTGAACTGTTTCTGTAGCCGTGCAGACTGTGGGGAGGGGTGCAGGGGGGAGGGAGGGGTGGCACTGGAGGGAAGGGGGGGGACGGGGGAGGAAGGAGTGGACGAGGTGGTGGAGGAGGGGTTACTACTGGAGTCTGGTTGGTACGGGACAGGGATGTGATCCTGAGGACAGAAAGAAATAGGGAAAGAGGAAGAGAGAGAGAGAGAGAGAGAGAGAGAGAGAGAGAGAGAGAGAGAGAGAGAGAGAGAGAGAGAGAGAGAGAGAGAGAGAGAGAGAGAGAGAGAGGAGAGAGAGAGATATATAGAGAGAGATATATAGAGAGAGAGAGTGAGAGAGAGAGAGAGAGAGGGAGAGGGTGAGAAAGAGAAAGAGAGGTCGAGAAAGAAAGAAAGAAAGAAAGAAAGAAAGAAAGAAAGAAAGAAAGAAAGAAAGAAAGAAAGAAAGAAAGAAAGAAAGAAAGAAAGAAAGAAAGAAAGAAAGAAAGATGAGAGAGAGAGATACAGAGAGGGGGGAGAGAGAGAGAGAGAGAGAGAGATACAGAATTAAATAGACCAGTATTATAGTTTCTCTCTATGACCTGTAGCAGGTGGAACTAGTATCTTTTCAGACTCTTCCTCGTTCACAATATAACACCTGACAATGCACCTGCCGTCTAATTGTGTTGTTATGATGAGGGTCCATATAGATACTAGAGAGATATGTGCTCTGGGAGATAAAAGCTCTTTTACGTGGTAGGGTAGAAAATGGTTGACCTCTCTCATTATGGAGCGTTGCTATGTGTGTTGTTGACTTATAGCTGCTAATACTATGTACATTTCCTGGTTGTATTGGGGAAGTCGTACAGAGTGAGGGAGTGAAGAAACTCTGGTCTCAAACTCCACTAGTAACGGTCATAGTGAATTAGCAGATGTGCATTAAAAATCTCTCATTAAAAAAGGCTAAACTAATGACAGGACCCACTAAATGATGTCTAAAATATAACAGGGCAGGTCTCCCACAATAAAATGACCCTTATGTTTGTTATGTTGATTTGCCATCTTCAAAATGCAGGTGTAGAGGTTCTCAGTTCTGTAATCCTAAACATTGTTTGAAGAATTGGAAAGTATACATCTGTTGGCTACTGTTTGAAGTATGAAAATGAATTAGTAAAAAAAAAACATCCAATAGACTGTGATTAGTCCAGTACTGATCGTCCGTCTGAGAGACTGAGCTTCAGGTAATTTCAAACAGAAAGAAAGAACAGATGGACTTTTGATAAGACAACAGACCTCAGATCTGGAGCCCAGAGCAGTTTGTGTACATGTGCACGTGTGTGTGTGTGTACGGAGGTTCCTACCTTGTTGATTTTGCTGGTTTTGGGCAGCGTCTGACTGATGTGCAGGTCTGTGTACCTGAGGGGGTTGTTGATGTCACATGGTACCGATTCAGTCCGTACCAAACGAGCTGGGACAGACAGAATCAAACATAAACAACAGGCTTTGAGCAGAAGTGATACGTGCTTAAAAGGTTTAGCTGTCCATTAGAGAAAGTCTTCATTTACTCAAATGTCTAAATGTGTTAAATGGAAGATGGTCCCTTTTTACTATCGCAAGGAAACACTTAAGAACATCCTAAGATGGCTGGCCAACTTCAAGTAGCAGAGACTTCAGAAAGGTTCTGTAGTTAAAAAAATAAAGATTGATTTTTTGTTTTACCTTGATTTCCTTGGTGATCTGTCGCACCAGTTGGGAGAAAAAGACAGACGCATAAAGAACATACCGTAAAAACTAACTTCAGATGACAGAGAACCTTTTAAAGTAATACTTCCATAGCTAAAGCACTATAGCAGAGAATGAGTATTCTTTTAAAGTAATACTTCCATAGCTAAAGCACTATAGCAGAGAATGAGGATTCTTTTAAAGTAATACTTCCATAGCTAAAGCACTATAGCAGAGAATGAGTATTCTTTTAAAGTAATACTTCCATAGCTAAAGCACTATAGCAGAGAATGAGTATTCTTTTAAAGTAATACTTCCATAGCTAAAGCACAATAGCAGAGAATGAGTATTCTTTTAAAGTAATACTTCCATAGCTAAAGCACTATAGCAGAGAATGAGTATTCTTTTAAAGTAATACTTCCATAGCTAAAGCACTCTAGCAGAGAATGAGTATTCTTTTAAAGTAATCATTCCATAACAATCCTAATATGAATATGTTTGCACTGGGGGGAAAGAGGGGATACTAGTGAGTTGTACAACTGAATACATTCAACTGAAATGTGTCTTCCGCATTTAACCCAACCCCTCCGAACCAGAGAGGTGAGGGGGGCTTCCTTAATCGACACCCACATCTTCGGCACACGGGGAACAGTTGGTTAACTGCCTTGTTCAGGGGCAGAACGACAGATTTTTACCTCGTCAGCTCGGTGATTCAATCCAGCAACCTTTCGGGTTACTGACCCAACGCTCCTACCCTCCAGGCCAGCTGCCGCCCTTGCAGAATTACAGTAAGGCTAGCTACATACAGTATATATCAGTTTGTGTTACTGCTTATGTTGAGAATACTACTAAGACGTTTTGTGGCCTGTGTACAGCTATTATAGCGACTGCATTACAGCTAAATCACATATTAAGGATGAATTGAAAGACCAGTGGTAAAATTATCCTTGAAGTTATGTGGCCTGTATATGAAGTCAGGCTTCAGCCCTACAGTAAGCTGCTGGTCCAACAGTCCTTTGTTACCTTTGAGAGGGTTACTTCCTCCTCGCTGGATGATCAGCAAATGGCAAGGCGGGGCTTCTTTGGTGCATTTGTTGTGGCACTTCAGCCTAGTGAAACAACAGAATGATATACACACTGAAACCAGGGCCGGGTCTGAAATTCCCTAGTAGTGCACTATATAGGGAATAGGGTGCTACTTTCGGACGCAACCCCTGACATCACTGAATCTCTGCTATTCATTTTCAAAACCGTTAAAAGAAACAGTTCTTGAATGTTTAATAGTCTGGGTCATTAAGGAAATAAAAAGCTGTCCTTGTGTCAAAGATGTCTCATTCGGTTGATTGTGAAATTGGTTAATTTATTTGAGTAATCTGTTTAAAATGATAATGATAATTGCTGTTCTGTTCCTTTTCAGAGACTTTTCAAAGTATACCCTGACAAATTACCTTTCCAGAATTCTAATAAGAATATGGAAAAAAAAAAGGGCTTATGACCCATAACCAACCAGCATAATGACTGATGTAGATTCTTTTTTTACTTCACTAAGCACACCAAGATAAATTATTTGATGCATGGCAATTATGTTTTCTCATAGCGTAGACATGCTTTTCATGAACAAAGATCAGAATAATTTTGGGAAGAAGGACCTACTTGCAGTTTTTACATTTGAGTCCAAACAACATTCCTTTTCCACACACTATGCATGTCTGAGACATCCAATACTTGGTGGAAAACCTGCAAAGACGAGAGAGAGAGAGAGAGAGAGAAAGAGAGAGAGAGAGAGAGAGAGAGAGAGAGAGAGAACGAGAGAGAGAACGAGAGAGAGAACGAGAGAGAGAACAAGAGAGAGAACGAGAGAACGAGAGAATGAGAGAAAGAGAGAGAGAGAGATCAGATCACATAGACAAAACATCTCTTCTACCTGTTTCTCCATGCATAAATGAGTCCCCAACAAAGCCCCAGCAGGTGTGCATCACTGCACAGAGGAAACATCACTGATTGCTTGTGACCTTTCAGAGAATGATTCCTATTCCCACATGATGACAAATGGCTTTTGTCAAAGAACGCCTTTAGGCCTATATCTTCCCCTCCCTCTAAAGATTGTTGTGCTAATATCCAACTCAACTTGATTCAATTTGGGATTCACCTGGCACTCCTTTCATTATCCTCCACCAATGTTGAGTTTGTGCTGTGCTCTCTGAATAACTGCTGTGACAGCCCAGTTGAATCAACGTTGTTTCCATGTCATTTCAGCACAATAGACAATAGACGTTGAATTGACGTCTGTGCCCAGTGGGAGAGACAATGCTGTTGCATCAAGATGGTAACACAGCAATCATTCACAGAAATGAAGATGGAGCCTGACAGAAACCACGGCACGGCGCACAGAGCAAGATCTCACAATGTTGCCACTTATCAAACAGGCAAATCTACAGTGTGACTGATAGAGGCTGATACCTGGGTTCAAGCAGCAGGCTGGCTGGATAAATGGAATATGATTGATAGAGGCTGATACCTGGGTTCAAGCAGCAGGCTGGCTGGAGAAATGGAATATGACTGATAGAGGCTGATACCTGGATTCAAGCAGCAGGTTGGCGGGGTTAATAGAATATGACTGATAGAGGCTGATACCTGGGTTCAAGCAGCAGGTTGGCAGGGTTAATGGAATATGACTGATAGAGGCTGACAGAATCATAATCCCTTCATTAGTAACTCTCGTATCGCCTCGTACTGTCGCTAAACAGAACCAGAGCACAACTCAATCTGGCATCCCACTCCCGTCTTGGCAGTAGGGCCTAAATTATACGATTGTTATAGCAGGCGTACCTATGCTGCCAAAGTTACTGTTAAACTGATGTTAAAGGTGAGATATGTTTTCACAGATAGCTCTTTTCCATTCCCAGGGAGATGGTGCTATAGCCAAAGTAGTTGATTGCATTGAAATTATTTACTTACGCATAATAACCTGTGAGAATGCTGTCATCTATGACAATGTTAGTATTTCGTATTTTATTAGGATCCCCATTAGCTACTGTCACGACTCCCTCCGAAGTAGCCCTCTCTCCTGGTTCGGGCGGCTTTTGGCGATCGACTTCACCGGCCTTCTAGCCACTGCCGCTCCACATGTCATTTTCCATTGGTCTTGTCTCCTTTCACACCTGGTTAAGATTCCATCATCATTATGTTTATATATATACCCTCTGCCCCCCATGTCCTTTCTGCGTTATTGTTGGTTGTCAGATTATTGTCCTCTCTGGAATCTCGTTATTCTCTGGGTATTGTACACCCGTTTTTGTTTCCGGGCCTTGTCGTGGCTATGTATTCATTTTGATGCCAGACGCTGTTACGTCGTGTGCTCTCGTGTGACTATTAGACTACATTGCATTGGAATGCTCTCCTGCACCTGACTCCCTCACACCCACTACACCTCCCACTTCGAATCCCATCGTACCTTCTCTGCTATGGAATCTGGTTTCCGAGCTGGTCATGGGTGCACCTCAGCTACGCTCAAGGTACTAAATGATATCATAACCGCCATCGAAAGAAGACAGTACTGTGCAGCCGTCTTCATCGACCTGGCCAAGGCTTTCGACTGTCAATCACCGCATTCTTATTGGCAGACTCTACAGCCTTGGTTTCTTAAGTTACTGCCTTGCATGGTTCTCCAACTACTTCTCAGACAGAGTTCAGTGTGTCAAATCGGAGGGCCTGTTGTCCGGTCCTCTGGCAGTCTCTATGGGGGTGCCACAGGGTTCAATTCTTGGGCCAACCCTATTCTCTATATACATCAACGATGTTGCTCTCGCTGCTGGTGACTCTCTGATCCATCTCTACGCAGACGACACCATTCTGTATACATCTGGCCCTCTTTGGACACTGTGTTAACTAACTTTCAAACAAGCTTCAATGCCATACAACACTCCTTCCGTGGCCTCCAACTGCTCTTAAATGCTAGTAAAACTAAATGCATGCTTTTCAATCGAACGCTGCCCGCACCCGCCCACCGGACTATCATCACTACTCTCGACGGGTCTGACTTAGAATACGTGGACACCTACAAATACCTAGGCGTCTGGTTAGACTGTAAACTCAACTTCCAGACTCACATTAACCATCCCCAATCCAAAAGTAAATCTAGAATCGGCTTCCTATTTCGCAACAAAGCCTCCTTCACTCATGCTGCCAAACATGCCCTCGTAAAACTGACTATCCTACCGATCCTTGACTTCGGTCGATGTAATTTACAAAATAGCCTCCAACACTCTACTCAGCAAATTGGATGTAATCGATCACAGTGCCATCCGTTTTGTTACCAAAGCCCCATATACTACCCACCACTGCGACCTGTATTCTCTCGTTGGCTGGCCCTCACTACATATTCGTCGCCAAACCCACTGGCTCCAGGTCATCTATAAGTCTTTACTAGGTAAATCCCCGCCTTATCTCAGCTCGCTGGTCACCATAGCAACACCCACCTGTAGCATGCGCTCCAGCAGGTATATTTCACTGGTCATCCCCAAAACCAACACCTCCTTTGGCCGCCATTCCTTACAGTTCTCTGCTGCCAATGACTGGAACGAACTGCAAAAATCCTTGAAGCTAGAGGTTCCTATCTCCCTCACTAACTTTAAGCATCAGCTGTCAGAGCTGCTTATCGATCACTGCACCTGTATATAGCCCTTCTGTAAATAGCCCACCCTACTACCTCATCCCCATATTTATTTTTAGTTCATTTTGCACTCCAGTATCTCTATTTGCACATCATCATTTGCACATCTATCACTCCAGTGTTAATTCTAAATTGTAACTTATTTTGCCACTATGGCCTATTTATTGTCCTACCTTCCTAACCTTACTGCATTTTGCACTACATTTGCACTCTGTATATAGATTCTCTATTGTGTTATTGACTGTACATTTGCTTATTCTCATGTGTAACTCTGTGTTGTTTTTTTGTCGCACTGCTTTGCTTTGTCTTGGCAAGGTCGCAGTTGTAAATGAGAACTTGTTCTCAACTGCCCTACCTGGTTAAATAAAGGTGAAATAAAAACATAAAAATAAAACACCTGACAGCTACTGTTAAAGCAGAAGCTACTTTTCCTGGGGTCAAATCAGCCTGTCAGAAAGAGTATAGAGCGAAATAAAGACGTCTATATAGAAACTAGCATGTATCCTTTCAATAAAAGCTTGATATAAATATACCAATATAAATTATATTTGTGCAGGGCTTGTCTCTGGCTGATGAGGCATTAAGACATGTGCACAACCATTCTCTTTCCTCCTCAGTGACTTTCAGCAGTGGGCAAACTCCCACGTACTTCTGAGGCGGAGAAAGACGGAGAGAGAGAATAAGAGAGAGAGAGAGGCAGAGAGGGAGACAGAGCGAGAGAGAGGGAGAGAGAGAGAGGGAGAGAGAGAGAGAGGGAGAGGGAGAGATAGAGAAGGAGAAAAGCCTGTATGTTTGCAGGTTCACGAGGCCAATAGCGGTGGTGTATTGCTTAATTTGGAAACCCGTGGCATTTGGGAGTCATCAGGCGTTCAAACGGGGGAAGAGCATGAAGATGAGTTATGCAATGTGCCCCCTTTTAATTGGTCTGACATTCTGTCTGTCAGCGGTGTAGAAACAGACAGACACACACACACACACACAGTTTACCTGTGTATTATGGAGTTTCCCAGGTCTCTCTGGGGGATCTGTGGGGACCAGCGAGGCACTGAGAGAGTGTCTGGAGGAGGACAGAAAGACAGAGGGATGGATAAGAATGTAACCATGATTGGATATTGGACCAAACGTAGGGCTTGATTCAGTCAAACATGCAGCGCTGTAACCTTATACATAATCCCATTGGACAGTGGAGGGTAGGACTAACACATGCCCTTGTATTGAATAGTTATTTTATCATACAGACAGAATGGAATCAGCACTCTCAGCTACGACCACACAGTAAATGTACAAACAAATGTTAGAATTCTCAGTAACATTCACGATTACAACAATCTAAGCCTTAAGGTGTACGATACATGGAAGATATAGGAACATGGCTCCAAAGAAGATTCTTCTGACACCACGGTTACTACACTATACTGCTCAGATATTCACCATTACTACAGTATACTGCTCAGATATTCACCATTACTACAGTATACTGCTTAGATATTCACCATTACTACAGTATACTGCTTAGATATTCACAATTACTATAGTATACTGCTCAGATATTCACCATTACTACAGTATACTGCTCAGATATTCACCATTACTACACTATACTGCTCAGATATTCACCATTACTACAGTATACTGCTCAGATATTCACCATTACTACACTATACTGCTCAGATATTCACCATTACTACAGTATACTGCTCAGATATTCACCATTACTACAGCATACTGCTCAGATATTCACCATTACTACACTATACTGCTCAGATATTCACCATTACTACAGTATACTGCTCAGATATTCACCATTACTACAGTATACTGCTCAGATATTCACCATTACTACAGTATACTGCTCTGATATTCACCATTACTATACCATACTGCTCTGATATTCACCATTACTACAGCATACTGCTCAGATATTCAGCATCAGCAAAGTATAAGATTCAGCATCATGCTCAGACCAGACCTAAACTGCTATATAGACACACACAAACAACCATAATAGGTGGTATGTTGACGATATGGTCCATATGAAAAGCGTTCTATGTTGTAGGTGCTCCATTGTGAGGGTATGCACAGAGAATGACTTGATAGCAGCAGCAGCAGTAACCTAATACATTATGGACCTCTCAATGCCACCACTCAGCCAAAGCAGACCCACATTGAATTGAATTGAATTGAGAGAGAGAGACCAAGAGAGAGCGAGAGACAGAGAGAACACTCCCCATTCTTCTCAAGGGAGCACCATCTCAGTATACGAGGAAGAGGAGGAAGAGGAAGAAGAGGACGAGGAAGAAGAGGAAGATGAAACAAAGGAGGAAGACGAGGAAAAAGAGGAGGACACGGAAGAGGAGGAAGCGGAAGAAGAGGAGGAGGAGGAAGAGGAGGAAGATGAAGAAGAGGAGGAGGACAAGGAAGGGGAAGAGGAAGAGGAGGAAGAGGAGAAAGAGGAGAAAGAGGAGGAAGAGGAAGAAGAGAAAGAGGAGGAAGAGGAAGAAGAGGAGGAAGAGGAGGGGGAAGAAGATGAAGAAGAGGAGGAGGAAAAGGAAGAGAAAGAGGAGGAAGAAGAGGAGGAGGAAGAGGAAGAAGGGGAGGAGGGAGAGAAAATTAAGAAAATGATCCCTTATTTTCAGGTCACACTGAAAAGGGATTTCAGCTAAAACGTTTGTGTATTGTCCAATCCCTTGTGAAGATTAAATAATTTGAACATTTGGAAAAATGAAGTTCTCTCTTTGGACCTTATCACTGTGTAACAGTTATCAAGGTTGGCAAGTACAGTACATGCATCCCTAGTGTGTAGAATTGTGTGTTTCATATTTAATATTTTCAGCCTGAGCCCTACTCGTCTTGACAATTAAATTAACAATAAAGGCTATGTTGAAATGACAACAACTAAAATAAAGGCTTTGTTCAAATGACAACAACAGCACTACTGTCGCTTGCTCCTACAGTTGAAGTCAGAAGTTTACATACACTTAGTTTGAAGTCATTAAAACTCATTTTTCAACCACTCCACAGATTTCATGTTAACAAACTATAGTTTTGGCATGTCAGTGTAGACCTCCACAAGTCTGGTTCATCCTTGTGAGCAATTTCCACACGCCTGAAGGTACCACATTCATCTGTACAAACAATAGTACGCAAGTATAAACACCATTGGACCACGCAGCCGTCATACTGCTCAGGAAAGAGACGCGTTCTGTTTCCTAAAGATGAACGTACTTTGGTGCGAAAAGTGCAAATCAATCCCAGAACAACAGCAAAGGACCTTGAGAAGATGCTGGAGGAAACAGAGGTAGGTAGGTAGGTAGGTAGGTAGGTAGGTAGGTAGGTAGGTAGGTAGGTAGGTAGTTAGGTAGGTAGGTAGGTAGGTAGGTAGGTAGGTAGGTAGGTAGGTAGGTAGGTAGGTAGGTAGGTAGGTAGGTAGGTAGGTAGGTCTCTGAACGCACAGAGAGCGAAACACTGAATTTACCAACAGACAATCTGACCATTTTCTGAATTTACGAACGACCCGGAGCGCACTCTGACACACTGGAGGCAATTTACGAACACACTCTTTATCGAAATTGAAAACAATTAGGAGAATGTTTTAAGAAGCCTTTGAAAAAGAAAACAGACCCGAGGTGTGTCAGGTTGGTGGTACTGTGACAGAAAAATAAAATGTTCTGTGCAAATCTATTCTCTATTCTATTTCACTTTTAATAACATGACCCTGACCGAACCTAACCTGACATTAGCAGAGCCGTGTTGTTCGAGAGTTGGGTCATGTTAGCACCCCATTAACATTACATGGGGAATATAAAAAAATATACTATCAAAGTGAATGTCTAGAATGAGCATTGTGATGTATTCACATGACACTACAACATTCTATAGCAGCTATGTTGGCGCCCCATTAACATTACATGGGGAATATTTCAATAATGCTATATAACTGAATGTCTAGAATTAGAACAGTATTAAACATTCTGAAAGTTTGGCCAACTCTAAATACATAGCTAATTAGGCACAGAGCTGTACTATTAACCCAGTATATATATACAGGTGGTAATAACCTGATGAATAATGGTTTACTGTGTCACAGTACAGCACTGAAGTGGATTTCAATGATTGATGATAGGACTGATTAGTAGGTCCAGTAACACAGCACTTCCTAGTTCCTGTTGCACACACACACACAGACACAAACACCATCCATACCCCTCCCCCTCCAGGAGCCTGTGACTCTGTGTCTGGTTCACAGTCCAATACGTCGCTAAATTATACTCAGTCAGCCTGATAATCGAACTGACATCATCTGCTTATTGTTTAGTCTGTTTACACTAACAGCCTTGTAACAGCAACATCGCATGGTGTTGACATCTCTGAGCCTGACTTCATGAGTCTTTGCACATGTCAACACACACGTGCACACACACACACACACACACACACACAGCTGGATGTCTGAGTAACCCAAGGGCGCCAGACAAGTGTCCTCCTCCATCCTTTCTCTTTAATTTGGATGGAGTCTTTCGGATCACATGCACCTACAGTAGGCTATGGTATCTTTATGTGTGGAAAAAGAGTCAAAAGACTGGGCTGAATGATATGAAACACAATAACTAGTTTTAATGATTTTAATCTATTTTGCTTTAATAAAACTATCCCATGTGTGTTCTAAATAACAGAAGTTGGCAAAGAGTGGTGGTGAAATGTAACTGTAATTTCCACGGTGTGAAATAAACTCCTCCGTTCGACTCAGACAAAGAGCCTTGTTGCAAGCACTGTTTCCATGACAACCATTCAGCGCGTGGGTATGACCTTTTCTACAGAATATTGTTTTGATGTCATCTTTGACGAGGAGAACACCCCTCCCTCTTCTTACCTATCACCGAGTGCCCTAGAACTTTCTGTTGTTAAACATCATGGTGATGGTCATTAAAAACAACACGTTAGAAAATACATATTATCTTCTACAAATGGGCCAAAGCCGCTCAGACCTAGCCTGCTCCCAGAACTGTTTGTGCTCATATGGCAGGTAGCCAAGCGGTTAAAAGCATTGGGCCAGTAACCAAAAGGTTGCTAGTTTGAATCACCGAGCCAACTGGATGAAAGCCTGGCAGCAGTGGTACAATGAGACTGGTGGTGTATGTGTTTTCAGTGGCACCACTTTAACAGGCCAACTAAAATAAACCTCAAACCTCTAAGCTTCATGACGAGAAAAATAATGCAGCCACACCTGAAACATGGTTCTACTTTTTATATCAAAGCAAACTGTTTTAGAATACAGAAATCTATAACATACCGATCCAGTGCAAAACAGTATGACATGCAACAGATTTCAACTGCCACTGTCAATTATTATTTTTTAATTATTATGAATAAAAGGCAAGGACAGTGTCAACTCAGCCTCCATTCTGACTCATTCTGAGCAGGCCCAAGTTCGCCAGCTACCCTCATGGGGTCCTTGCTCTTTGATACAGATATCAGAGCCAGTAGGTTGGTTCTTGTAGTGCCAGAAGGGACTTTTACAGATGAGCTGTGCTGAGCCGATACCAAGAAGATACTTTACGGCACAACGTGCTCAATAAAACTGCGGCAGCATTCTGTGTATATATTTATTTTCCTTCCGGACCCCAAGAAGACCCATTACTAGACTGGCGACACCCACCAGGCCTGCTCTGTGGCTCTGTGCTGCTATGAGCCGTACAGGGACCCCAGGGGGAGGCTAATCAGACAGATAAAAGCATTAGGGATGCCGCCACTTACTATGAATAACTGCCTTAGACTGGCATTTGTCTTAATCTCTAATGTCTTTGTCAGAGCCACAGTAAGATAATGAGCCAGACCGGAGGTTTCTCCCTGCCTGTACCAGGGATATTCCTCTATATAGTAGTGCTTGAGGGCCAAGCCCTGTTGGTTGTACTGGAGTGGGTGGACTTAATCTCTGATTCAAGGACAGATATTTTGTACATATTACTAATGGTTACTGTTAGAACTGTAGGTAAGTTTATTTAATTCCAGACCTGTGGTTAAAGTTAACTTCTTTCCTTCCATCTTAGCCCTGTTATTCGCTTGGTCAATTAGTCTCACTGGACAGAAAATAGACACATCAGTAGTCTAGTCAGTCACTGACAGCAAGAAAAAGCTTAACCATCAGAGGTCCTTAAAGAATGGAGTTAAATACACTTAGTTTATTGTTCTGAATATCTAGAGGCTAGAGCCCCTAACACTGACATAAAGAACAAGAGAGCGTAATTATACTTATTTGTACTTACGTGACATTTAAATAACAGCCAATTACAAAGACAGTAATTACTGAGGGGGATATTAGATTACCAGGAGCACTTGACTTCATAGCAACGGGTGTTGAATTAAACATGAGTTTATCATACTCAATCATACAGCAGGGAGGATTATGATCACTGTCGCACTCGCTCTCTCCTTCTCTCTCTTCGCTCTCTCCTTCTCTCTCTTCTCTCTCTCCTTCTCTCGCTCTCCTTCTCTCTCTCCTGCTCTCTCTTATTTTCTCCTTCTCTCTCTCCTTCTCTCTCTCCTTCTCTCTCTCCTTCTCTCTCTCCTGCTCTTTCTCTACCCTTCTCTCTCTCTCCCTCTTTCACTCCCTAACAAAAACACACACACACACACAAATAAGCACGTCATTCATCTCATTTTATGTTGCAGGAGATTAATTGAGAGACAAGCATGATGCATTATCTTTGTTTTGTGTATGTAAGGATGTAGGAGTCTGTGTACGGATGTGTGAAGAGCAACTTCATGCTGCTTCTCATATCCCATATTGAGTCCACAACGTGAATCCAGACTTCCATGGAAATACCAGACAATGAATTAAGGACTATTAGTCTGAGTCTAGACCCATACAGGTCCCCTATCAACGGCCATATTTCACTCCCCGACGCCCCTGTCCCTGCTTCCTTCCGTGATTCTCAGTCTCCTCACATCGTCCCCCTCTCACTCCGGACAGCTCGGGCAATTATTGCTTCCGGTGGGGGCACCAAAAATGCAGTAGCCAATAAGGTGGCTGTATGCACTGACACGGCACCTCCGAGTACCCTGGGAGTTGTATATGTGCTGCGGGAAGGATTAATTTTCTGTTACACGTATAATCTCACAGACAGACAGACAGACAGACAGACAGACAGACAGACAGACAGACAGACAGACAGACAGACAGACAGACAGACAGACAGACAGACAGACAGACAGACAGACAGACAGACAGACAGACAGACAGACAGACAGACAGAGAGAGAGAGAGAGAGAGAGAGAGACAGAGAGACAGAGAGACAGAGAGACAGAGAGAGAGAAATATATATATATAGAACTATAGAATGGGAAGTGAAGAGTTGTTATGTGTTTAAGTATGGCTAGGATGCCTGCAGACAGACAGTGGTCAATCAACAATCATTTAGCCCCTGATTCAACTAACCAAGCAATGAGTCTTCAATCAAGACTTTATTATTTGAATCAGTTCTCCTTGCACCCACACCGGCCAACACTCCTAGACTAAGGTGTACTTTAAGTCTTAGTGTTGTAAAAAGGGTGCTTACTTGCGTCGGAGTAGACGGGGGGAGTGGAGGGCATGAAGGTGGGGAAGAAAAAGGAACGGAGGGAGCGATGGTCGGACGAGTGGAGGGGTGAACGCTGGGTAGGCAGGTTCTCACAGCTCCCCACACTACTGTTGATCTTCAAGTGCTGAGGCTTGGACTTCTTCTGCTTCACTCTGAGACACACAGAAATACAACATTACTGTTATTAAACAGTTACAAATGTATAGTATACAATTCTAAAGCTCTTACGCACAGTTAGACTGTAATTATAAACTATAGTTAAAAAGCTATATATACAGTCGTATGCAAAAGTTTGGGCACCCCTCTGAGGCTGCATAATAATTTACTCTTTCGTCACAGAAAATGATCACAGTGGCATGCCATTCATTTTCTAATAAAAGCTGAGTACTGGGGTATTGTCCAGACAAATATTTTTAGTGTAGCAATATTAAGTTGTATGAAATTAAATCAGATGTGAAAAATAGGCTATGCAAAAATTTGAGCACCCTTGTCATTCTGTTGATTTGAATACCTGTAACTACTTAGCACTGATTAATTGGAACACACAATTGGTTTGGTGAGCTAATTAAGCCTTGAACTTCATAGACAAGTGCATCCAATCATGAGAAAAGGTATTTAAGGTGGCCAATTGCAAGTTGTTGTTCTCTTTGACTCTCCTCTGAAGAGTAGCAACATGGGGCCTCAAAACAACTCTCAAATGACCTGAAAACAAAGATTGTTCAACATTATGGTTTAGGGGAAGGCTACAAAAAGCTATCGCAGAGATGTAAGCTGTCAGTGTCCACTGTGAGGAACATAGTGAGGAAATGGAAGACCACAGGCACAGTTCTTGTTAAGGCCAGAAGTGGCAGGCCAAGTAAAATATCGGAGAGGCAAAGGCGAAGGATGGTGAGAACGGTCAAAAACAGCCCACAGACCACCTCCAAAGACCTACAACATCATCTTGCTGCAGATGGTGTCACTGTGCAACAACTGCTAATGTCGTTCAACAATTCAGCGCACTTTGCACAAGGAGAAGCTGTACGGGAGAGTGATGCGGAAGAAGCCTTTTCTGCACACACGCCACAAACGCACATTTGGACAAGCCAGCTTCATTTTGGAATAAGGTGCTGTGGACTGATGAAACAAAGATTTAATTATTTGGTCATAACAAGGGGCGTTATGCATGGTGGCAAAAGAACACAGCATTCCAAGAAAACACTTGCTACCCACAGTAAACTTTGGTGGGGGTTCCATCATGCTGTAGGGCTGTGTGGCCAGTGCCGGTACTGGGAATCTTGTTAAAGTTGAGGGTTGCATGGATTCCACTCAATATCAGCAGATTATTGGGAATAATGTTGAAGAATCAGTCACAAAGTTGAAGTTACGCCGGGGCTGGATATTTCAACAAGACAACGACCCAAAACACTGCTCAAAATCTACCCGGGAATTTATGCAGAGGAACAAGTACAATGTTCTGGAATGGCCATCCCAGTCCCCAGACCTGGGCTGTCCATGCTCAGCAACCATCAAACCTAACTGAACTGGAGATGTTTTTTAAGGAGGAATGGTCCAAAATACATTCATCCAGAATCCAGACACTCATTAGAGGCTATAGGAAGCGTCTAGAGGCTGTTATTTTAGCAAAAGGAGGCTCTACTAAATATTGATGTGATGTTTCTGTTGGGGTGCCCAAATTTATGCACCTGTCTAATTTCGTTTTGATGCATATTGCAGATTTTCTGTTAATCCAATAAACCTCATTTCACTACTGAAATATTACTGTTTCCATCAGTTATTTGATAGATCAAAATGAAATTGCTGATCCAAACACCCAATTATTTATAAATGGAAATCATGGAAATTGTCAGGGGTGCCCAAACTTTTACATACGACTGTATATATATATATATATATATATATTCACACACAATACGAATGTTTGCTAATTTATAAAAAATACAAAAAATTTAATATCACATTTACATAAGTATTCAGACCCTTTAGTCAGTACTTTGTTGAAGCACCTTTGGCAGCGATTACAGCCTTGAGTCTTCTTGGGTATGACGCTACAAGCTTGGTATTTGGGGAGTTTCTCCCATTCTTCTCTGCAGATCCTCTCAAGCTCTGTCAGGTTGGATGGGGAGTGTAGGTGCACAGCTATTTTAAGGTCTCTCCAGAGATGTTCAATCAGGTTCAAAGTGTCCCAAAGCCACTCCTGCGTTGTCTTGGCTGTGTGCTTAGGGTCGTTGTCCTGTTGGAAGGTGAACCTTCGCCCCAGTCTGAGGTCCTGAGCGCTCTGGCGCAGGTTTTCATCACAGATCTCTCTGTACTTTGCTCTGTTCATCTTTCCCTCGATCCTTCCACCACCATGATTCATCGTAGGGATGGTGCCAGGTTTCCTCCGGACGTGACACTTGGCATTCAGGCCAAATATTTCAATCAGACCAGAGTATCTTGTTTCTCATGGTCTGTAAGTCTTTAGGTGCCTTTTGGCAAACTCCAAGTCGGCTGTTATGTGCCTTTTACTGAGGAGTGGCTTTGCCTGGCCACTCTAACGTAAAGGCCTGATTGATGGAGTGCTGCAGAGATGGTTGTCCTTCTGGAAAGTTCTCCCATCTCCACCGAGGAACTCTAGAGCTCTGTCAGAATGACCATCGGGTTCTTCATCACCTCCATGACCAAGGCTCTTCTACCCCGATTGCTCAGTTTGGCAGGGTGGCCAGCTCTAGGAAGAGTATTGGTGGTTCCAAACTTCTTCCATTTAAGAATGATGGAGGCCACTGTGTTCTTGGGGACCTTTTGGTACCCTTCCCCAGATCTGTGCCTTGACACAATCCTGCCTCGGAACTCTACAGACAATTGCTTCAACCGCATGGCTTGTTTTTTGCTCTGACATGCACTGTCAACTGTGGGACCTTATATAGACAAGTGTGTGCCTTTCCAAATCATGTCCAATCAATTGAAGTTACCACAGGTGGCCTCCAATCAAGTTATAGAAACATCTCAAGGATGATCAATGGAAACAGGATGCACCTGAGCTTAATTTAGATTCTCATAGCAAAGGGTCTGGATACTTATGTAAATAAGGTATTTCTGTTGTTTATTTTTAATACATTTGCAAACATTTCTAAAAACCTGTTTTCGCTTTGTCATTATGGGGTATTGTGTGTAGATTGATGAGGGAAAATTTGATTTAATCCATTGTATAATAAGGCTGTAATGTAACAAAACAGTACCAGTCAAAGATTTGGACACACCTACTCATTCAAGGGTTTTTCTTTATTTTTACTATTTTCTACATTATATATATA
This sequence comes from Thymallus thymallus, assembly GCA_023634145.1. NCBI lineage: Eukaryota > Metazoa > Chordata > Actinopteri > Salmoniformes > Salmonidae > Thymallus > Thymallus thymallus. The sequence goes on along the minus strand of CM042402.1, from coordinate 6,477,444 downwards.
ATATATAATATATTAAACAGTTAAAAACCTCTTATAATACAGCTTCTTTTACAACTACAGTTACCAAACTGTTGATGATGTATATTTTTTACTTGAGACATCATATCGTATGTTTTCCATGCCAATAAAGCCCTTGAATTGAATTGAATTGAGAGAGAGAGAGGGAGAGGGGGAGAGAGGGAGAGAGGGGGAGAGAGAGAGAGAGAGAGAGAGAGAGAGAGAGAGAGAGAGAGAGAGAGAGAGACTGAGTGCACAGAGAGAGACTGAGTGCACAGAGAGAGAGAAAGAGAGACAGAGTGAGAGAAAGAGTGTGAGAGAGAGAGAGAAACATTGACAGAGACAGCGAGAGAGAGAGAGAGAGACAAAACTCATCACAGTGAGGTGAGTTTTAAAAGCCCGATAGGCCTACTGTTTTGATGATAAGTGTTTAATGTGATTTTTGCTAGCATTTGCATTGATGTCAGAGTGGTTAGAGGGACAATAGAGCCCTCAGTACCAGGCCATTAGAAGCTGATGGAAGTTAGCAAATTGTTTACTACCAAAGCATGTCCAGAGTGCATAAAAGGAGATTACTGTGACTCAACGGTCATATGGAATTTTACTGCGGTCATGACTCATTACTGCCGTTACTGCGGTAATATGGTCACCGCAACAGCCATACGTAGACGTACAGCTCATCCCTTGGAATTAGTGCTGTAGATTGCTTTAACACAGACCTCAACCCAGTCTCTCAGAGCAGTCACAGTTAGCCCACTGACATCCCTATCAGACCACAGCAAACTTGAACAGAGCAATAGGGTTGCACATTTTGGGGAATATTCAGAGGTGGAAACTTTCCGTGGGAATTAATGGGAATATATGGTAATTAACGGGAATATATGGGAATTAACATGAATATATGCAAAAGGAACACACAAAAACCCACAACACAGGTGGGAAACAACTGAACTTAAATAGAGACAATGCGGCGGACTCCCGGCCCCTCATCTGCAATGTAGAGACCGGTGTGTCTGTTGTCCCTTGTGGCTGTGCATTTGTAGAATACTGGTTGAGGGGTGGAGATTATGTAGTTTAATTATTCCTTGCCAACGAACATTTGACCACCCATCAGAGATGATTGCAATGCAGTCTGTTTTCTCTATGATTTGCTTGACCTTCACTTGAACTCTGTTGAACTCTGCATCCAGCAAATGAGTAGATAAAGCATGTCTGGTTGGAGGGGTGTATGCTGGGTGAAGAACATTCAGAAATCTCTTCCAATACACATTGCCTGTGCGCATCAGAGGTGAACCAGTTGCATACACAGCTCAAGCAAGACATTCATCAGCATTTCTCTGACTACATTCCTCCATTGAGTCAAAAAAACGTTGGATTCCAGAAGGACCATGAGCTGTTGCTATCGATAAGGTGTCTGATTCATAATTTTCACCTCGAATAGAAGTAGAGGGACTTTTGTCAGAGGTTGCTTGTTGTGAGCGCAGACGGAACTTTATGCACTTGGCCAGATGATTCTGCATCTTTGCTGCATTCTTCACATATGATTTGGCACAGTATTTGCAAATATACACAGCTTTTCCTTCTACATTAGCTGCAGTGAAATGTATCCACACATTAGATAGTGCCCATGGATTTTCCTGAAAAGATTAGAAAACAATTAGTAAAAAAAAGTATAAATACAATTCCAAGTACAGATAAATAGTTAAGCAGTTAGATTAAACAACACCTTTGTAAGATAAATGAACAAATGAAACATCTATGGAAACAGGTGAATTAACACTCCTCAGTTAGCAGGCTCAAGCAAGCTAAAACCCACATGGTAGCAAAAACTAACTAGCAGAAATTGTTAACAAGTTATAAATGACACTTTGCTGTAGGCTACTATTTACTAATTAACAAAAAATCATGTATATCATATAAAATATATACACCAGTATTGTAATCAAAACTTACCAGAAAGCATGTAGTCCTTGGCTCAGACAGTGTAGTAGTGTGAGCTCAATAGCATCTCATTAGTGTGCAAGATCTTGAGAATCAACTGTACATGTGATGGAAGAGTGCACTTCACATGTGATGAAAGAATGCACTGTGCATGCAGAGGGTTGCAATTCCATTGAATTGGGGATAGTTATGCCACAAGACCTAGAATTGCCTTATGTGTTTCCCACAAAAAAGGTGCAGTGTTATAAGCTAACTATTTTGATGAATTTAAGCAAAATTCCCCAAATTCCCGGGCTTAACTTCTCATGGAAAATTTCCGGGCAAATTAGAGATGGAAGAAAAGTAGTGTAGAAACCTTTCAAAAAACAGATGGGCAGAAACAAATCAAATCCCTTTTAGACAACTTCCTGGACAAAACATTTCACTGCAAAAGTGAAGCTTTAGACTTGGCAGTAGAAAGTCTAAACAGTATATTTGACCTCTCAGCTTCCCTATCAAATCTAAAAATGTCAAGCAGAGAAAGAAAATTAACAACAATGACAAATGGTTTGATGAAGAATGCAAAACCCTAACAAAGAAATTGAGAAACATATCCAACCAGAAACACAGCAAACCTACGCCTTCACTATGGTGAAACACTAAAACAATACAGACATACACTAAGAAAAAAGTAGGCACAACATGTCAGAAATCAGATCAATGTAATTGAAGAATCTAAAGTTTTCTGGGAAAATTGGAACACAATATAACAAATAAACAAACAGCAAAAACATATGATCAACTACAAATATTTGAATCAGCTATTAAAGATTACCAGAACCTAGTCGATTCTCCAATAACATTGAATGAACTACAGGGCAAAATACTAACCCTCCGAGCCAAAAAGGCATGTGGTGTTGATGGTATCCTAAATAAAAATACAGACAAAAATTCCAATTGGCTATACTTAAACTCTTTAACATCATCCTCAGCTCTGGCATCTTCCCCATTATTTGGAACCAAGAACTGATCCCCGCAAAAGTGGGGCCCTCACCTACAGTCACCTAGAGGAGTCCCCTCAGTCAGCTGATCCTGGGGCTCTGTTGACAAACACAAACAGACCCCACAGAGCCCCAGGACAGAAAGACATTTAGAACCAAATTATGAGAAAGCAAAAATATATCTATTTGACCCACTGGAAAGAATCAACCAAAAAACAGAGCAAATTTGAATGCTATCTGTCCATGAACAGAGAGTACACAGTGGCAGAATACCTGACCACTGTGACTGACCCCAAATTAAGAAAATCCTTGACTATGTACGGACTCAGTGAGCATAGACTTGCTATTGAGAGAGGCCGCCATAGCCTTTCTTTCGAGAGCCAGGTCTGCCTATGAGGTGGAAACTGAGCTGCACTTCCTAAGCACTTGACAAATGTATGACCATATTAGAGACACATATTTCCCTCAGATTACACAGGTCCACAAAGAATTAGAAAACAAATCAAACATTGATAAACTCCCATATCTGTTAGGTGAAATACCTCAGTGTGCAATCACAGCAGCAAGATGTGTGTCCCATTGCCATGAGAACAGGGCAAGCAGTGGAACACAAACAGCATTGTAAATAAAACCTATATTTATCTGTTTATTTATAGCCTACTATTTGTACAACAACTACAGTATTTGCACATTGCTAAAACACTGTACATTGCTGATAATATAACACTTGAAATGTCAATATTTTTTCTATATTTCTTTTGAGTGCAATATTTACTGTTCAATTATAATCATTTTTGGTTGATGTTGTTTTTTGTCTTCTCACTTTTGTTTATTCTTTATTTCACTTGCTTTGGTAATGTAAAGCCCCTTTGAATTTAACTGAGAGAGAGAGAGAGAGAGAGAAAACAAGAGCGAGAGAGAGACAGACAAACAGCGACAGACAGAGCGAGACAGACAGAGATAGAAAGACAGAAACAGACAGACAGACACAGAGTCCCAGGCAGACAGAGTAAGACAGCAGTCAGTTAGTAAAAGCCTACAGGACTTAGACCTTTAAGGTCCTCCGCCACATCGTCGCAATCTCTCTTCTGCAATAAGGAAGCTGCCTGCAGGTTATCACTTTCTCGGGAATAACACTAAAACCATGTTATGCATTCAAATCTAATTTGGCCCATTCATCTCTCCCTGTAGGTGTGTGTGTGTGTGTGTGTGTGTAGGGTTTACTGTTCATTAGTGATTGTTTATTCAATTTTTGTTAATTGTCTATTTTGCTTGCTTTGGCAATGTAAACATATGCATTTGGAAGATGCTCCAAGTCGGCTGTTATGTGCCTTTTACTGAGGAGTGGCTTTGCCTGGCCACTCTAACGTAAAGGCCTGATTGATGGAGTGCTGCAGAGATGGTTGTCCTTCTGGAAAGTTCTCCCATCTCCACCGAGGAACTCTAGAGCTCTGTCAGAATGACCATCGGGTTCTTCATCACCTCCATGACCAAGGCTCTTCTACCCCGATTGCTCAGTTTGGCAGGGTGGCCAGCTCTAGGAAGAGTATTGGTGGTTCCAAACTTCTTCCATTTAAGAATGATGGAGGCCACTGTGTTCTTGGGGACCTTTTGGTACCCTTCCCCAGATCTGTGCCTTGACACAATCCTGCCTCGGAACTCTACAGACAATTGCTTCAACCGCATGGCTTGTTTTTTGCTCTGACATGCACTGTCAACTGTGGGACCTTATATAGACAAGTGTGTGCCTTTCCAAATCATGTCCAATCAATTGAAGTTACCACAGGTGGCCTCCAATCAAGTTATAGAAACATCTCAAGGATGATCAATGGAAACAGGATGCACCTGAGCTTAATTTAGATTCTCATAGCAAAGGGTCTGGATACTTATGTAAATAAGGTATTTCTGTTGTTTATTTTTAATACATTTGCAAACATTTCTAAAAACCTGTTTTCGCTTTGTCATTATGGGGTATTGTGTGTAGATTGATGAGGGAAAATTTGATTTAATCCATTGTATAATAAGGCTGTAATGTAACAAAACAGTACCAGTCAAAGATTTGGACACACCTACTCATTCAAGGGTTTTTCTTTATTTTTACTATTTTCTACATTATATATATAATATATAATATATTAAACAGTTAAAAACCTCTTATAATACAGCTTCTTTTACAACTACAGTTACCAAACTGTTGATGATGTATATTTTTTACTTGAGACATCATATCGTATGTTTTCCATGCCAATAAAGCCCTTGAATTGAATTGAATTGAGAGAGAGAGAGGGAGAGGGGGAGAGAGGGAGAGAGGGGGAGAGAGAGAGAGAGAGAGAGAGAGAGAGAGAGAGAGAGAGAGAGAGAGAGAGAGAGAGAGACTGAGTGCACAGAGAGAGACTGAGTGCACAGAGAGAGAGAAAGAGAGACAGAGTGAGAGAAAGAGTGTGAGAGAGAGAGAGAAACATTGACAGAGACAGCGAGAGAGAGAGAGAGAGAGAGAGAGAGAGAGAGAGAGACAAAACTCATCACAGTGAGGTGAGTTTTAAAAGCCCGATAGGCCTACTGTTTTGATGATAAGTGTTTAATGTGATTTTTGCTAGCATTTGCATTGATGTCAGAGTGGTTAGAGGGACAATAGAGCCCTCAGTACCAGGCCATTAGAAGCTGATGGAAGTTAGCAAATTGTTTACTACCAAAGCATGTCCAGAGTGCATAAAAGGAGATTACTGTGACTCAACGGTCATATGGAATTTTACTGCGGTCATGACTCATTACTGCCGTTACTGCGGTAATATGGTCACCGCAACAGCCATACGTAGACGTACAGCTCATCCCTTGGAATTAGTGCTGTAGATTGCTTTAACACAGACCTCAACCCAGTCTCTCAGAGCAGTCACAGTTAGCCCACTGACATCCCTATCAGACCACAGCAAACTTGAACAGAGCAATAGGGTTGCACATTTTGGGGAATATTCAGAGGTGGAAACTTTCCGTGGGAATTAATGGGAATATATGGTAATTAACGGGAATATATGGGAATTAACATGAATATATGCAAAAGGAACACACAAAAACCCACAACACAGGTGGGAAACAACTGAACTTAAATAGAGACAATGCGGCGGACTCCCGGCCCCTCATCTGCAATGTAGAGACCGGTGTGTCTGTTGTCCCTTGTGGCTGTGCATTTGTAGAATACTGGTTGAGGGGTGGAGATTATGTAGTTTAATTATTCCTTGCCAACGAACATTTGACCACCCATCAGAGATGATTGCAATGCAGTCTGTTTTCTCTATGATTTGCTTGACCTTCACTTGAACTCTGTTGAACTCTGCATCCAGCAAATGAGTAGATAAAGCATGTCTGGTTGGAGGGGTGTATGCTGGGTGAAGAACATTCAGAAATCTCTTCCAATACACATTGCCTGTGCGCATCAGAGGTGAACCAGTTGCATACACAGCTCAAGCAAGACATTCATCAGCATTTCTCTGACTACATTCCTCCATTGAGTCAAAAAAACGTTGGATTCCAGAAGGACCATGAGCTGTTGCTATCGATAAGGTGTCTGATTCATAATTTTCACCTCGAATAGAAGTAGAGGGACTTTTGTCAGAGGTTGCTTGTTGTGAGCGCAGACGGAACTTTATGCACTTGGCCAGATGATTCTGCATCTTTGCTGCATTCTTCACATATGATTTGGCACAGTATTTGCAAATATACACAGCTTTTCCTTCTACATTAGCTGCAGTGAAATGTATCCACACATTAGATAGTGCCCATGGATTTTCCTGAAAAGATTAGAAAACAATTAGTAAAAAAAAGTATAAATACAATTCCAAGTACAGATAAATAGTTAAGCAGTTAGATTAAACAACACCTTTGTAAGATAAATGAACAAATGAAACATCTATGGAAACAGGTGAATTAACACTCCTCAGTTAGCAGGCTCAAGCAAGCTAAAACCCACATGGTAGCAAAAACTAACTAGCAGAAATTGTTAACAAGTTATAAATGACACTTTGCTGTAGGCTACTATTTACTAATTAACAAAAAATCATGTATATCATATAAAATATATACACCAGTATTGTAATCAAAACTTACCAGAAAGCATGTAGTCCTTGGCTCAGACAGTGTAGTAGTGTGAGCTCAATAGCATCTCATTAGTGTGCAAGATCTTGAGAATCAACTGTACATGTGATGGAAGAGTGCACTTCACATGTGATGAAAGAATGCACTGTGCATGCAGAGGGTTGCAATTCCATTGAATTGGGGATAGTTATGCCACAAGACCTAGAATTGCCTTATGTGTTTCCCACAAAAAAGGTGCAGTGTTATAAGCTAACTATTTTGATGAATTTAAGCAAAATTCCCCAAATTCCCGGGCTTAACTTCTCATGGAAAATTTCCGGGCAAATTAGAGATGGAAGAAAAGTAGTGTAGAAACCTTTCAAAAAACAGATGGGCAGAAACAAATCAAATCCCTTTTAGACAACTTCCTGGACAAAACATTTCACTGCAAAAGTGAAGCTTTAGACTTGGCAGTAGAAAGTCTAAACAGTATATTTGACCTCTCAGCTTCCCTATCAAATCTAAAAATGTCAAGCAGAGAAAGAAAATTAACAACAATGACAAATGGTTTGATGAAGAATGCAAAACCCTAACAAAGAAATTGAGAAACATATCCAACCAGAAACACAGCAAACCTACGCCTTCACTATGGTGAAACACTAAAACAATACAGACATACACTAAGAAAAAAGTAGGCACAACATGTCAGAAATCAGATCAATGTAATTGAAGAATCTAAAGTTTTCTGGGAAAATTGGAACACAATATAACAAATAAACAAACAGCAAAAACATATGATCAACTACAAATATTTGAATCAGCTATTAAAGATTACCAGAACCTAGTCGATTCTCCAATAACATTGAATGAACTACAGGGCAAAATACTAACCCTCCGAGCCAAAAAGGCATGTGGTGTTGATGGTATCCTAAATAAAAATACAGACAAAAATTCCAATTGGCTATACTTAAACTCTTTAACATCATCCTCAGCTCTGGCATCTTCCCCATTATTTGGAACCAAGAACTGATCCCCGCAAAAGTGGGGCCCTCACCTACAGTCACCTAGAGGAGTCCCCTCAGTCAGCTGATCCTGGGGCTCTGTTGACAAACACAAACAGACCCCACAGAGCCCCAGGACAGAAAGACATTTAGAACCAAATTATGAGAAAGCAAAAATATATCTATTTGACCCACTGGAAAGAATCAACCAAAAAACAGAGCAAATTTGAATGCTATCTGTCCATGAACAGAGAGTACACAGTGGCAGAATACCTGACCACTGTGACTGACCCCAAATTAAGAAAATCCTTGACTATGTACGGACTCAGTGAGCATAGACTTGCTATTGAGAGAGGCCGCCATAGCCTTTCTTTCGAGAGCCAGGTCTGCCTATGAGGTGGAAACTGAGCTGCACTTCCTAAGCACTTGACAAATGTATGACCATATTAGAGACACATATTTCCCTCAGATTACACAGGTCCACAAAGAATTAGAAAACAAATCAAACATTGATAAACTCCCATATCTGTTAGGTGAAATACCTCAGTGTGCAATCACAGCAGCAAGATGTGTGTCCCATTGCCATGAGAACAGGGCAAGCAGTGGAACACAAACAGCATTGTAAATAAAACCTATATTTATCTGTTTATTTATAGCCTACTATTTGTACAACAACTACAGTATTTGCACATTGCTAAAACACTGTACATTGCTGATAATATAACACTTGAAATGTCAATATTTTTTCTATATTTCTTTTGAGTGCAATATTTACTGTTCAATTATAATCATTTTTGGTTGATGTTGTTTTTTGTCTTCTCACTTTTGTTTATTCTTTATTTCACTTGCTTTGGTAATGTAAAGCCCCTTTGAATTTAACTGAGAGAGAGAGAGAGAGAGAGAAAACAAGAGCGAGAGAGAGACAGACAAACAGCGACAGACAGAGCGAGACAGACAGAGATAGAAAGACAGAAACAGACAGACAGACACAGAGTCCCAGGCAGACAGAGTAAGACAGCAGTCAGTTAGTAAAAGCCTACAGGACTTAGACCTTTAAGGTCCTCCGCCACATCGTCGCAATCTCTCTTCTGCAATAAGGAAGCTGCCTGCAGGTTATCACTTTCTCGGGAATAACACTAAAACCATGTTATGCATTCAAATCTAATTTGGCCCATTCATCTCTCCCTGTAGGTGTGTGTGTGTGTGTGTGTGTGTAGGGTTTACTGTTCATTAGTGATTGTTTATTCAATTTTTGTTAATTGTCTATTTTGCTTGCTTTGGCAATGTAAACATATGCATTTGGAAGACATGGAACATACGGCTACTGTCATATTTCATCATACTGTCAGAAAGGGAAGTCTCTAAGGTGGGAGTCAACACCAGTATCCATTATATGGATTCCTTCCATACGTTGAGTGGCCCTTGGACTAAGTAGGGCTTAGGTGTAGCATACCTAGCACAATAATCACACTAGTACTGGTAAGTATGCCATTATACCTTCAGCCAGTAAAGTCTTTGAGATGAGAGTCAACATATTCTATATGGGAGTTCCAATATCCACGTTCTGGATTTCATACTAGCATAAGTAAACCCCTAACTAGCACTCTAGTACAGTACAGTACATTGTATGTTATTATGGATAATGGGACACAAACACTGTCACTGTAGATTGATGCTTGGGGTCTGAAGTTCATAGCCTTGCTATTTGAACATTCTACCATGTATAAAGTTAGCTGAATCAGAATCCCATGGCCCAGTGTCGTGACTGTGTTTATAGAGCTGAAAACCTGACGCAAGACAACAACACTTTGATTTTCTTTAAAGGCTCAACTCCCTTTCTTGGCAAGACATCAGGATTGCTGGAGGGAACAGATAAACACCCCGATCTGAAAAGCAAATAGGAACACACACGCACGCACACACACACACACACACAACACAACACACCCCAATTACGTTGATATAGACAGAAGGAATCTTCATTTGATCCGGCATAAGACCGCATAGAGAAATTCAACACTTCAAACAAACACATCCTTTGCAGATAAATCAAATTAAAGGAAGTGAAAAGCGTAGGTCATGAATATTCCACAGGTTCCTGTCTCTACGTGTGAATCATCAGAACCTGAATTAAAGCCTGTACTGTTGGTTCATTAACTGTTGTGTCCTTTTCCTAAAAAACACTGCAGATATTCCATCTGCATACCTGTACTAACTAACCTCAGAGCTGGGTTCAAATACTTTTTGAAACCTTTCAAATACTTTAAGCATTTGCTCTAGTGTGCCTGATGTGTAAGATAGGCAGGGTTTGCACTTTTGCAATTATTCTATAGATTAAACAAGGATGTCCATTGTCTCCTTATTTATTTGTTATGGCCATCGAAATGCTAACTCTTAAGATCAGATCAAACAATAAGATCAATGGTTTAGAAATCCACGGCCTAAATGCCGATGACAATTTTTTATCATCGGCATCCTGGATCACTGCGTAGTCTCATTGAGGATCTAGATAACTTCTCTAGCCTCTCTGGACTAAAACTTAATTATGATAAGTGTACCATATTACGTATAGGATTGTTAAAAAGACAAACTTCACATTACCCTGTAGTTTACCTATAAAATGGTAAGTAGACATACTCCCTAAAGATATAAAATAACTTACCAAGACTAATTTCAAATGAACAAGATCTTGCAACCATGAAGAGGTAAATACCTGTCTATTTATGGAAAGTAATTTCATCGTTTACTTACTTACTTATGGCCCTGCTTACTCCAGATGACTAGTTTCTTAAATCATATGAGCAAGAATTATTTACATTTATTTGGAATGGTAAGCCAGACAAAATTAAACGTGCTTATTTTCTGACCTGCCTAGTTAAATAAAGATTCAATAAAATAAAAAATATATATTTATATAATGAATATGAGTTTGGGGGGCTGAAATAATTAAATATTAAAGCATCTCACTAAAAGTGTCACTCATACAAAAGTTATGCTTAAACCTACAAAATCGCCTTTTTGTCTTCACCCAGATTACAACCTCTCATTTTCAGTTAATCTAAAATGAAACCTTGTTCAAAGCCTCACCCTTTCTCAACCAAGCCATACAAATGATTACAATTTCAATTTCAGCCTTCAGATAGACAAATACACCATTTAAAAAAAATGTTATTGCATTCTTTGTATTAATGATATTATGAATATGAATGGTGGAGTTATGTAACACATGCAGCTATCTAAAATATATGGGAATGTCTGCTTAATACAAAGTTATAACCAATTGATTGCAGCATTACCACAGAAATGGAGATGGTCACAGGTTCAGGAGTGTCTAAAAAGTCATAACATTGTTCTAAAATGAACCCTACAAATAGCATTGTTGGGAAACCTGGAAAGCCATAGTCAATCAATCAACAACATAATAATACTATTAATTTTAATATATTGATAATATGCAACTATAAAGGTTCAGAATCACAGCACAGTAGAAGAATATATGGCATAACGAAATCAAGAGAGGGTGGTCTACGGAGATAGGTGGGATGGGCTGATGGGTGGATTTAATCTGTAATAGTTATTAATCTGTAATAGTTATTAATCTGTAATAGTTATTAATCTGTAATAGTTATTCATCTGTAATAGCTGTGACCGAAAATAAAATATATAATGTGTACCGGACATGTCTGAGCACTATGACTCCAAATGTTAAAAAAAAAATATCAAATTAATTCAAAAAATGTATATAAAAAAATATATATTTTATGTGATATTATGTAAAAAAGTACCATTGTTGATTTTTTTGTTTCACACAATATGCATAATGACAAAGTGAATATATGTTTTTAGAAATGTTTTCACATTTATTGAAAATTAAATACAGAAATATCTCATTTACATAAGTATTCACTCACTCAGTCAATACATCTTACAATCACATTTGGCAGCGATTACAGATGTGAGTCTTTCTGGGTAAGTCTCTAAGCGCTTTGCACACCTGGATTGTACAATATTTGCACATTAGTCTTTAAAAAAAATGTCAAGCTCTGTCAAGTTGGTTGTTGATCATAGCTAGACAGCCATTTTCAAGTCTTGCCATAGATTTTCAATGTCATTTAAGTCAAAAATGTAACTATTCCACTCAGGAACATTCAACGTTGTCTTGGTAAGTAACTCCAGTGTAGATTTGACCTTGTGTTTTAGGTTATTGTCCTGCTGAAATGTGAATTTGTCTCCGGGTGAACCAGGTTTTCCGCTAGGATTTTGCCTGTGCTTAGCTCTATTACGTTTATTTTTATGCCAAGCATACCCATAACATGATGCAGCCACCACCATGCTTGAAAATATGAAGAGTGGTTCTCACCGTGTTGTATTGGATTTGCCCAAAACATAACACTTTGTATTCAGGAATTAAAGTTAACTTCTTAGCCAAAGTTTTTGCAGTATTACTTTAGTGCCTTATTGCAAACAGCATGCATGTTTTGGAATATTTTTATTCTGTAGAGGCTTCCTTCTTTTTCAACAGATCAATGACTCAACACACCTCCAGGCTGTGTAAGTGCTATTTGACCAAGAAGGAGAGTGATTGAGTGCTGCATCAGATTACCTGGCCTCCACAATCACCCGACCTCAACCCAATTGAGATTGTAACCCAATTGAGTACTCTCCGTTATACGAGTTATAGTACTCTCCGTTATACGAGTTATAGTACTCTCCGTTATACGAGTTATAGTACTCTCCGTTATACGAGTTATAGTACTCTCCGTTATACGAGTTATTGTACTCTCCGTTATACGAGTTATAGTACCCTCAGAAAACAGACATTATTTTACACTAACGAGACCTTAGTATTTTGTCGTTCCTGTCTCTCTCTCCCTCTCTCTCCACCCTCTCTCTCTCTCCCTCTCTCTCCCCCCTCTCTCTCTCTCTCTCTCTCCACCCCCGCTCTCTCTCTCTCCAACCCCCCTCTCAACTAAAAAAGGGCTTTATTGGCATGGGAAACATATGTTTACATTGCAAAAGCAAATAAAATAGATAATAACTCAAAGTGAAATAAACTATAAAACATTACTCTCACAAAGGAGACATTTCGAATGTCATATTATGGATATATACAGTGTTTTAACGATGTACAGATACGCTCTTCTCTCCTTCACTCCCCTCTCTCTCTCTGTGATTTTTTTTTTTTGAAGAATTACTGTTCCCAAGAACATCTAAAGCATGTGTTTTGTATCTTTGTGGTAAAATAGAATTGTGATGCAAGACAAATCCCTGAGCAAGTAAACAACGAAATATCATCTCATGATCACAAAGCTTTTCCTAAAGACATATAAAGATATTGTAGTCGCTGTCTGGTGATCAAACAGAATATCAAAAGGTTGCATTTAGTTCATCAGCAAGACGGTATCAATGAAACAGACACACTAGTTAAATCAGCAAGACGGTATCACTGAAACAGACACACTAGTACATCAGCAAGACAATATCACTGAAACAGACACACTAGTTAAATCAGCAAGACGATATCACTGAAACAGACACACTAGTACATCAGCAAGACAATATCACTGAAACAGACACACTAGTACATCAGCAAGACAATATCACTGAAACAGACACACTAGTACATCAGCAAGACAATATCACTGAAACAGACACACTAGTACATCAGCAAGACAATATCACTGAAACAGACACACTAGTACATCAGCAAGACAATATCACTGAAACAGACGATATAATTTAGTTAATCAGCAAGACGATATCATTTATTTAATCTGCAAGACTGTCATTTATTTAATCAGCAAGACTATGTCATTTAGTTAATCAGCAAGACGATCTCACTGAAACAGACACACTTTCAAACACAAAATATGACAGTGTCTGATATTTTGTGTTTGAAAGTGTGGTGCTTAAACAAATATACTTTCATGGTGTGATCAAACATCAAACATGTCCACACTATGTCTCTATCTTAAATAACACAGAGAGTCTAATTAATTTCAGCGGGTAATCTTCTGCTAGAGATTAAACTCAGAGCTCTACCTAGGTAGATCCACATTTATTTTCCTATAATTTCAAGATAAAACCACTGAATGAGCAAATCTTTAAAAAAATTCTGATAGATGCAATAAAAGCAAAACTTTAAAATGGAGAACAGTAGAGACTAACCAGAGGAACAAAGGGTCAGAGAACAATGGAACCAAAACCAACTGAAGATGATGCCGTTAATCTCTCAGGGATGATTTCAATATCAAAGCACACATTTAGGGGATAAATCTAACCTATGGCCTTGGAGATAAATTACTGATAGAGGTGATGTCTTGGTAGTTGGGTGAAAGGAAATAGGACTGAACAGCGAATGTGGGCATCAGACCACCAACTCCCCCTCCCTGCCTCTAAATCTTTTCTGTTACGGCGCTCCAAGCTCCCGTTGGGGGTCCCAAGAGTCATCTCAACACCTACCCAAACCCCCTCTGGCCCCGCACTCATCTCCCCCTTCACACCTTCTCCGGCATCACGGCTTAATAAATCAATTATGCAACAATGGCATTCAGTCTAGCACAGCCTCACACTCATAAATACTCATATAAATTCAGAATCATGCCTCCAATTTCCTGGTGTGGTGCAGGGAGAGCCATTTGAGCTCTCATTACCCTTGGACACACTGAGAGGGGAGTCTGTCAGTCTGTCAGTCTGTCTGTCTGTCTGTCTGTCTGTCTGTCTGTCTGTCTGTCTGTCTGTCTGTCTGTCTGTCTGTCTGTCTGTCTGTCTGTCTGTCTGTCTGTCTGTCTGTCTGTCTGTCTGTCTGTCTGTCTGTCTGTCTGTCTGTCTGTCTGTCTGTCTGTCTGTCTGTCTGTCTGTCTGTCTGTCTGTCTGTCTGTCTGTCTGTCTGTCTGTCTGTCTGTCTGTCTGTCTGTCTGTCTGTCTGTCAGTCTGTCAGTCTGTCAGTCTGTCAGTCTGTCAGTCTGTCAGTCTGTCAGTCTGTCAGTCTGTCAGTCTGTCAGTCTGTCAGTCTGTCAGTCTGTCAGTCTGTCAGTCTGTCAGTCTGTCAGTCTGTCTGTCTGTCTGTCTGTCTGTCTGTCTGTCTGTCTGTCTGTCTGTGCACATGTGTGTGGGCACGTTGACACCCCCTTTCACCTGACTTGTCATTAGTAGCAGGGGCCAAAGACCTGATTAACATGGATGAGCTTTCCTCGGGAGCCAAGAGAAGGCAAACACACACACACACACACACACACACCATATGTCCGTCCATGAAGCGTGATGTGTCTTCTTTAAGGGATAGGCAAAAGAAAATAGCAGCAGTAGTGTGTGTCACTAATAGACCAAGAGGTGAGGGGTCAGGTGTTACTGCATCAATGTGTCTGTCCGGGAACTAGCTGTAGCTCTGATCTGTATCTCAATGTATTGTCCAGGGAAAACAGACATTGGTTTTTGGGAGGCATTGAATATTCAACAACATTAACACATAGCTGCATTGGTGTTAGGAGTTTATCATTCAATAAATCTGTCTCTGTGAATTTAGAGCTTATGTTTCCACAAAGGAAGCGTGTTTGCACTTTATATGAAATAGACTATATATCATGAACAACGCCTACGTAAGTACAATGTAACAACAAAGTATCCTATAAAAACGTGTTAATTCCACTGTTATTATAATGGCATAATATGGTACCTATATACCAAGTGAGGCTTTAAACAGTTAAAACAGCTGTTGTACATCTCCACACTGTATCCTCTGATGCTGCAGTATTTTCCTCTTCACCTCCTAGAGCAGGGTTTCCCAAACTCGGTCCTGGGGACCGCAAGGTGGGCACATTTTGGGTTTTGCCCTAGCACTACAAAGCTGATTCAAATAATCAAAGCTTGATGATTAGTTGATTATTTGAATCAGCTGTGTAGTGGTAGGGCAAAAAGCTTAACGTGCCCACCTTGCGGTCCCCCGGCACCAAGCTTAACGTGCACCCCTTGGAGTCCCCGGGGCCAAGCTTAACGTGCACCCCTTGGAGTCCCCGGGCCAAGCTTAACGTGCACCCCTTGTATCCCCAGGACCAAGCTTAACGTGCACCCCTTGGAGTCCCCGGGACCAAGCTTTAACGTACACCCCTTGGAGTCCCCGGGGCCAAGCTTAACGTGCACCCCTTGGAGTCCCCGGGACCAAGCTTAACGTACACCTCTTGTATCTCCAGGACCAAGCTTAACGTACACCCCTTGGAGTCCCCGGGTCCAAGCTTAACGTGCACCCCTTGTATCCCCAGGACCAAGCTTAACGTACACCTCTTGTATCCCCGGGACCAAGCTTAACGTACACCCCTTGTATCCCCAGGACCAAGCTTAACGTACACCCCTTGTATCCCCAGGACCAAGCTTAACGTACACCCCTTGTATCCCCGGGACCAAGCTTAAAGTACACCCCTTGGAAACCCCGTCCTAGAGCATCTGACAGAGCACAGATCTTATTTTGCCTATCACCATCTTTGGGTATACAGGTCTCATGGCATCACTGAACAGAAATCCAATAAAAATGTATTTTTCAGGCTGAAACATGGGAATTCCACAGATCACTAAAACATAAATACATTTTAAAAACCTGGACATGCATGAGAGAGACATATGGGGAGAAAGTGTGTGAGAGAGAGATCTTGAGAGAATTATACCATACTATATAAGACATAATCAAAGCAAACATTCAAATTGGCTGTAAAATAGATGCAAATTTCTCCCCTCAAGTTGTCCATGGTGGAATTACCCTGAAAGAAGGCACAGACTAGTGGGTGAATTATAACCTAACCTGCCTCCCACTCTCTTTCACTCTTCCTCTCCCTCCATCCCTCCTCCTCCACCCCTCCTTCCATCCCTCCTCCTCCTCTCCATCCATCTCTCCTCCTCCTCTCCCTCCCTCCATCCATCCCTCCTCTCCCTCCATCCCTCCTCCTCCTCTCCCTCCCTCCTCCTCCTCCTCCATCCCTCCTTCCATCTCTCCTCCTCCACCCCTCTTCCTCCTCTCCCTGCATCTCTCCTCCTCCTCCATCCCTCCTCCTCTCCCTCCCTCCCTCCTCCTCTCCCTCCATCCCTAATCCTCCTCCTCCTCTCCCACCACCTCCTCCTCCTTTACCTCCCGCCAGTGCTGCATGATTTATTAGCAAAACATAAAATTCAATAAGAAAGTGCTTAACATTTACCTCTAAGGGAGAGAGAAGTGTGAGGAGGAGAGGCTTATAGGAACTGTCATAAAGAAGCATTATACGGAATAATGGTAAAAAAAAATAAAACAGAGGAGGAAAGAACTGAAGTAAAGGTCTTCGTCACCCTTCTGAAGCAGGCTGTCATGGGAAGATGAAGACACCCTCTCTGTTCTTTCCCTTCCAGGACTGAGATAACAAACACCTCCTAAACAGACAAGTATTTACACACATCTAACCCTAACACAGCTGGACTGAAGACAGAAGGTGGACGTCTGCTCAGTGTTCTCCATTTGATTCTCGCCAAACTTTTAATGACACTTTCAGTGATACACCAACAAAGTTTCAAACTGGTAAACAAAGAGACGTAAACACTTCTGGAGACACGACTCGATGGCTCCCCAGAGAGAACTCAGTGGCCTTTTCCACAACACACGTTGCTCCTCATTACCATAGCCAACGAGCCTCATCCATTACCACTTGAGCTGAGAGAGAGAGACACACGCCTTGAAAAGGGCACCAAGACGAGAGAAGCAACGTTAACAAAATTAATGGCCGCTCGTGCCTCCCGCCCGTCGCACTCCTGGTCCTCGGACGATAAGGTTTAAGTGGTGGTGGGTACCTGAGGCACTTGAATTTATTTACATTTTCAGAGCAGACACACGGGTGGGTGGTGTGTTAGTGGGCTGAGGTGTGGATAATGGAGGGGTTCTGTAACAGAGTAGACCAATGTGATGTGCAGCTACTCTGTTCCCTGACTGAGTGTGTACCGAATAGAGATTAGCACAGCTAATCATGCAGGTAAGCCTTGCTCATTGTGTGAAAAATGAAACAAGTAAATTGATTTTGAGTGGCAAGAGAGACAGAGACAGAGACAGAGAGAGACAGAGACAGAGAGAGACAGAGACAGAGAGAGACAGAGAGAGAGAGAGAGACAGAGAGAGAGAGACAGAGAGAGAGAGAGACAGAGAGAGACAGAGACAGAGAGAGACAGAGACAGAGACAGAGAGAGAGACAGAGAGAGAGAGACAGAGAGAGACAGAGACAGAGAGAGACAGAGACAGAGAGAGACAGAGACAGAGAGAGACAGAGACAGAGAGAGACAGAGACAGAGAGAGACAGAGAGACAGAGAGAGACAGAGAGAGAGAGAGAGACAGAGAGAGAGAGACAGAGAGAGACAGAGACAGAGAGAGACAGAGACAGAGAGAGACAGAGACAGAGAGAGACAGAGACAGAGAGAGACAGAGACAGAGACAGAGAGAGAGAGAGACAGAGACAGAGACAGAGAGAGAGAGAGAGAGAGAAAAATAGAGAGGGAGAGAGAAGAGAGTGGGATAAAGGGAGGGGGGGAATAACAATTGATTGATTGATTAGAACTGATTACTGCATCAAGCAGGTGAATTACCTAATTGGCCTGTGGGTGTCACGATCGCTGTGAAGAATTGACCAAGGCCCAGCGTGATTGACGTTCAACATATTTTATTTAACATGAACGGCGAAAACAACAAAGAGTACTACGACCGTAACAATAATGATCGGTGCACAGGAACCTAAACAAACACAATGACCCACAACGCAGGTGGGAAAATACACACCCTAAATATGGTCCCCAATTAGAGGTAACTACAGCTGCCTCTAATTGGGAACCAACACAAAACCTCCATAGGCCTTACTAGAAACCCCTGTCACGCCCTGACCTAGACAAGCATAGAGAAACCTGAGGCTTCTCTATGGTCAGTGCGTGACAGTGGGTATTTATTCTACTCTCATTACGCCACCATGAAATACATGTAACACTTACCCAAACTAGACATATTCATGGAAAATGTCCCAAACGAGACACATTCTCATCAACTGTCCCCAAGATATGTAAATATGTCAATTAAATCAGGAGACAGGCCAGTCTAGCAACACTCCTTCCATAATACCAATTAAGAAATCAGTGAAAAGCTAGCCAGTTACTTTCTCTTGCTGTTGTCGATTTATTTATTTATTTTTGCTAACAAAGTAGTGTTTATTTTAATCATTGATCCACTCACTTCATACAGAATACATTTTAAACTAGCTAATTAGACTCCTACATTTAAGACAAGCTATAAAATTGTTCTGTCATTAGACTACAGCCTTTCAACCCTTTAATTTCTCAACCCTTCTCATTAGCAACAGTTGAGAAGATCATCAATTAGTCCTTGCCAATTAAAAACAAATCAAAATGACCAAGAGTAGGGTATTACTTTGAGCAATAGCCTAATCGAACACAGCAAGTTTTTCAAATGTTCATCCATAACCAAGACACAAAAAATGGTGCTCGGCCACTCATGGACAAATTAGTAACTATCCTTTTTAGGGAACCAATGTGAGTAAACAATAAGAGTGAGGCCATTCAGGTAACGTTATCATGGCTGGTTGATGAGGTGACTCACTACTCACTGGCAGTTGGAAGATTTTGAAGTGTATTGTTTTTAGAACTGTATCATGGCTGTCATAAGGTCCCCATTGTTAGGACAGCAGACAGGCTGCTCAGAGCCTTCTGTCCCCGACCAGGGAGCGACAAGATACTCTCCAGCGTCAGACCACCTGTCACAAAGTTCAGACTAAAAGCTATTCCCAGAGTCCTCTGATAACTGCATACTTTTTGCAGGTTTGTGCACACAGTATAGGGATTGAGGGTTATATTGACATTGTTCATCATACAGAACTACACTGCCACACGGAAATAACTGTTGTTTAGAGTATGGATGATTCTAGAAGGGGATAAAAATTCTATAGGTGAATCAATAGAAGTGGAAATCATAACACAAACATTATCTTCCCTGCTGTGTCCTGGGTTCTGCGCATAAACATATCACAGACAACAAAACAGCTGTCAGACATTGCTCCTCAGTTCAGTTCAGACCTCGTTTACAATAACACTCCTTCTCCACATCAAGTCACAAGCAGCGTCTACAGAATGAGGAAAGAAAGCTTATAGCCAAAAAAATACCTGCCGATTTCCTGGAATGAGGATAATAAGCAAGACAGCCAATGACGTTGGGGGGCTGACGGTGACAGCCAATGGCGGTGGGTGGGCTGACGGTGACAGCCAATGGCGGTGGGTGGGCTGACGGTGACAGCCAATGGCGGTGGGGGGCTGACGGTGACAGCCAATGACGGTGGGTGGGCTGACGGTGACAGCTAATGACGGTGGGGGGCTGACGGTGACAGCCAATGACGGTGGGGGGGCTGATGGCGACAGCCAATGACGGTGGGGGGCTGACGGTGACAGCCAATGACGGTGGGGGGGCTGACGGTGACAGCCAATGACGGTGGGGGGTTAATCCTGGATAGTGTGTCCTGGCTGCAATACCATGTAATTAAGAAAGAGAGGACGAGCTAGGACTAAGAGGTGTTGAGAGCTCTTTCAGACGTCAAGGATAGGAGGTGAGGAATGAGGAAGCTGTGGTAACAGCAGCAGTAACCATGCAGTGTATAACCAGCTATAAGAACTTTCTAACTAGGAAAGACAGGACGAGCTGAGGGTTGTTGAGAGCTCTTTCCGACGTTAAGGATAGAAGGTGAGGAATGAGGAATATGTGGTAATGACAGCAACAACCATGCAAGGTATTAACACCAGGAAATTAGACTTAAATCCTCTGAACAAACTGCCTTTGTACCTGGCCATGGCCCCTACTGTTCTAGAGAGAGAATGAAACATAAAGGAACAAAGCATGAAGTCAAGATTGGGAGAAACAAGTCAGCTATTAGATCCAAAAGGTTGACTTATCCTCCTTAAACCACGTACACTGAGTGCACAAAACATTAGGAACATCTTTCCGTGACATAGACTGACCAGGTGAATCCAGGTGAAAACTATGATCCCTTATTGATGTCACCGGTTAAATCCACTTCAATCATTGTAGATGAAGGGGAGGAGACAGGTTAAAGAAGGATTATTAAGCCTTGAGAATGGATTGTTTGTGTGCCATTCAGAGGGTGAATGGGCGAGACAAAATATTTAAAGTGCCTTTGAACGGGGTATGGTACTAGGTGCCAGGCGCACCAATTTGAGTGTGTCAAGAACTGCAACGCTGCTGGATTTTTCACGCTCAACAGTTTCCTGTGTGTATCAAGAATGGTACACCACCCAAAGGACATCCAGCCAACTTAACACAACTGTTGGAAGCATTGCAGTCATCATGTGCCAGCATCCCTGTGGAACGCTTTCGACACCTTGAGTCCATGCCCTGACGAATTGAGGCTGCAACTCAATATTAGGAAGGTATTCCAAATGTTCTGGCCACTCAGTGTATATTCATGTAGAGGGATAGCACTAGGCCTATATTTCCCCATCCTTCAAGAACTCCAAGGTTAGTTAATTAGTTGAATCAGGCTGTGCTAGTTCACAAAAGTGGAACTTGCTGGGGGTAACCAAGGAGAGGTTAGTGAAAGACTGCACTATGCTACTCTCCACTGTGTCCAGATGAGTCCTAGCTTTTCCAGGCACAGTCCAGTACTAAAATGGTCATTGATTAGAGGGCTAAACTCTGAGCCTGCAGTCTGTCAGTGCTGAGGGACCGGTAATCAATGATCTAATGTCGATTGAGTCCCTATTCACTGCCTTGCTTACCCACTACCTCACAGGACAGACAAGTACACACACACACACACACCAGGTCAGAATACAACCCAGGAAAATAACCTCCAAATATTAACTTACCAAGTAGGCAACGATGGTCCACTGTAATCTAATAGTATTATAAAAATTACTTTTAGTCTCCTGAGGGTCTCTCCTTTCCTGACTCCTGATGGTTCCTGATTACTGTAGGTACTGGTGTAGACCCTCTCTGGCCTGGCCTCTGTTAGCGGAGGAAACAGGCTGATCTGATTTGATCAACATTGCACCCGATGAAAAACACGGTTGGTTCAGTGGCTCAGTCAGGAACTAAGCACTCTGCTCTCTGCCGGGCTCTCTTATCTCTGTTATGTTGACAGACATTGTTTCTCTATGGGCGCTGGTGGCCGTGAATTAAACTGATTGGGTCTCGGGCAGGAAGAGTAAATGGAGTTCTATGATAGAGGGCACTACCAGTATTTATTGTCTAACTGTTTTATTAAATGCAGTTAGAGACAATAGAAGATTTCCCATGAGTGCCCTCTTCCTCTCTCTTGTATAAAAGTCTATCTTAATCTCAATCTTAGTTTAATAAAACAGTTAGACAGAATGCAAGATGGAGCTGCTTTCCTGGGAGTGCCCTCTCTGTCCTCTAAATAACTTAATCTTAATCTTATTTTTAAGATTTGCTGTATTAGAAATAAAATGTTGAAAGTTTAAAGTGTCTCAAGCAGGTCAACTGTTGCATTAAGTTGAACAACCCTAACACTAAACACTCTTTTACAAGCTTCTATGCTTTAGTTTTAATGTACTGACTGCAAGCTCTCTCTCTCTCTTCATCCACAAACTCATTGGTACCCTTGTCCCCCGGCAGAATCCAACTTGTTACAACAAACAAACTGCTCCAGAAGCACAAGTGTTGTTACTGTAGTAGACCAATAGCCCCCAAAAAGCCAAACACTTCCCACTTCATTCAACAGGTCCCATTACTGACAGTTCACTCAACGTGGCTGTTGTATCATTTGGCCAGTGGGCAGGTGGGTCTGTGGGAGGGCCCTTGCAAAAGAGGATTCTAATAATATCCCTTTCATACTAAGATGCCAACTTTATCATACTGCCAACTTTTTCCCGCCTTTTCTTTATATCTGAAAGGCATTGCCGGTATCAAAGCCAACCGTTTTACTTCCGCCAAACAACCTAGTACTAAGGCTGAGTATGCACTCCTAAAGTCTTGATGGTTGCTAGGCAGCGCCCGTTAACCATCCTCCTGTCAGTTCTAAACATTGCGAGGGAAGTCACTTCGCCCATCTCTTCACATAATCCACCACTAAGCATGCACTTCCATAAAGAATTACTGTGGGAATAAATATGACTAAAATATTGGAATAAAGTAGGCTAATGCAATTGAAGGCGTTTAAGGCATGTATCAAATTGTTGCTTACTGAAACTCCCAAAGTCATCCAGTAATATATTTGAAGCAATAGCCTACCCACGTGTGGTCATGTAGATGATCATTTCAGCACTATTTTGATTGGGACAGCGCCATCGCCCTGCTTTGAGACAAGTGTGGGAACTCGTCTTGATAAATCAATCAATGTCAGATCTCCGTTTTGGATTTTGTTTAGGCTACAATTAGGATGGGAACGTTGATGTGAGTGCTGCTCATGATCATGTTGTCAGGTTGGCTCATTCATTAGAACATGAGTGGGTTATCTTACTTTTCAGTCACAGTCGCTCAGTAGCCCAGGCCTCCTCCTGTGACTTCACTGACTTGTCTGATAATCAATCAATGTGATTTTGTTTCACTGAATCTCCGTCTGTATAGGCTATTTGGTTTCTGGCTGGGCAAATAAGCGAAGGTGGTAGCTCATCTGTAGCTCATCTCACAACCTCAATCAAGTGCAGGCCTATCATTTTGCTCGTTGACATATATAGGCAACTCCAAAAGCTTGTGAAATATGAATTAGACTCTCATGCTTTTGAAAATATGATTGTTATTATTTTCTATTGGTATCATGATGAAGGTAAGACCTTACGCCTGCTCCCTAACAAAGCGGAGTGAGGGTAGGAAAGAGATGAAATGTGGATTTAAAAAAGCATAGGCTATTTGTTGTATTTTAATCTGTTATATTCTTACTACAAAATATATGTGTGTTGACTGTGATCGGGTAGGTGTGTCTGTTTAATGAACAAAATAACCACTCACCCCCCACTGGAGGTATAAAACGCTATACAGGCAAGAATGTGGTAAAAATGGGACTGTTTGTAAGGGGGATAAACATTGCCCAATTGTTTTTACAGGCAGTGTTATAGTGAATCCTATGTGAAAGCAGTATTAAGGGTCCAGATGAAACAAATGTCAAATGACTCACTTGGGTGTCTGGGTGTCGGCTGCCTCCAGACCTATGCGGTTTCCCAGCTGGAACTCGTGTGACTTAGAGCGGTGCAGCGCTGTGAAGCCAGGCAGCAGGTGGATGAGCTTTCTGCTGGGGGGCGGGGGCGTCCCGGGAGCCTTTACCTTGTTCCTGTGCCTCATGGGGGGCGTGCCCGGGGGGGTCATGGTGTTAACTACCAGAGGAGTTCGGGGAGGGGTGTGGGCAAAGTGCCTCTGGCGGGGCGAGGGGGGCAGGGAGCGGTGGCCCATGTCCATGGGGGGGAAGGCCCCCAGACCCAGGTGGCTGTCCACGGTGAGGCGGTCTGGCTGGACGTAGGGGCCATACGGATAGGGTAGCAGGGCCTGGGGGCTGTGACATTGGCTGTGGTGCTGCTGCTTGTACTTGGCCTGGACTTTCGGGCTTTGGGAGAGCTGGAAGCGGACCCACTGGCTGGGTTCGGGAGAGGGGAAGGGAGTGTTCTCCTTCCCGGACTCGGAGGTGGGCCACTGGATGGACCAGTCCTGCTTGGCATGGCTGCCTGCTGTGAAGGAGGAGGAGGAGGTGGAGGAAGAGGAGGATGTTACAGATAACATAAACAACCACCTGATAACTTGACTCTGCTTAATCATTTACATTTATACTCATTTAACGATAATAAACAAATATTTGATTACAAAAAACAATGACCAGATGATAGAGCAAAGAAGAGAGAGAGCATCTGGAGGAGAGGAGAGGAGAGGAGAGGAGAGGAGAGGAGAGGAGAGGATGCTTGATTAACCACAGCCGCCTTGATCACTAAACATGAGATGAGAAGCTGTAGATGGCGGTTCATGTTGAGTAAATGAATACAGAATAGTTTGGTTTGGGAAAGGAGTGAAGAGATAAATTATATTTTCAGCTTAAATGGAAATAATCACCTCCATTATTGGGCAATGTGTCATCCTCAAGTTGTTCTTGAAAGAAAAGGAAACAAAAGTTTATTGATTTGATAAAAAAAGATTGATAAAATATTCTGCAGTACCCTGGTCAATAATTGTTTGTTTCCCTATCTCTGTCTGCCCTTTAGAGACCCAGCCATTGTAGTAATCACACAGTCTCTCTAAAGAGCTCTCAGCATCAAAACCCAACTCTGACTACAGTATCTGATCCAGCTCAATAACACTAATGGCTATGAACTCCTAGGAGTCTTTCTTATCTGTGATGGGAGAGGAGAGGAGAGGAGAGGAGAGGAGAGGAGAGGAGAGGAGAGGAGAGGAGAGGAGAGGAGAGGAGAGGAGAGGAGAGGAGGAAGGACAGGGAGAGGCCTGCATTAAGACGAGTGACCAACTGAGGCCTCTCGTCTGAGGTCAGGGGTCAAAGTATCTCTTCAGGACTACATCACATACATGTTCCCTCTGTCTGACTGAGACTCCCCGGGACAGTACACACACACACAGCGAGTAACAGACAGTGACATTATAGTACAGTTTATGTAGACTAGAGGAGTCCTCAGGGATGTGTCCACTCAGAGGCACAGACTGGGAATGGGAGACGTGTTGGTTGTCAAATTACTAACTTTGACAACCAACAAAGATTTAGTCATTCTAGTTCTATGGTATACGTCATGCTCTGTTCTTCAGATAAACAACATTGAACAACAACGGAACGTTTTCTATCTGATCATATAAGCTACAGTTGACGGGCTGTCTGCTTGCATTGATCTCCTACACACAACCACTACCAGTGGTGCACTCAGTCTCAACATACATGAATATCTACTCATGGTGTTGCATATTAAAAACGTAATGCACAAGCAGGGCCAAATGAGTTAACCACTGAGATGAGAGTCTTGTACACGGGGTTCTACAGTACAAGGGTCTTGGGGTGAAGACAGACTGTGTAATGGAGCGCCTCACTGCTATACTTTCTCCTAGAGACGGACCAGCCTCCTTCCCGCACTTCAAACACACACTTACGCAAGGCCACACACGCACACACATGCACACTGATGGGTCTCTGAAACAGACTTGAAGTGTGCTGCACAGTATACCAAACTCCTCAGACAAGACCAGGATGCAAGAGGAAAAGATCCAGACGGAGTGCTCCTCAACTGCTCAGAAAGGAATAGAAGGGGAGGATGGCGCTCAAGCATCCTTCTTCAGCAAAAAGCGTACGACAAACAAGCCACTGGAAATTAAAACGTTTGGCATCGCCTCACTTGAAATGTTTCGAAATCAATAAAGAGCCTTCTTCATCCGTGGATACCAGTTAACTGACATTAGCTCTGTTAATCTAGATGATGACGAGACACACACACACACACGAAGCATGTGATACTGATCAAATTACAGCCCAGCCATTAATTACACACAGGACCTGAATAATCCAATATTGTCTGCAAACATCCATGTAACTGATGAACAGTGGGAATAATCCATCTTCAGAGTGTATTAGAGTATCAATTTCCTTGGAGTCTTTTCATTCTTTTATTAAACGCTCATTTTATATGGTTTCTGTAATACTGTTGTCAGGGCTAGAACACCCTGAAGTGACAGTTCTTGCATATAGAGAATGAATGATGTCTAATCAGATACATAACATGTTTTGACTCTGTAATGACTCAACTTTCCAACCATACTAGTTTCTTAGCAACTGCTTTATTAAAATAGTAACAGAACTCAGCTGCAGTTACTTCATGTGATCTCACTTGAAAAAAAAAAAAAAAGCATATGGTTTATCTTTTAACTCATAATGTTTATCTTTTAACTCATATTGTTTATCTTTTAACTCATATTGTTTCTCCTTTAACTCATATTGTTTATCCTTTAACTCATATTGTTTATCCTTTAACTCATATTGTTAATCCTTCCATAGCCTATTCATTCTAGTTATTTGGTTCCACCTGTCTGTAGAGTGACTGTCAGTAGAGTGACTTGGTGGTAGATGAGGTGAGCTTCCCCCTTACTATCAATTATGTACAGCCATTGTTCCATAGAATTAGGAATTAGAATACTAGAATGGACATGATTGATCTTATGACAGTATAAAAGCTCAGCCATTTGGTCAGGGAGAGTAATTTAATAGGATCTCTATGCATTGTTCTCTGTGCTGTCACGTGGCCTGCAGCAGCAGAGACCCTGTACAGTACAGTATTCTACAGTATCTCCACAGTAACTCACAATACACCACACCAGCCAGAGGACATGATGGAGTGATTATTTAAGATGATGATTTATGGTAATATGGCCAACACATTACCCATCCCCATTGTTAATAGGAGATATTTACACATAGGTAGAGTTCTGTGAGAATAGGTGGTTAACGGCATACTAATTGGACTAGTTAGGACCAGGCTCGGGCTGTTGTGTGGTAAATGGCAGAGGAAGGCCACTGGGATTCTATCCCCATAGAGCTCTGGTCAAATGTAGTGCACTATATAGTGAATAGGATACCATTTGGGACAAACCCTTTGTGAAAGGATGCCACATGCTGCTCCGGAAGGATTCATTTTTTATTTAGTCCTTTGAATGGGATGACGGTGCACGATGGTGGTTCTTACGGCATCAGTAGTAGCTAGATAGCTTCCTCTCCTCTATCCTCTCCTCTTCTCTCCTCCTCTCCTCTCCTCTGTTGTCCTCTCTTCTCTCCCATACTCCTCTCTTGTCCTCCTCTCCTCCCCTCCCCTCTTGTCCTCTCCTCCTCTCCTCTCTTGTCCTCCTCCTCTCCTCTCCTCTCTTGTCCTCCTCCTCTCCTCTCCTCTCCTCTCTTGTCCTCCTCTTGTTCTCCTCCTCTCCTCTCCTCTCCTCTCCTCTCCTCTCCTCTCCTCTCCTCTCCTCTCCTCTCCTCTCTTGTCCTCCTCCTCTCCTCTCCTCTCTATACTCACAGATGGCATTTGAAGCCAATTAGTTGTGAGTGTAAGCGATGCAGTCTTAAGGCAGGGCAGGCGTGGGGACAGTCCTTTTAATGATGAAAAGATGAGTGAGGACGCATACTGAGTCTGAGACTTCAGGGCACGACTTGTCTCTCTCATGAACACTTAGCTCTCAGTGTTAGATCAACACTATAAGTAAGGACAAGGCAGGATGTCGGGTTTACGGTGAGTGTGTGTGTGTGGGCTGCTGAAGAGGGGCATGCTGGGTATATAACGTGTGTACATGGCAGCAACACAGAGGGTTAACTGACAAGACCCTAGCTTAAACAATATGACTCAACGCTGAAGCAACTTGTGAGTTGAAATACCAACCAAGAGCTGTGTGACAGCCACAATCACCTTGCATTTGTTTTTAACGCAATAAACTATTCTAATATATGCTTTAAATGGAAGTATTCTTAAAGCTGACATTCTCATTTACTGTAAGTGAATTACTTGACTCACTTCTCAATATGCAATTACTGTACGTTTTTTATATTTCAACCTCAAAAAAGCGTTGTTATGGATGCAACTGTGACGGACGTAACCATACCTGAGTAACCGTACCTCTTCCTCCGTCACCAGCTCACACAGTGACTGGAACTCGGGACCTCTGTCTCGCAAACACACCCCTTTGACAATGTCTTAGCCAGCTGCACCACCAAAAAGCTAGCATTTCTGCTGTGTGGGTAGAGACATTTTCAAGCTGAGGAGTCCAAGTGAGGTTACAAATCCTGTACACAACAAAGTTTATATTAGTCACTGGCTTCTCCAATAACAGAAGTGCTCGCCAACAAAGTATGCAATGGCCGAAAGTAATTAATTAAACAATAAACAATTTTTCATGTGAATATTCTGCCTATTCATTTTCTGTGTCTTCCATAGAGGGCCATGAAGAATCTTCCCAAAAGACCCGTTCCTCTCAGAGAATAGAAAAACACACAGCAAATGTAATATTGACCAAAGCTGAATAAAATAGAAAGGATATTTTCTCCAAACCATTTGAGGGAGTGCGCACCTATTCTGTGCTGAGAGGTTAACAAAGAAATAGGTGCTACTATATACTTAATTTAGAGTTATTAATGTAACTTTAGTTGTTCTACAAACGTTGGGCTCTATGGTTTTGATTTTGAATACATTGTAAAGCTGCATGATGCATTTACCTTTTGTCAGCCAACAATATGAGTAGGCCTAACGAACAGCAAAAGCACCCAATCTACTAACCCTTATAGTTCAAAGGTCGACCTATTCTATTCTGTGCTATGAATAAATATTCCAAACATAGTCTGGGACAGTTGTGGGATGCAATAGAACCCAAATTAATACAACCACCAGCATAAAAAAAAATGTTTTTTTCGCAATGAGCCTGACGCAACAGATCAGAACGTTTAGCTTTAAACGTTAATAAACTATTAGGCTATTTCTTCTAATTATAAGCGCAGCAATGCACACATGACAGTAGGCTATAAACGGGAATGTTCCATTAGCAGGAAAACACCATTATCAAAAGTGACCAAAATGTGATTATGCATGTAATGCTTTTATTAGAACGGTGCATTTTTATGTTGAACATTATCTTCCCCGAACTGACTAAATGAATAACTGGTGGAATTTGACTGCCTTCATGACTCATGATCGCCGGTGTGGCGGTAATACGGTCACCACAACAGCCCCAATTATGACAACTTCTGGAGGATCAGAGCTCTTGCAGCATGAACTGACATCTTGTCCACTCAATCAAAGGATCACAGAATGAATCTAGTACTGAAGCATAAGCTACAGCTAGCTAGCACTGCAGGGCATAAAATGTGGTGAGTAGTTGACTCAAAGAGAGAGAAAGACAACAGTTGAACAGTTTTGAACAAATTAATTATTGAAAAATGAAGGAAAAGCAAGAGAGAGAGAGAGCTAACTATATATATTGTTTCACTTTCACAGACAGCTAATGCAGCTAGCTAGTTTGGCCTACTCAAATCACCCGGCTCTAACAGAGAGGGTTGCTATGTTAGCTAGCTGGCTAAGCTATCAAACACTGGAACTCTTACAAGTCAATGTTTGGTTAATTTATTGCCACCAGGTCCCACTACGTGCTGACTACACTGTACTGCATGATTGTAGCGGATTTACTAATGCGATAGTTCTAGTAGGTAAGTTGACTATGACGTTAATATGGTGACAACGATGTAGGCTGTGTGTAGCGGTTAGCGGTTATGATATGAAGTTTTGGCTTGGAACGTTTTTTTTTTGCCTGGTCAAAGACAGCTGATGTGTTGTGCACTGAAGTCCACAAGCAAAGGGAAAAGGTGAGAGGAGGAGAGGGGGTAGATGCGAGAAGGAATTGTACAATGATCAAAGGGATCATGCTGTTTGTATGTGGCTGTTATGAAAGTGAACTGTGTTCGCGTGTGATTAGGGGTGTATTCATTCCGCCTATTCTGTTGAAAAACGTTTCTTAAAACGGAAGCAAACAGAACGAAACAGGGATAAACATAACTGAATTTGTCTAATAGAAACAGACACACAGACCAGTGTGTGTGTGTGTTTGTGTGTGTATCCAGCGTTAAATGTGTGTCCTGACACTCTGTGACCTTTACAAATACCATGGCACTTATTGCAAGAGTAGGGGTGTTAACCCCAGTGTCCTGGCTAAATTCCCAACCTGGCCTCATTCCATCATGGCCACCTAATCATCCCCTCATTCCTAACTGGCAAATGGTTGCCGTGCATCACCCAAGTGGGTGCCACACATTGGCGGTGGATGAGGTGAGTTCCCCCCTTAATATGTAAAGCGCTTTGAGTAGCTCAATTGGTAGAAAGGAGCTTTATAAATCCAATCCATTATTATTATTACTAGATTTAGCCGTGTGTAGAATCAAAGCAGTGAAGGGAAGTAACCCTAAAATGAGCATTGGGACCGACGGGACGTTGTGTTATCTGACAACAGTTTGGTACATGACCAGGTTTTCCTAAAGCAACATCTGCTGTCTTTTCATTTGGAGAAAAATATTCTGGGTCTGTGTACTACGTACGGCTGTGATGAAGAGAACACTGCAGCGACAATACAACTCTTCTCAACTTGGCTTGATAACAAAGTATTCCCAGTGACTCATCTGAGAGACACATCTGGTGGGAATGAAAGTGTGTGTGTGTTTGTGTGTGTGGGGGGGAGGAACACACACGCATCTAACGGCAGGTTAACGAAACCTTGATATCAAACCTAGTTTTGTCGTGGTCTACTGCCCCCTTCTGCTCAGCCAGCAACACTACAAGACTAGACTGTTAAGTTCAGAAAATAAACATGTGGTCTGTGCTGCCCTCTATTGGACAAAATGCCAAAGGACTACATGCTCTGTGTGCAGGAAGAGTGCATCTCAATAGTCTACAGCAGCTTCCTCTCCTCATATCCTCCCTTCACCTATACTGATCTGAAAACACTGGACAAGTGAAAGCAAAATGGTGTAATGTCTTGTAATGCCTTACAATAACTTGGTTTCCGATGTCTGATTATTTTCATCAGTGGAGATGAAGGAAAGGAGACAAGGAGAGGCATTAGACTATTGAGATGCACCCATGGAGAGGAATGAGGAGACTACTGTGAGAACGTCACAGTCACAGGTAAGGGGTACTAAAAGTGGCTGTTACAGTATATGAGGGCAGAGAGCTTCATTATTTTTATATACAGTACCAGTCAAAAGTTTGGACACACCCTTGAATGAGTAGGTGTGTCCAAACTTTTGACTGGTACTGTAGACACGTGTCACACTTATTCAGCTGTTAACCCGGAAGCCAGCTGCACCAATGTGTCGAAGGAAACAACATTCAACTGACGACCAATGTCAGCCTGCAGGCGCCCGGCCTGCAACAAGGAGTCACTAGTGCGCGATGAGCCATGTAAAGAACCCCGCAGGCCAAACGACACTGGGCCAATTGTGCGCCGCCCTATGGGACTCCCAGTCACATCCGGATGTGACACAACCTGGGATCGAACCCCAGGCTGTAGTGATGCCGCAACACTGCGATGCAGTGCCTTAGACCGCTGCGCAACTCGGGAGGCCAGAGAGCTTAATTAATCCGATAATGGGAAGAGCAATTTATAACTCAATATGGATAATTTAACCCTTAAGATATTCCCCTGTCAAAACCTTGTACTAGAGACCCACAGGGCAGCAGGTAGCCTAGCGGTTAGAGAGGCAAGCCAGCAACCGGAGGGTTGCCATTTCGAATCCCAGGTCAGACTGGAAAAATCTGACGGGAAGTGAGCTACAACCATATAAGTGAGCTGGCATTCTGATGTTGTGCCCTTGAGCAAGGCATTTAACAATCCACAACAGCTTCTTGGGCACCCAGTGTAGCAGCCAAAACCTGCATGTGTCTTTTGAAGGGGTAGGGTTAAAAGCAGAAGTCAAATTTGTGTGCAATTGACCAATAAAAGTGATCTTAAGGTGTGCAGAATGTTGCACTAACACAACAGAATAGACTAGCAGAGTCAACAGATTCAATCCCACCAGTCATTGTAAACTCCAGCCCTTCATTCCTCATTGTGAACTAATGCATAATACCCCATATCAATTAACAACCCTCTTATAAATGTTTTAATTTAGTTTCCAGACTAAACAAAGCAAGGCACATTTCTGAGACTGTCCTCCAGGCTATATTGACTTCATGCTGTGTTGCTAACTCTGGCCAACAGATAGCGACATTTACCAGTTTATGAAAAGTCCTCATGAACTGTATAGATCAGGGCTATCCAACCCTGTTCGTGGAGAGCTACCCTTCTGTAGGTCTTCACTCCAAACCTGTTCCTGGAGATCTACCCTCCTGTAACTAAACTGATTCAGCTTATCAACCAGCAAATTATTAGAATGAAGTGTACAAGATTAGGGTTAGAGCGAAAACCTATAGGACGGTAGCTCTCCAGGAACAGGGTTGGAGAGCTCTGGTATATATAGCCTCATACTACCATCCTGATATCGTGAGCCGATAGGACGGTAGTATGAAAACCCCATGAACTGAGGCAATAACAACCTAGAGGAGCCAGTTACATCCCAGAGTGCCCTCCCGCTCTCTCTCCTCCCTCCCTCCCTCTCTCTCTCTCTCTCTCTCTCTCTCTCTCTCTCTCTCTCTCCCTTCCTCAGAGATGGCATGTGTTAGGGCCCTACCTGACTTGTCCCCACTGTCTACCTTTCCTCCCTCTCTCCCTCCGAGCATGTAGAGTTCTTACCTGACTTGTGGGCCCTCCTTAGGCAGGTCAGAGAGGCGTTGAGCCGGGCACACTCCTCATCGTTGGCTCCAAACTTCTCCATGGCCTCACACACCTCCTCATCACTCATCTCCAACAGCCCCTCCAGAGTCACCTCGCCCAGACCCATCTCCTATAGAACACACACGAGTAGCCTGGTCCCAGATCTGTTTGTGCTTTTGCCTACTTCATTGTCATTGTCAAGCCAAACATCAGGAGTTGGCTAGAGAGCAGAAATAGACTGGCACCCGGGCTAGCACACATGTACCCAGGCTAACACACATGCACCCAGGCTAGCACACATGCACCCAGGCTAACACACATGCACCCAGGCTAGCACACATGCACCCAGGCTAACACACATGCACCCAGGCTAGCACACATGCACCCAGGCTAACACACATGCACCCAGGCTAACACACATGTACTGTCAAATTCCACTCCTTGCCGGCCACAGTGACTGCAGGTTTTCATTTCTCCCAGACAGGAAGTCAACACACCTGGTTTACCAGGTCTAAATCAGACACTCATTTAAAGAAAAGAACACAAAATAAAATGCAGACAATGTGGTCTTCCAAAAATTGAGTTTGATACCCCTGGACCCATATTTACCAAGAGTATCAGAGAATGCTGATATAAGATCAGGTCTTTTAGATTACACACTGAACAAAAATATAAATTGTCCATATACTGTAAATTGTCCATACTAAAATCTATTTCTCTCAAATGTTGAGCACAAATGTGTTTACATCCCTGTAAGTGAGCATTTCTCCTTTGCCAGGATAACCCATCCACCTGACAGGTGTGGCATATCAAGAAGCTGATTAAACAGCATGATCATTACACAGGTGCACCTTGTGCTGGGGACAATAAAAGGCAACAATTCCACAGATGTCTCAGGTTTTGAGGGAGTGTGCAATTGCCATTCTGACTGTAGGAATGTCCACCAGAGCTGGTCAGATAATTGAATGTTCATTTCTCTACCATAATCCACCTTCATTTCTCTACCATAATCTCTTTTAGAGAATTTGGCAGTACATCCAACCAGCCTCACAACCGCAGACCATGTGTATGGCATGTGGATGAGCGGTTCTCTGATGTCAACGTTGTGAACAGAGTGCCCCATGGTGTCTGTGGAGTTATGGTATGGGCAGGCATCAGCTACAGACAACGAACACAATTGCATTTTATCATTAGCAATTTGAATGCACAAAAATACTGTGACAAGATCCTGGCGCCCATTGTGAGGCCCATTTTTTTTTAAAGGTATCTGTGACCAACAGATGCATATTTTTATTCCCTGTCATGTGAAATCCATATATTAGTGCCTAATGAATTACTTTCAATTGACTGATTTCCTCATATAACCTGTAACTCAGTCAAATCTTTGAAATTGTTGCACTTATATTTTTGATCAGTATATAAAATAAAAGATTATATGGACAGAGAAGACCGAAACGTGCTCCCCCACTTGTCTTTTATTACTAGCACTGACTTATTTTGTATTTTTTTTGTTGCTTACTATGATTGACTGTGATATATGGTTGTATCAAATAGCTACCTTAAGACGAAAGAACTAACTGTAAGTGTCTCTGGATAAGAGCGTCTAAACAGGGTTGGGGTCATTTACATGTTAGTCATTTAGCAGACACTCTTATCTGTAGCGACTTGAAGTTAATGAGTTCATCTAAACGCAGCTAGACAACCACATATCAGAGTTGTAGTAAGTAAAACTTCTCATCAATAAAGTAGCTATGAGCAAAGTCAGTGCTAGTAACAACAATGCATGTTAGAGAGATACTGTAGCAGTCGAGAAGGTTCAGGAAGTTATGTGTTTTGGGCAAAGGAAGAAGACTACGTTGGGCTTATAGAAATTGAAAGCATTGTTTGTTTATGATGAGGTGTTAGTCTGATCCACCATCCTGACCGCTCTTGTAAGCCGGAAGTACACAAAAATTCCAAATCCAATTAGGAAAATGTGGAATTGGGAGTTGGGATTTAGTTTACTTTATGAATTGACTGGAATTTAAATGTAATTGACCGCAAACCATCTGCTAAATGACTAGAATGTAAATGTATTATTTTCCCTTTACTTGAACTAGCACTAATTTAGCAGACTATCGGCTATTTGTAAGAAGGTTTTACTTACAGTGATTGTGATACGTAGATTTAAATCAAAGTACCTCAGTGACCTCCTTCCTCAGGTTGACGATACGGAACCAGTGTCCCAGCCGGGGGAACTCCTGTAGCTCAGTGCTTTCCTCCTGTAAGGCAACTCTCACCTTACAGGACAGCTGGCGACTGAAGTACTTCACCAGCTTTCCCTGTAGTGGGAGACAGAGGGACATGTGTGTGTCAGGGCTGGAGGAGCACTACCCAAATGTGTTACACAGCTATGGATGAAATGGACGCACACCTAATTCACCTTGTCAAGTTGACAATTCACCTAGTCAAGTTGACAATTCACCTAGTCAAGTTGACAATTCACCTATTCAAGTTGACAATTCACCTATTCAAGTTGACAAGTTCAATCAGGTGTGCTAGCTCTGGAATTGATTCAATATGGAATGGCTGGGAGTCCCAGTTTGAAAAAGGCTTCATTAGATCAAACATATTTTGAAGCTATACATTGTTTGTTTACAAAGACTCAAATTACCTAAAATAAAAAAAATACTTTCAATCTCACCATCTGTATTTTAAGGGCTCCAAGCTTTGAACGGTATCAAAGATTAGAACGTTTACAAAGCTTAGAAAGTTTAGATAATTAAATGCAACAGAGCACTCATGACCTCGCAATAGAAGCTACTGTGTATAAAGTATATTCTTGTATGTACCGTAAATAATGTTTATAATAATTTTTCAAATCTAATTTCTGTGAACAGGATATAAGACAGGTCGTTAAATATAACAGTCGGGCCCACAACCGGTGAAAACATTTTCACACAAAAATGCAAGGCAACGCAGTGACATACTGTAGTTACTATAGGCCTCTGCATAGAAAAAAAACATACATTAATTAATAGACTGGTTTCACGCACAACAACCTTTTATTCAAGCTGGGAGAGGTAAGTATTTCACTGTAAGGTGAAAACAGGGCTCTCAAGTGGCACAGTGGTCTAAGACACTTTATAAACTGGGTGGTCCCAGCCCTGAATGCTGATTGACTGAAAGCCGTGGTATATGAGACCGTATACCATGGGTATGACAAAACATTTGTTTTTACTGCTCTAATTACTTTAGTAACCTGTTTATGATAGCATTAAGGCACCTCAGTGGTTTGTGGTATATGGCCAATATACCACGGCTAATGGCTGCATCCAGGCACTCTGCGATGCGTCTTGCCTAAGAACAGCCCTTAGCCCTGGTATATTGGCCATGTACCACACCCCCTCGTGCCTTATTGCTTAAGTATCTCAGTGCTATAGGCGTCACTACAGACAACCTGGTTCAAATCCAGACTGTATCACAACCGGCCGGGATTGATAGTCCCATAGGGACTACTTACAAGTTTGGCCGGTGTAGGCCGTCATTGTAAGTAAGAATTTGTTCTTAACTGACTTGTCTAGTTAAATAAAGGTCTACACCTGTTGTATTCGGAGCATGTGACATATTTTATTTGATGAAGTTAGATCCATTTGTTTTATACATGTAGGGAAGCCTTAAAATAAATCATCCACTTGTTTAGAGAGAAAAAAAAGTATTGTTTTTAAGCAAGATGCCCCCCCCCCAATGGGGCCCCTTTAGGGTTGAGCCCCTAGTTAGCTAGTTTACAACCTCACTAGCAGAAAGTCTGAGGTGAAATAAATGCTAGCCAGCATAAGTTAACGTATTCTAGCATAACTAGCCCCTAGTTAGCTAGTTTGCAACCTCACTAGCAGAAAGTATGAGGTGAAATAAATGCTAGCCAGCTAGTTAGCATAAACTAATGTCTGCTAGCATAGCTAGCTAACCCAAAATTAGCAGGATTAGGATTAGGGGTCAAGTTTAAAATTGAGGCCAGGGTTAGGATTAGAATAGGGGTTAGGGTTAGGTTAGTGTCACTACAGACAACCTGGTTCAAATCCAGGGTGTATCACAACTGGATGTGATTGGGAGTGCCATAGGGCTGCACACGCCCAGCCTCGTCTGAGTTTGGCCGGTGTAGGCCGTCATTGTAAATAAGAATTTGTTCTTAACTGATTTACCTAGTTAAATTTAAATAAAAAAGAATAGGAGTTAGGCCTAGGTTAGGGGTCAGTTCTCCATCTGATCGTGGTGGTCGTTCTGCCCTGAATGCTATTGAAAAGGGCATTAAGGCAGTTGTCATGCTTTTAATTAAAAATCTGTTTTATTAAATAACAAGATAATCTGTCAACTGTAGCCATTTATTTTCCTTTATGGTTTGTTACCCTAAGCATGGCCATCATCCACCAACTTTAATTATTAAACAAGTAATTAAATTATTGCAGCCAGTTAGCAGTCTAAATGGACGCCCTGTGAAACAATGTATAGCTTCGTGAAATGTTAGGCTTAAAGTGACGGCCAAATAGGACTACCAATAAACTAGGGCTGGGAGATATATCAAAAAAAAAAATGTATTTTTGGTCACTTCTCGTTCGCTCCTTCTGTGCTGTGCACCTTCCCATGTACACCAGATATCTGTAAATGTCCCAAACGCGGAAGGCAAGCGACAAGTTTAGCTTCAAAATAAACGCATAGGGTTTATTGTTGGACATATTTTGGCGAGAGTGAAACCTCTCGCTTCGCCTCTTTCCCTCAAGCCCCTCCCTCTAGCACTCACAACAACAACGATGAGAGATCACTTCTTCCTCTCTGACAAACTCGCTATCCGCATTTGAGGTTTGGTCCAACAGAATCGGTGTATATGGACACCAAAACACATTATTTTACTGTAATACAGGAGAGGTTAACCCTTCTAACGATACCCTGTACATGTTTTCACTCCTCCAATTTTAGACACAACTAAAACGGATGTACCGCTCATTACGGTACCACGCATTGCTAGCATTTTAGTCAAATAAAGATTGTTATACTAGCTATTTGGTCTGTTTTTATAAATGTGCAATAAGCATAACACGATTATATAAGGAATCGGCAACTCGTTCTCATTTTGAGAAATAAAGTTGGCCACTTGATTTCAACATCTGAACAAAGTGGACAGGCTAGCATGCTGTTCAAACGAAGGTTGTGTTTCGCCTTGTTATCTGAATTTAGAGCTTGTGAAATTATACCTAGATATACCAAGTTAGCTAAACTTGAAATATACATATTAGCTGGCTACTCACTAGCACTTTGTTTTGTGCTTGAGAGATTGTTTATGAGACCGGTGTTCATTTTCTACAATGCCTGCTACATTATTAGTGAATGTGCATTATGCATGGTTCTGGTTAAATTTGTAACAAAAATTGCTTTTTTATGGACAGACCTGAAAGCCAGATCAGTAATTATTGCAGTAAAAAAAGCAGGTACAACTATTTTTTATAAAATAAATACATTATTAGTGGTTCTTATGGTTGTGGAAGGCATATGTTCAGCCTAGGTATAATTTCACATGTTCTCAATTCATTAGATTATTGCTGACTGTTTTAAATGCAGTGTATTTGACCTTTATTTGTACAACAAAGCTTATTTAGAGAAAACATTTTTTTTTTAAATGGAGATATATATCTTGAATTGCCTATAAGTTTGAAAAAAAAAATCGATATTTGAGTTTAAGGGCATATCGCCTAGCTCTACAATAAACATTGATCCATTAGCTAAAGCAAAGATATAGGCTACATCATGTCCTGGCACCATAGAAAGCCTATCATCGATTCGATAGGCAGCCGCATAGACATGTCACAATGTCAGCACCTTCGACAGCGATCGGTAGTCTATCTTTGTGAGTGGCTGTCTGGCTGACGCGTTTCATTTGTATTTATTTTAGGTAGGGGGTCCAGAGAAACTGCGTTACGCCAGTGTGTACCACTATATCGACAGAACAACAAATTCCTGAACAAACCGAGCGATGGCACATCACTCTACTTGACCGTTCCCATGACTAAACACATTGATCACCATCTACATAATTTTGAACCATGTGAAAACTAAGTCTGAATGGTAGAGAATTAAATGTCCCTTTGTGAAAATATGACTACGTCCCAAATGGCATCGTAACTAGTGAAAAGGTGTTGGTCATTGTAACTAGTGAAAAGGTGTTGGTCATCGTAACTAGTGAAAAGGTGTTGGTCATTGTAACTAGTGAAAAGGTGTTGGTCATTGTAACTAGTGAAAAGGTGTTGGTCATCGTAACTAGTGAAAAGGTGTTGGTCATTGTAACTAGTGAAAAGGTGTTGGTCATTGTAACTAGTGAAAAGGTGTTGGTCATTGTAACTAGTGAAAAGGTGTTGGTCATTGTAACTAGTGAAAAGGTGTTGGTCATAACTCGGATGGGGTGTTTTTAACTTGAGACACATCTCCTCTCCTGGAGGGTAGGAGAGTTGGGTCAGTAACTGAAAGGTTGCTAGATCAAATTCCCGAGCTGACAAGGTAAAAACCTGTTGTTCTGCCCCTGAACAAAGCAGTTAACCCACTGTTCCCCGGGAGCCGAAGACGTGGATGTCAATTAAGGAAGCCCCCCGCACCTCTCTGGTTCAGAGGGTTTGGGTTAAAATGTAGAAAACACATTTCAGTTGAATGTATTCAGTTGTACAACTGACTAGTATCCCCTCTTTCCTTTCCCTTTACTATGATGAAAAAGGCATATGAGATAAGCTATAGTCTGACCCAATCCCATGTGATATGGTATAGTCTGAAGTCTGACCCAATCCCATGTGATATGGTATAGTCTGAAGTCTGACCCAATCCCATGTGATATGGTATAGTCTGAAGTCTGACCCTATCCCATGTGATATGGTATAGTCTGAAGTCTGACCCAATCCCATGTGATATGGTATAGTCTGAAGTCTGACCCAATCCCATGTGATATGGTATAGTCTGAACTCTGACCCAATCTCATGTGATATGGTATAGTCTGAACTCTGACCCAATCTCATGTGATATGGTATAGTCTGAACTCTGACCCAATCTCATGTGATATGGTATAGTCTGAACTCTGACCCAATCCCTTGTGATATGGTGTAGTCTGAACTCTGACCCAATCCCATGTGATATGGTATAGTCTGAAGTCTGACCCAATCCCATGTGATATGGTATAGTCTGAAGTCTGACCCAATCCCATGTGATATGGTATAGTCTGAAGTCTGACCCAATCCCATGTGATATGGTATAGTCTGAAGTCTGACCCAATCCCATGTGATATGGTGTAGTCTGAACTCTGACCCAATCCCTTGTGATATGGTATAGTCTGAACTCTGACCCAATCCCTTGTGATATGGTGTAGTCTGAACTCTGACCCAATCCCTTGTGATATGGTGTAGTCTGAAGTCTGACCCTATCCCATGTGATATGGTATAGTCTGAAGTCTGACCCAATCCCATGTGATATGGTATAGTCTGAAGTCTGACCCTATCCCATGTGATATGATATAGTCTGAAGTCTGACCCAATCTCATGTGATATGATATAGTCTGAAGTCTGACCCTATCCCATGTGATATGGTATAGTCTGAAGTCTGACCCTATCCCATGTGATATGGTATAGTCTGAAGTCTGACCCTATCCCATGTGATATGGTATAGTCTGAAGTCTGACCCAATCCCATGTGATATGGTGTAGTCTGAAGTCTGACCCAATCTCATGTGATATGGTATAGTCTGAAGTCTGACCCTATCTCATGTGATATGGTATAGTCTGAAGTCTGACCCAATCCCATGTGATATGGTGTAGTCTGAAGTCTGACCCAATCCCATGTGATATGTTATAGTCTGAATTCTGACCCAATCCCATGTGATATGGTGTAGTCTGAACTCTGACCCTATCCCATGTGATATGGTATAGTCTGACACTATCCCACATGCACCTTGCTTCACAACAGAGAGACACTGCCAAACAAAGCAGAATCACAATAGAAAGTGCTTTTTAGTCCAGGACTAGGCTTAATCTGTTTCCGGGAAACTGGCCCACAGTACAATAGGTGAGCCATTCAAACATTCAGAAACCCCAAAAGGATCAATTATGTTGTATTGCATTGTATTGTACTGGAAGTTGTGTTTAACAACAGTTAAACTGTCTTTCAACAAGCAGTGACAAAACAAAGTGCAAGAACCCAAAATGCCTCGTGTTCCTCATATTTAATTTTTCCCTCATAATAACCTGTGATTTAAGAACACTGTGCAGGGGGACATTTTACAAATAAAGTAATATTTCACAGTTGCAATGGTCAGACGCTGTTGTTTCTAGAATATTGCATATGTCTGTGTTAACTCAGGACTTTGTTGGAAATGCAGCAGAAAAAAAACATGTTATTTGTTTGCCAACAAAGATCTATGGGGTGCAACGAGTGCATGATTCTACTATAAGTGCATAAGTTACCTGCCAATGAGGGCAGACACCTGACCCGGCCTGGAGAAGACAAGTTAAAGGGCAATCTGCAGTTCAAACAATACCAAAGATGACGCCCAGCCACTGTTATGGTAAAAAGCTATGGAGTAGGCTGGAGAAATGTAACCACTGTCAAATTCATAGACAAAGGTATAGATTCAAGGACTGACCATCCATGATATCATGATATTTTAACCATGTTTTGAGGCTATACTGTGTTTGTTTACATTACATTGTTTACAAATATTGGTGTAAAACAAGCTTATATTTTGGGTTCTGATGGAATACAACAGTTGAACTAAGCTCATGAGGCATGTCTAAGTTATATTCTTCAAGAATCAATGGCTATATATCATTCATTTAAATGTCAAAAATGTATCTCATCTAAAGCCCTTGTCCAACTCACTCAATCAATCAATAACTTAAATGTATTTACACCATTTCCTGACTAAAGATGCTGTACCTGCATGACACAGCACAGTTTCCCTTAGTCAAACTATTAGGTGTACATTTCAAAGTGGTGTTTTTGGTTGGTAGCTAGGAGTGAGGAACGATACACTGTGTGTGAACATTTGTTACATCAAATAATTGTAACCTAGCTAGACATGGGGAATCTATTCAGCATGTTCTATTCACCCAAACAGGTAGACTATTAAGTTCATGAGTGGCCATCTACTCCACTCTGAAATTCACTTCAACTCAAGCATCTAGGCCTACTTATCCCTTCAAATTACGAAATATTGCAAAATAGTGTGCCTATATACAGTATATCAAGTCCATATGAGAGGCATAGATGTGGATGTTGTCCTTTGTATCAGTGGGAAAATTAAATGATTGAGTAAATTAATAAACACACAGTATATAGAGGCCTGCTATTCTTCCAGCTGTGGCCACTAACACGTAATTTTACATCTGTTACAGCCCTATGTCATCTCTTCATGTTGATGATAATGATGGTGCCCTGTTTTAGTCACACATCATCAAGTCCCATCACATTGGACCTCTGTTTACATTTCTTCCGTTTAGAAACACCCGCCTGTGTAACACACACAGGAATCTCTGCGTGGTTTAAACCATTTAGGGCCTAGGTGCACATGAAATGTTCCCAGAGTATCCAGACCCCATTTTATTAATTTGGCAAACAAA
Source organism: Thymallus thymallus (assembly GCA_023634145.1). NCBI lineage: Eukaryota > Metazoa > Chordata > Actinopteri > Salmoniformes > Salmonidae > Thymallus > Thymallus thymallus. The sequence continues at coordinate 6,434,555 of CM042402.1, read as the reverse complement.
TCTATGTTTTTGATATAAAAAATATAAAAAATAAAACACATAACACTACTGCTTGCGATAAAATCATGTTCATTACATAACGCAATTTATGGAATACCCTGTGAGCCAAATAAATCGGATCTAAATTTCACTAATACACACTTGCATAACAGTTGTTGTATCTAGCTGATGATATGTATATATTATTGTATATTAATGATGAGGATTATAATAATTATGATGATGATGAATCCTAAACAGAAAGTGTTTAGGCCTCAACGTTCTCAGGGAGAATTCTGATGGAGAAGAGTTCAGTGCTAAAGCTGAACGTTCCACCTTCTTTCCACCACCTGCAGAATGCGCAAGCCCACAACAGTTTGCTCACTGCAGCTAGCTTCTTGATTTATTAGACTGCATAAAACACATCTAGGCTGTATAAAATAGGAAAAAATGGTATAGTCAACTATTTTAACGTCATCAAATAATGTACATTGATGTTGATATAGGCTATGACAGACGTCACAACCAACCCAACATTGATTTTGATCCTAATGTATGATTAGCAGCCTCCGCGCAGCCGTAGCCTTTTTAATTCTACGGAATGGGTGCTTTTACTTACCTCCAGCGTTCGTATTTCTTTTTGTGTCAAGTCGTTGGATGTGGCACATTTGGTCCTCAATCCCTCCAAGCTGGAAATGCTTATGTCTATCATATTTTGCACCAACTCGCACTGCTGCAAGGCTTTTTGCAAACTCAGATGATGCTCGTCGCTTTTTGTCATATTCTTCTCGTCCATCGCTTGCGAGCTGTGGTCGTTTTTTGTGTACTTCAAAAAAAATTACTCAGAAAATAAAGGTGGAAAAAAACTCCATGTAATAAAGCGACCTGCAAAACGCCAGCAAATGTGGTGGTATATTCTATTGTGTACATTGGTTTACAGATGAGATGTGATCTATGTGAAAGGCGACTCCATTGCAATAGTCCTTGTATTTCCTGGTGGTGGTTCATCAAGGTGTTTCTGATTGAACCTGGTACTGATGCTGAAGGCTATATCATCAGACACAATATGCAGATAGCCTAGGCTACCTCCTCAACAGAAAAAAAAATCTGAACACAACTGATCAAGCCTCAGCTAATAAAACCATTGAGCGTTGTTTATTCATTTCAAATAAAAAACAACGCATCATAATAACATAAACGGATCCATAAAACTAAAGCAGCGTCGTATAATCATTTTAAAGGTGACGCTGTGTGGATTGGGTACAGGTACTCCCCGTCTCCCTTGCCAGCAGCTGCATCCCTGGGTAGCTCCCACCACCACACCGACATGTTTCCCGTCAATCAAATCTAAAGCAAAGGCATCGCATCGCCCACGAAAGCAGCGGGAGGAGAGGAACCACCACCGAGTGATGCTGCGTGCGGGATGAATTATCGCGAGATTATGTGAATCAGTGCAGTGAGAGTGAGATCACTGTTTGAACTTCATTATTAATAAGCTCCATTATCAGCTCCACATCAGCAGTTTAATGTGTTATCAGGATGGTAGGGCCTACCTACAGTGCGTTCGGACTGGGAAAATACGTTTTGAACAGTCATCTAACTCTTTTTCTAGAGCTACGACCTAAAGATCAATGACGTCATCACGATTAGACCTTTTTCGACCTTTTTTTTTGGAGTTCCCAGTTGTCTTGAAAGCACCATAAATCCAGAGAATGCCAGACTTTGATGACAATATTTGTAATATGCCATGGAGATATGTATACTGTAGCTAAGAAAGTAATACTAAGTGTAGGTTGTGTAGTAAGCTGTTAGTAGCCCATATGCCTCAACCTAATAACTTAGCCTACTGTTCTGACTTGGTGGTGCATATGTAGCCTATAGCCTGTTTTAGAGAAATGTCATCATCCAATATTGTAAGAGCTTTCATTGTCTGCTTATATGCTCCCTTTATTTATCCTATGGTTCTGACTTGGTGTACAGGGAGAGTACTGTAAGAACGGCCCATATTCTGAATTCTGTCTCTGCACATTTCAAAAGTGCTTAAGAAATAGTTATATTTCTCCGTCCTAGCTCGCACATTAACGTCTTAATTGAAATTACGTATTGCCTCTTATCCGCTTGTCACCCCTTTATGCCATAGTTTTTACATCTCAATTGTCAGTAGAAACCACATTTGTTTAAGCAAGTCAGCCATATCGGCTATGTTTTTTTTAATGGCAGTAAATTAGGCTGAACTAACTGTTTTGCTGCCAGACAAGACTCCGCTGATAGCCAGGTGTAGCAGTGGTAAGATGTTGGGACTGCTGTTGTGACTCTGCTGTTGGAACAGCTTTATGTAGGCCTAACAGTTTGTGGGCACTGTTTGTCACCGTTATAGTGCAATTAATGTATATTTTAGTGTTGTGTTGTCATGCATCCCAAAATTGACTTGCTAAAATCGCCACTGATCCTGACTAGTCTCTCAGTCCCTGCTGCTGCAAAACATCCCCACAAACACCACTAAAAGAACCATAGCTACATGTGTTACGGTTGTATACTCTGTTAAAATTAAATTACAGAACGCTCAGTGACAGAGTAGGCCGGGTCAACATCTCTCTCTGAATTATAGCCTACTTTGAGACAGTATTTTCTCTTCTATGGGTGGGCTGAAATAAACTGGGGAACGATTTAGTGTTACACCTACGGGTCAACTTGAATGAGGCCGGTGGTGGGGTAACCAGAGATTTTCTGACATGAGACAGCATAGCATTATTGTGTCTCGCTGCTGGACTCTACAGGCTTTGGCGCTGTGTGTGTCAAGACAGAATTAAAAATATAGCTGTTTGGCTTCTATAGACTACACTACATGTAGACCCTATTCTAGAGTTCACTAGAAACCCTGTACAGTCTGTGTTGTACAGTGTGTGATAAGGGCCAATCAAGCACAAATAATGGCCAATCATAAGGGCTTATATACTGTGAGCCTCTTACAATACTCTGAGCCTCCCACAATACTCTGACAAAACTGACACTAAAACAACCATTCTCTTTGTTATGATTTGTGGCACTCAATTGTGTCTCATTTAGTATAGACATATCTCACATGCTCTAACACTTGATTTAGGTATTTAGTTGTTTTTAATATTACAAACAACATTTAGACAAATTGTAACTCAGACTTTTTGATAAGCAGAGCATGTTTTCTAGGAAAGTGCTATTAGAAGCTACATTTGCATGTATTTCCCAAGAGAGCAATAGAGTCAGGTTTTCCCAAAATACTATTCTGATACCTACCTCTCTATGCAATCCAAATGGCAGTAGAGGTTACTTATTTGTCCAAAAAACAATGGCCAACAACTAAACAAAAAATGTAGAAAAATCAACCTTGGGGTTACCTTTCCCATCAGGCAATCTTGAACTCTTAGCCGGCCTCTGGCCAGTACCCTGTCCTGAACCTTAGACGCAGTCACTAGCCGGCTACCACCTGGTACTCTACCCTGCTGCCCTATGTACATTGAACACTGGTCACTTTAATAATATTTACATACTGTATTCTAGTCATGGCTCATCCAATATAACTACTGCCGTACACACCTTTTCTATTCATATACTGTCCACACACCATTCACTTTCATATATTTATATTACAGACTGATATGTTGTTTTGGTATGTCTTGATATATTTAATATGCGTGTATTGTTATATCTTTCCCCTCTACCTCTCTCTTACTCTCCTTATATTATATTGCTAAATATCGCTGCACTGTTGGAGCTCGAAACTTAAGCATTTCACTGCACCTGCGATAACTTTTGCGTAACTGCAGCAGGTAGCCTAGCGGTTAGAGAGTTGGGCCAGTAACTGAAAGGTCGCTGGTTCGAATACCCAAGGTGAAAAAGCTGTCGATATGTCTGTCCTTGAGCAAATGTGTTAAACTTAACCCTAATTTGCTCCAAGTGCTGACCCTGTAGGTAGCCAGTCATTGTAAATAAGAATTTGCTCTCAACTGACTTGCCAAGTTTATAAAAAAAAAAAAAAAAAAAAAAACTGCGTATGCGACCAATAAACTAGGATTTGAACAAAGATCATTTTTTACTTTTAAAAGCCCTTTTATTGCATTAGGGTATACATACATATATATTTTTTTAAATTGACAAGCAAACGACTGCCGTGGTTTCTGCCTTCGCCACTAACTACACGGTCGTCACTTACCAGTCATAAATCCTGCCCATTTCAACAATACATCTTAATTAAAACCCTTAAACCTTCTTAACCACACCGCTAACCCTAAATTAAGACAAAAGCTAAATATTCACGAGCCTCTACGTTATACCTCATTTTGACTTGTGGAAATCACTTTTCACACTGGTGCTGCCCGCTTCCGCCTTACTTCCGTGTCCATTCCCGTACCATCAGATACAAATTCGTGAAACCGCGGTCATTTAAGACAGCTAGCTATATACATACTATTATATTCGTGTTAGTGGATGAATTTACGTCAAACGAATATATTTTATGAAGATTTGACACGGTTTTAAGAGAGGTACTCTGTAGTTGCGACATCAAATTGTACCCATCGACTCCTGAATATAACGTAGTAATGACGCACGGGCTTAGTTTAAATGTTGTGCCCTATGAAGCTTTTAACTAGTGTTTATAAAACATGTTAAAATCAGATATTGTATGCTGGGGTGCATCGCCCCAAACCCATCCTGCAGCTTTGTGGTCACTACTGCCTATTTTAAAGGCCTTCGGCCGAATAAACCACTCACCCGATTCATTTTAAACGACGTATTCATGGGTTGATGATACGGCATGACAGTGTTAGTCTACTAATAACTTGAGGAGAACTTTGTTTTTCCAAAGAAATCGTTTAATAGGTTCCATAAAGCCAAAATGGACACAAATGATACAAACAGAAATTACAAAGGTGGAATGTTATTGGGCAAGAACTTTTCACATGGTTGATGAATGGCCGACACGTGGCTAAATTGAAAGGCGCTCGAGCTAGCTAGCAAGCTAACTTAGCTAATTAAACACAGAATAGGATTACAAAAGTCATCCGGTCAACAACAACACGTGGACATTTCTTGAGGAGCGCATCTTTTAAATACAGCCAGCCAAGGGATGATCTTGAATCGGAGATTTACTCGTGTGCAGCATAACGTTAACTGTTGTAGCTAGCAGTCTCTGTAGGATTCCCGGCCTAGAACGGTCTCCGTAGCCTTGCTGGGCCCAACCTATTGATTGTCCCTGTATCCGCCACCGGAGGAGTATCCGCCTCGGCCTCCACCGCCACTCCTGTATCCGCCGCCACCTCCGTATCCTCGGTCTTCGCCGCCATAACTGCGGCCTCCTCCGCCACCACCGTAACTCCTCTCACCTCCACCATATCCACCTCCACCGCCGTATCCACCGCCACCTCGGGAACCTCTGTATCCACCACCACCTCCACGACCTCCACCACCGCCCTGGCCTGCCTCGTTCACACGAATGGTTCTGCCGTCGAGAGACTGGCCGTTCATTGCATCCATAGCGTCTTTCGCATCCTCGGGATTGTCGTACTTCACGAAGCCAAATCCACGAGGCCTTCCTGTTTCTCTGTCCATGATGACATCACATTTAGAGATGTTTCCATACTTGGAGAACGCTTCTGCAAGAGATTGCTCTGTGGTGTCGAAGCTCAGGCCACCGACGAAAAGTTTTCCTTCGTCGGACATGTTTCTTTGTCTTTTGCGGACAGAACAAGAAAAGCTGCTGCTTGGAGATGAACGTCGACGGAAAAGGAAATGGCAGCGTGCCGCGAAATATTATAAAGAGTGATTTGACTCCGCCCACAGTTGAACAACGGATGCGATTGGTTGCAAATATGCCGTAAACATTGTATCATGACGTAAATAACGTTTTGTTGAAGTAAAGCGCGCCAAGGACATTTTGTACATTACAGCGTGAAATAATCGCTTTTGTAGGTTCCTTTGGAGAAAATATTGAAACGATTCAAATGGCATCGACTAGCAAGATACCGTTGCAGTCAAGAAATTTGCCGTGGTAAATTGAGTCCACTAGTTAGCAGGTGTCAGATGCTTGCTAACTAGCTTATTTGTTGCCAGTAAGCAAGTTACCTAGCTAGCCACGTTAGCAGGCCTAATTAGATTTTCGAACTTCAATCATTGTGTTAAAATATGTTTCTCTTGCCTATACGGTGTAGCAAAGAGTATATTTTAGTTGTCTTGTATGTTGGACATCCCACCACCTCTCCCCTGCTTCCAATGTAGCCACGCTTGTGCCTATTCTGTCTGATATGTTATATCTTTATTTTAGGGTTGAGAAATACAGGCCACAGACCCTAGATGACTTGATTTCTCACAAGGACATATTAAGCACCAGTAAGTATGTTTTTTTGTTTCAGTCTTTGAAACAAGAGGGATGGAACTGCTGCTGTAGAAAACCTGACCCGTATCCATTCCAACAACAATTCATTTCAAATGTATGGTCAAGTGAATTAATTCAAAATAATGTTTTCATGCTCAAACTATTTTCAGTCCAGAAATTTATCAGTGAGGACAGGCTGCCACATCTCCTATTCTATGGACCCCCAGGCACAGGGAAAACATCTACTGTTTTAGCATCTGCCAAGCAACTCTACAAGGAGAAGGAGTTCAACGCTATGGTCCTGGAGGTACACACCTGTAGAATTATCAAAGAGAAATGCTCTGCTCATAACACTACACTTCATGTTTTCCAGTGAGAAAGATTGATTCTTAACATTCAATGATTGTGTACGGCATACATAACTGTTCTCGGGTGCAACGTATGTGTTATCATAACAAGTTATTGTTCTTCTTACATGGTAATGTATACATTTATTTATTTGCAGCTTAATGCGTCAGACGACAGAGGTATCGATGTTGTACGAGGACCAATCCTGAGTTTTGCCAGCACCAGGACCATATTCAAGTATGACTATAAGGTCTCTTAGCTACCAGTATTTGTCTACCATATTGCAATCAGGTTCTCAGTCTTTTCAGCGAGGACAAGCAAACACAAAAGAGGATTGCAAGTCTGCGTGTCCTACACAGACAACCCTGACTTCAATTGACAAAATTAGTGTTCATTTATTTTTCTTTGTCTTCCAGGAAGGGTTTCAAGTTGGTGATACTGGACGAGGCTGATGCCATGACCCGGGATGCCCAGAATGCATTGCGGCGAGGTAACCATCTGTTTTGAGTGGCTTACCTGCTGTGTACCAACTGGCCAAATGAGCCGCCTGCGAGCTAACCAGTCATTTTCACTGCTTACTGTAACATGGGACATGAGACAGCAAGCAAATGTTGAATGCATTTGGGAGGGGTACTGCATATTAGCCTGCTTATTTAGAATATTAATGTGCCATTGATTTAACAGTTAGAATTTTATATTCTACATAGCATATGCCCACTTATCGTCAAATCATTGACAACAATTTCTCCCTCCCGGTCTCTATTCCTATTGCTTTCTCTCTCTTCCCCCTCTACCTCTCTCTTACTCTCCTACAGTCATTGAGAAATACACAGAGAACACCAGGTTCTGTCTGATCTGTAACTACCTGTCTAAGATTATCCCGGCCTTGCAGTCTCGCTGCACCAGGTTCCGCTTCGGACCCCTGTCCCAGGACCAGATGATACCAAGGCTGGAGTTTGTTATCCAGCAGGAGAGGTGAGGGGGTTAACGGGGGAGGGGGCTCCAGAGGGATCACTCTGTTCCTCAAGGAATTTGGTACTGACACTCTATATAGCTTACATTCTTCTGTTTTATTTTCTTCCTCTTATTTCTTTTGTTGTACTGTTTTGATATAGAAAACGGCACTGTTGGAAAGGGCTTTTTAGTTAAGCATTTCACTGTACTTGTGAATGTGAGAAATCAAACTTAAAACTTACTTGAGACTACTGTCTGCTGGGTTTTATTATTGCCTTTTAATCAGAGACGTGTGTCTGCTCTTGTCGTTGCAGCATTGATGTAACTCCAGATGGAATGAGAGCTATTGTGACCCTATCATCAGGAGACATGAGAAGATCCCTGAACATACTGCAGGTATGGAAGACGTATTACCAGTGTGTAGCTAAATGTAGCTCATTGCATCACAGTGTTGTTTTTATTGCTGGTATAAATGTATTTGTGTATTGACTAGTGGTGGGCACAACTCGATAATTCGATATGATATCGTTTGGTACACTATATATTACATTACTGTTCCTGTAGGCATTAAACTGACCTTCTCACACTCTCAATTTAGCATACTTATTGTCCTGCTGAATAAGGGTTGATTGTATTGAAACTGATTAGGTAGGTTCAGGCCCCCCTGGACATTCACACCTGGCCCAATGGGCAGTCAACGAGCAGTTGTCTGGATTTCACAAAGCCTTGGAAGTTAACAGAAGATGAACACAGCTGCAAAGCTATTGATTTAAAAAAAATACGATATCTATACTGAACAAAAATGTAAACGCAAAATGCAACAATTTCAAAGGTTTTGCTGAGTTACAGTTCATATAAGGAAATCAGTCAATTTAAATAAGTTAATTAGGCCCTAATCTATGGATTTCAAATGACTGGGAATAAAGATATGCATCTTTTGGTCACAGATAACTTTTTCAAAAGACAAGATAGGGTCTCGGATCAGAAAACCAGTCAGTATCTGGTGTGACCACCATCTGCCTCATGCAGCTCAACACATCTCCTTCGCATAGAGTTGATCAGGCTGTTTATTGTGGCCTATGGAATGTTGTCCTACTCCTCTTCAATGGCTGTGCAAAGTTGCTGGATATCGGCGGGAACTGGGCCACGCTGTCATACACGTCAATCCAGAGCATCCCAAACATGCTCAATGGGTGACATGTCTGGTGAGTATGCAGGCCATGGAAGAACTGGAACATTTTCAGCTTCCAGGAATTGTGTACAGATCCTTGTGACATGGCCGTGTATTATCATGCTGAAACATGAAGTGATGGTGGCGGATGAATGTCACGACAATGGGCCTAAGGTTCACGTCACAGTATCTCTGTGTATTCAAATTCCCATTGATAAAATACAATTTTGTTCATTGTCCGTAGCTTATGCCTGCCCGTACCATAACCCCACCGCCATGATGGGGCACTATTCACAACGTTGATCAGCAAACCGCTCGCCCACAAGATGCCATACACAGGTCTGCGGTTGTGAGGCCGGAATGGACATACTGGCAAATTCTCTAAAACAACGTTTTATGGTAGAGAAATGAACATTAAATTATCTGGTAACAGCTCTGGTGGACATTCCTGCAGCCAGCATGCCAATTGCACGCTCCCTCAACTTGAGACATCTGTGTTATTGTGTTGTGACAAAAATGCACATTTAAGAGTGGCCTTTTTATTGTCCCCAGCACAAGGAGCACCTGTGTAACGATCATGCTGTTTAATCCGCTTCTTGATATGCCACACCTGTCGGGGATTAATTATCTTTTCAAAGGAGAACTGCTCACTAACTAACAGGGCTGTAAACACATTTGTGCACAACATTTGAGAGAAATAAGCTTTTTGTGTGTGGACAATTTCTGGGATCGTTTATTTCAGCTCATGAAACATGGGACCAACACTACATGTTGCATTTATATTTTGGTTCAGTGTATATTGTTTAAAAAAAACTGCAACTGATATCGATTTTCCATATTTGTGCCCATCAATAATATTGACCATGTTAGACAGATTCACTACTTACAGTGGATTTCTTTTTGTTAATTATAATGACACATTCGTTTCCCATGTATTTCTCAGAGCACCAGCATGGCGTATGGGAAGGTCACAGAGGATAATGTTTACACCTGCACTGGTCACCCGCTACGATCAGATATAGCCAACATCCTGGACTGGTCCTTAAACAAGGACTTCACCTCTGCTTACAACCGTATCCTTTATTTTCTCCCACAGCCATAAGTATTACAACCATCAAATCCAATTTTATTGGTCACATACACGGGTTTAGCCGATGTTAATGCGGGTGTAGCGAAATGCTTGTGCTTCTAGCTCCGACAGTGCAGTAATATCTAACAAGTATATACACAAGTCTAAGTAAGGAATGAATTAGGACTGTATACTATATACACACACTGGGGGCCAAAAGTTTGGAATAATATAAGGGTTTTTCTCTATTTGCACAACATTGTTGAATAAAAGTAGCATAATATCGCCAATATGTGGTGTATGAGGACACCTTGTACTCAGTAGCGTCTATCTCTTCTAGGAAGTGGCTCTGCATACCTTGCTGTGGTGTATTTGGCAGGGATGTTATTAGGTTGCTATAGAAAGTCAATTTCAGTGATGTAGCGTATAAATAGAGGATCATGTCATAAAAGCACAAATTCCTGATTTAATCAGGAAGAATCTCTGTACGGGATCAGGACAACAGAACGTCTGAATGTTGGCTAGGTGATGATACTGGATGTATGGATATATAGAGGATCATGTCAGAAAATCAGGAATTATACTGGAGGACAAATCCCATCCTTGATATTGAGAGCTGTTCCTTAGCTTCTGACCCATAGAGATTCTCCAGCTGAAGACGCTGAAAGGCCTAGCCCTGCATGACATTCTGACTGAGGTCCATCTACTGATACACAGAGGTAAGCACTGGACTGGGGTCGTAAACCTGGACAATGCAGTGGTTCTAGAGATACTGTGTATTTCAGACTTGTGCATTTCCATACTGTATGGGATGGCTATTTCCATTGAATGCATCACAAGTACCATCACTGTATCCCCAATGTCTGAAGATGTATTTTGAATTGTTGGGGCCTTTCGATGTGATAATTATATACTAGATGATTGACTTAAAAAAAAAAAAAAAGTCCATCTAGTATATAAATCACAATAAATATATATTAATTATGGTATATTTGGTAGATTTATTCTAAACAGACTTCATACAGCACAGTATTTGAGAGGAGAGCTGCTAGGTCTGAATTTGACACCATCTGCATAGGGATGTTTCCTTCCTCTGGTTTCCCGGGAGACCCCTCGCGGTTGCCATGGCTGCCAGTGTTCTCATTGTAGAATGAATGGCTTGCCAGTGTTGGTGTGGCACGCATCACTACTGCAATGTTTTCGCATGAAAGTGAACAATATGACGAGTTTTGGTTTCAATTGCCTGTTTTCTGAGGTTCTGTGTTTCTGTTCTCACTAAGCAGTCTTGGCAGATTCATCAGGCATTGCCATTATAGCATTGATACCTGTTAATTTTATGATGCGATTTATATATTTTTTTGAGGGATTTGGTACACTCCTGTGGTGTATATTAGATATGTCACTCCTTATAAAACAGTAAAATGATACAGTATAAAGGAATGGGGTTTCCTGAATGGAATACAGAAATGGGATAGTGATTTTTAGCCACTCATTCAGCTACCTGTAGGTAATGCTAGAGCAGGACAGGTGCACAACTTGGCAAAAGGAGTACGCAGAGGCCTAGATTTGAAAGGAGTTGGGAGAGAATGGCTTGTCTTTGGTACTTCATCAAGTCTTATCTGTTAGCATTAGGAATAAAAACTTCAGCTCGTTAATCAGTACATCGAATAATAAGATTAACGCCAAAGCATTCGAAGACACTAATGCAATCAGCTTGTATACTTATTTATCTGTGTCGAAGTCTGATTGGCCGAGTCACGCCCACTTGAGTCCATGTGTGAAAGAAGGTGTGGCTGGGTTAGGTTCTGTTAATAGCTAATTATGTCCATAACTGTCTGTACTTTCTTCGTGCAGTCACAAAACCTGTTTCAATGTTCATGTCATTTCCTTAGATACTAACATTGACATGGTAATAATGTCAAATTAATGATTGCTAGAAACCATCTGAAATTCATTACACAAAGCAAAGTGAAAGACATACTGTAGCATAATTACATTGGATATCAGGAATACTTTTTGGCACAAAATATAATTTAAAGGTTTTTGTAAGTTTTAGTATGCTTTCACTGTAGCAGTCAGGTCCCTTGGTGTCACCCAGGGCCTACACTTTGCAACATCTCTTTGTCGTGCAAACGTGAAGGGCCTTCCATTGATTGGGAACCAGTTGGGGCAGCCTCCACCAATGCTAATTCCTTTGACATTCAAACTGCGACCATTTGGCGGTAGTCTGTATTCTCATTTTGAAAAGGAGGAAGATGAGGAAGAGTGGTTTCTTCTTAGCTGGGTGACTTCCTGGTGTGAGGTGCAGCCATTGAAGAACAATGGGGATCTTTCTCCCCCATGGAGAGGTGTCTCCTCCTGTGACTTGTGGAGATTGGTCGACGCCTCTCTCCTGTGTTGATTGTAGATGCAGATTGGAAGGATAAGGAGTCCTTCCCGTCAGACAATGTGGACGAGGTCGTGGAGGGTCGACTCCGCTCTAAGATCAACGTCACAGCGTGACGTCGTTACACCAGTTAATTTTATGATGCATGTTTGGAAAGATTTTAAACACTTCTGTGCTGTAAAGTAACTGTGTTTGTTGATTTCTTACAGTGGACTTCCCCCCTGCCATTCGGATGGGCTTGCTTATCAAGTTGGCAGACATTGAGTAAGTGCTCATATCTTTAGTACGGTGGTTATATACCCATCAAATTGTATACTTTACTGATCGTAAGTTCCTCTGGATAACAGCGTCTGCTGTATGACTTAAAGGTAAATTAAGGTTACTAATATGGTACACTTATTTGATGATGTGTTTTGTTCTCCTAGGTACCGGCTGGCCTCAGGAACTAGTGAGAAGATCCAATTGAGTTCGATGGTAGCAGCTTTCCAGGCAGTGAGAGACATCGTGGTCAATGAAGCCGCCTAGACCAGTGGTCCTCAGTCACAACCATCTAGTCAAATCACATTTTATTGGTCACATACACGTGTTTAGCACGAGTGTAGCGAAATGCTACACAGTCGTCACCTACCATGGTCCTGGAGAGCTACAAGGTGTGCATGGCTTTTATTCCAGCCCAGCACTAACACAGCTGATGCAATTTATACATTGCTGGTCAAGACCATGATTAGTTGAATTAGGTGTATTAGTGCTAGGCCTGCATAATTTCTTCTTAAAATCACACTTGTTCTTGTCTGCTCAATATTCCTAACTGTATGTACATTTGATATTGATTGTTTGTTAAATAAAATGGTTTCTTATCGAATCTAGTGTCTTTTGTAGGCTGTGTACAAGTCATGGAATAAGGTTTCAGTAGACCAATTTACTGTACACAATGCAAACTTTAGATGTTACTGTAATCTAATGTATACATTTAAATAAAAAAAATACACACACTATAATAGTGATATATCATACAATATACCTCTAGCACAAATATATATATTGGTTATTCTTGATAAGTAATTTCCATTACATTGTTAAGATTCAAGCTTTTTAAGAGTTCAGTTACATGTTTGAGTATAATGAATAGCTATTTGCATCCAGTTGCATTAGTATTTTGACATCCTGAGAGATTTCCTTGGACAAATAGACTGATTTTGTCTAAACCACAAAGTATTTTTATAAATTTATTTAACATGTATTTAAGTAGGCAAGTCAGTTAAGGACAAATTCTTATTTACAATGACAAAGTAGAACCCTTGTCTTCACCTATCCAACCATGTTAGATCAGCTCTAACTTCAGAGAAGATCAGAGTAAAAGATGCCTCGGGGCTCTAGAAAGTCAAATAAGTTCTCCTCCCTTGACTGTGCTATCATTAGTTATTCAATACTTCCAAACAACTCCGATTCATTTCAAATTGAGGCCAAAGGGTATTCTCTCATTATTCCCAAAACTCAACTTTTTCCTTGTCTGAGGAGCATTGTGCTTTGGAGCAGTCCGGCATGTCTCTGTAGGTGAGGAACTCCAGAATCCTGCATGGAATAGGGAAGGGCCTCCATCTGGTGGGTGGAGACGGAGTGGTACAGGCTGGGCACGGCCCTGGGTACCCTCCAGAACCTCACGTGGCCGTCTCTGGTCCTGCAACAACAGGCAGAGGATATTGGAGGTGCATCTCAACAGAAGCCAATCACAACCAGCCATGACTGGGAGTCACATAGGGCGGCGCCCAGTTGGCCCAGTGTTGTAAATAAGAATTTGTTCTTAACTGACTTGCCTAGTTAAAGAAAAAACACATCAGATGGGCACATGATGAACAATGTAAAAGAATGGGAATATCTAATGTAAACCCTCTTCATTACTATCCTCATCACTCATAGTTAATTACATCCAGGCTTGACAGTTTGGATGTATGTATCTAAAATGCATTGTTAGGTGCAGGAGGCACATGTTTGTATCAAGTTGTTCTAACGAGAGTGAGACAGTTAAACTTATTTAATTGTCCTGCACGGACGTTATCTCTATAAGAGGAGGGCACTCTACTGACCAACTTTATCAGAAACATTTGGCCAGAATTGTCCTTTTTCTCAATATTGGTCATGGGATGAGACATGGGGTCTAACTCTGTCAAACCTACCGACAGGATGCCATCATGCTGCAGTCTGGTGAGACACTACAGTGGCTGACCCAGTCCTTGTGGCCAGTGAGGGCATGTGGCTATTTTTGACCTATGGAAGGCAGAGAAGCAGGTAAGTATAGAGAAGTTTAAGATTATTTCCATGTGCAATAAAAATATTAATGAACTTCGGCAGAAAAAAAAGAGATTAATAGATTTTTTTTAGATATAAAAATGTCTGACTTTTCTGGGTCAAATGCTATATCCTTAAGGTTTTATCTCGAGAGGAAGATACTAGGGTGAGCTTTCCGTTGGGAGTGAAGACCAGGGCTGCGGTCCAAACACTTAAAAGACACACCCTAACCCCTCAGCCCTCAAATTAAGTGGACACTTCTGATGACGTGTCGTGACGTCTGACGAGTGTACACTTGCAGGGCAAGGGGCGAGGGAGGAAGGAATGATTTTTAAATGGACGATACTTGCCTGCAAATTCGTCACTCGTTCATCCCGCGATGATTGTGTTTTCAGCCAACGATAACTTGTGTGTGCTTTATATGCACTACAGTCAATTATGACTGCATAATTATTTACATTAACTATATATTAATATACGCCTACTGTGTGTTAGCTAGCAAATTAATTAGCTAACGTTAGCCTGCATAGCTGGAACTTCTGCAGAAGGAAAATATTTGACTTCTACATTTTCCAAAAACGAACCAAACACAACATCATTACTTTTACGAGATGTGTTTGTGCCGCCATGTGCATTAGTAGCACAATTTCTAACTTATTTGCATTAGTTTTTACTTACACTTGTATGTTGACTTCTCCATCGATGTTGTTTTTAAGTTTTCACTGACTTTTCTAAGCATATATGCAATCGTTGCGAATTGAATTATGGGGAGTTTCAGGCCCCGGAGTGAACATAATTGTACACTCGCAAACTCGACTAAAAACCAGGGCTGAGGGGCTTACGTTGCAAACTTCCCTTGCTTGGCTAATCATTTGGACTGCTCTCCAAGATGGCGACAGGGATTCCCCCAAGGGCATAAGGTGAGTGTAAATGGACGAGGGTGTGTCTTTTAAGTGTTTGGACCGCAGCCCAGGTCCCTCGCAATACCCTCATGTACTTTGAGGTCAACCCGAGGCTGACCTGTTGCCAAACACAGCATGAAGGAACATTCATAAATATTTAGTTATCAATCTTTACAAAATTATATGATAATCTATTCAAAATAAAGGTTAAATTAAAAGTGAAATTCATCAAATGAAACATTAGCCTTGATTCCATAACAAACACAGCAGGCTGTATCACATCCGGCCGTGATTGGGAGACCCATAAGGCTGCGCACAATTGGCTTGGGTTTTGTTCTTAACTGACTTGCCTAGTTAAATAAAGGTTAGATAAATAACATAAAAGATGTTGCGACCAGAAGCAGTCTGGGTGATTCTCTCTCACAAGAGGCTGCTTTATCTCCAGGGTTTGGTGTCATTGATGGGCGCGGTCCAAACGCCAGACCCCACACTGTCTGAGTTTAGGCTCTATATGGACAATTAAGCATTATTGACAGTAGACAAATGAAGAAAAAAAACTCCTCTGATGTGCTGATGAACATCATCAAGACCTTCAAATAAGGAAGGAGGCGAGGGAGAATGAAAGAAAGGAATATTTAAAGTCCATACATACTTATCCTACTGAAGCGGCCAGGCGACCACCAGTGGCGGAAAAAGTCCCCAATTGTCATACTTGAGTAAAAGTAAAGATACCTTAATAGAAAATAGCTCAAGTGAAATACTACTTGAGTAAGTCTAAAAGTATGTTTAAATGTCTGTACGCTCCACATCTCACAGCCAGTGGAGGATCTCAGCTCCAATATCAGCCCATCAGATGATGTGTTAGGTCATGAGAACATAGAATGGAAAAAAATCCTGTTGTTGGACTAATACACTAGAGTCAATAGTCCACATATTTGTCAATAAGCAAGCTTTCCCTTTCCGTTTTTCTCCACCTCTATATGAGATTTACTTCTACGTCTGTTAAGATTAAGACCAAGATGACTTTATTGGTCAATTGCACACAAGGTCCAACAGAAATTTGACCTTTTTTGGTGCCCGGGGAGTTGTTGTTGTGGGGGTATAAGTGCCTTGCCCAAGGGCACTACAGCTATCTTCCTGTAGATTATTCCTGTAGGAGCCGGGATTCGAACTGGCAACCCTTCGGTTGCTGGCCTCTCTAACCGCTATTGTTTTATTATAGGCCTATAAATCAAATGGACCGTGTGTGTTGAATGTTTTCTTCCAATGAACACATTGTTGCAAATGACAGACGTAGACAGCAGGTTACCACATCCTTGATCAGTTTACTGACTCTACTTCCTGGTTATCTAACAATGCCTTCTAGTCAATAACCCCATGTTTAAATGTCATATTCCGAGAGAAAAACAGAGTGCACATTGTGTCTTTGGTTCGCAAAATTATGTAAAATAGCCTAATTGTTGTTTGTGTGTTTTTGAGTCAAATGAGAAGAATTCATCCGATTTCAGTAAAAGTCCATTCCTCAAATGCAATACGATTGGCTACCTAGCCACATGTGCTCTTGTTTTCTATTATGTATTATGGCTTTGTCCCTGATTTGTTATCTATCTGGATTTCGGCTATCGGAAAGGACTAAATGCATTTTTTATTAAACTAGGCAAGTCAGTTAAGAACAAATTCTTATCTACAATGACGGCCTACCAAAAGGCCTCCTGCGGTGACGGGAGATTAAAAATAAATACATAAACAAATAAAATGTAGGACAAAACACACATCACGACAAGAGAGACACCCAACACTACATAAAGAGAGACCTAAAACAACAACAACATAGCATGGCAGAAACCCATGACAACACAACATGGCGGCAGCACCACATAGCAGCAAAACAACATGGTAGCAGCACAAAACAGGGTACAAACATTAATGGGCAAGAAGGTAGAGACGACAATACAACTCGCGAAGCTGCCACAACTGTCAGTAAGAGTGTCCATGATTGAGTCTTTGAATTAAGAGATTGAGATAAAACTGTCCAGTTTGAGTGTTTTTTGCAGCTCGTTCAAGTCGCTAGTTGCAGCGAACTGAAGAGGAGACCCAGGGATGTGTGCGCTTTGGGGACATTTAACAGAATGTGACTGGAAGAACGGGTGTTGTATGAAATAGAATGAACAGAACGAGCGTCCCCATTCAAAGCACTTGCTTTGTTGCCATTAACTTATCCAATGTCGACATTTAGAAAGTTCGCATAGAAAATAGATGCGACAATTGCCTGCTGGGGTGCGTTTCCATATGTCGTCCGGGTTTTGCCGTCATTGTAAATAAGAATATGTTCTTAACTAGCTTGCCTCGTTAAATAAAGGATACATTCTATCTTCGTGTGTCGGTCAAAACAGATGGACGTAATGACGTCACTTTTTTTTTTCTCTCACAAAAACCTAGTGTGGAATACAAAACATTTCCCACTTAGGCAAATTACGCATTAATACATTGGCGATCATCATTTATTCGGAAAAACACAGCTTCCATCGTATTTGTCGCATGAAAGTTTGACAAAAGAAAAAAATACTCCCGTCGAACGGAAAACAACATTTCTCCTATAGCTGCCATTTCCATTACACATGTTGCAATGATTATTATTTTTTTTGACATTGCTTGTCGAATAAACATGGACCAATGGAAACCTGCCTACTGATTCGTCAGTTCTATTCAATCCTATCGATAGGCGAAATCCAGATAATTAAAAAAAAAAACTGGGCCCTGATAAGCCTAAACATTCCAACTGGCAAATTCTATATATTTTTCATTAATAAAAACTAAGGAAACAGAGAGCGAGGGAGACCTACATCCCTGCCTTTGCTTTTGTATTTTTTATTCAGGCTTAATTTTGTGTTTGAGTAATACAAATTGTTACAACATTTTACATTGTCAAATATGTCATTTAATGAGGCAAATGGCAACAATTAATTGAAATAACCCTGTTAAGTATCAATTCATAAGCCTGAAGCTAAAACAAAACGAAGGTAAAATGGTTGTTAAAAAGCAGACCCATATACTGTACAAACCAAACACAAATCATTACATTAAAAAAAACATGTTTTCTAAAAGTCTTACGACACCTCAAATGTGACAAGTTAGTCTATATCTGTATTTTCTAGCTGTAATGGATGTTCAACAATTTCTGCATCTTCATGGTCAACTGAAAAAGAGATGGATTACATATGTGGGTTAGAGTTGCATCTAGAGTATAAAAGGTCAATACAAAAACAGCAACAGAGCAGTTATATTTTAGTCATTTTGCAGACTCTTATCCAGAGCAACTTTTAAGAGCAATTAGGGTTAAGTTCCTTGCTCAAGGGCACAGAGATTTTTTTCACCTTGTCTGCTCTGGGATTCGAACCAACAATCTTTTGATTACTGGCCCAGCGCTCTTAACCGCTAGGCTACCTTCCGCACAGTTACAGTTCTATCCACTGTATATTATGGATACATGTGCAAATGCAACATTATTAATAGTGTTGCATTTCATATCAACTACACATTTAGAAAACAACTAATATACAGCCAATACCCAAGTGGGAAATCCACCCCCCTCTACAACCTGGAAGCAGAAAATCATTCCTTACTGGATGGTATTGTGTGTATCTCTACAAGTGTAGTGTTGTGTCCATTAGTCAGAGGCAGAGGTGGCAGTCTGGGTACAGCTTCATGAAACACCTCCTCTTCATCGGACTCTACCAAGGTCAACACATCACCTCTCTCGTCCTCCATTCGCTCAAATCCATTACCTGTAATAAAAACAACAACATACATTTAGATTTCAAAGTTGGTAGTTAGTATTTGCATTTATCTTTTATTAAGTCAGCAACTTCACAAGTCAGTTATCATCAAAGTATGTCTTATATTATCTTAGGTTAGGTGATGGAGGTCCCCCCCACCATCCCACCCCCAGTGAAAGTTGCACCCCTGAAAACAACAAAGGCAGATAATCTGATATGGCACGGGTAGTTACAAACTTGAAGCCCTATTAACAAAAGGGAAATTATAATGCATGAGAAAAAGGTCTTACCCAGGCATATTCGGTCACGGTTGGAGTATATTGTTTTAGCAATTACAATCCCAGATCCTACTATCAAAATAGCTAGGAATATCCCTATTATTGCTCCAGTGTATTGAGAGGTGGCTGTGGAAAAAAACAGACATGATTAAGTAAAAAAAGAAAAAGTTAAAATGCCGCTAAAGAGATATTCATGTACAGTAATCTAAGAAGTGTTGTTAGACGCTAACAGGAAGCTTCTAACAGCTTCCCCATACACCCCCTCTCTGAACTAACCTTTAACTGTTAAATAGATCTCCAACTCGCGGACCATCAGTGGGTTCTCGCTCCTGCAGAAGTAGAGGCCCTCGTCCTGCTTGGTGATGTTGACTATTGTGAGGGTGAAGGTGGGGCCCTGCTCTGACAGGACATACTTGGGGCTGGGGAGCACGTCCTCCTGCTGGGCTGTCCTCTGCCAGCTGGTCAGGGCTGGAGGCAGAGAGCTGGACTCTGTACATGTTAATGTCACGTTCGTCCCTTCTAACGCTGTGACTAGTGGTTCCCCTTCAGGATAGGGGGACTCTAGGAGAGGAGAGAAACAGGGCTTTAGACTGGTTCAGTGATAGATACACATCTGTAGCTAGATATCCTTCTATACAGCGTTGGGTGTGACATGGGAAAAGTAAGGCCTGGTAAGAGGTGTAGGTTACATATTATGTTTGTTCCTCCTCATCGTTTGAGTCATCTTGTCTGGTGCTCAGAAATGCTGATAATTGACTTCAAAATATCCCGCCTTTCTGGAATCAAAGACAGCTCCCTCCCTTTCTGGTTTCTTTTGGAATCAGACCAGGTGTGCCACAGCCACTGGGTGTTTCACACATGACTAATATTCTATGAGCTTTGTACAGTTGTGGAAACCATTCAGTTGGTTTAAAGCTGAAAGAAAACAAGAGACAGAGGAGATGTCTCTTTTATTAATTACCCAACATCATTGTATCAATAAATTGGCCAAAGGTAGGATGTCCCAATAAAGCGTCCTGAACTGATATTGACACGTTTCAGGGCAGAAACCATAACGCTGAACGCAAACAAAAGGCATATCAGATGTTAGTTAGGTGTGTGTCCCAAATGGCACCCTATTGCCTATATAGTGCACTTATTTACCTATGGGCCCTGGTCAAAAGTACTGTACTATATTGGGAATAGTGTGTCATTTGGGACTGTGTTTGCAGTCATCTCTCACTTACTCAGGGTGAAGGAGCAGAACTTCTCCTCTCCTGGACTGATCGTAGGGTGATGCCCATCACACTTCAGCGTCTGCCCATCGAACAACAACGACCTGTTCAGATTCACCACCAGACTGTCTGTCTCCTCCGACTCCATCAGCTGTCCAGACACCCAAGAGGACCACAAAGGAAATAAGTTAGGTTTTTTTTTGTGTTATCCTCAATTGTTTTAAATGCATGGTATCCCCCCCAAACACCTTGTTCCCTGGCTTCTGATGGTTCTCCCCCCAGAGTAACGTGGGAGAGGGGTAGCCACCAAACCAGCTACAGTTGAACTGGACATGGGACGGATCCTTCCCTGATTTCCACAGACACTCTGGGTGCCTCTCTGGGGAATCTAAAGGAGAAAGATGGATGCTCTTTACAGTATAGAATTGATGAGGTATTTGGGTTATTACACAGAAATAAGATAGGTACACAAGTAATTTAAACAAGCACCACTGACTTGCCTAGTTAAACAAAGGTTAAATAAAAAAATAATAAAATAAACTGGCCACTGTATCTGATAGGTATCTATTAGGAGCTTAGGCTATATCGATACTGAAATTGTCAGTAAGCCCCGGGCAACCACTGTATCAGAGACCATAGAGTCTATTTCCTTTATAGTCACCTACAGTATACAAGCAGCTCTGTGTTCCAGCCAACAGCCTTCTGGGAGATTGTGTTCTGGGCTCTGCAGCTGTAGTTCCCCTGAGCTGTGGGCTGAATATCCTCTATCCTGAAGTCCAGCCATGACCCACTGCCCACCGCCAGAGAGTCGTTACTGGACACCACTCCCTGAAACCCCCAGGACAAGCTCTGGGAGGGGTAGGACAAGCTGGAGCAGTTGAATGACACCGTGGAACCCCTGACAACAACGAGGGTTCCGTTGGAAAGAGGCATGGCTGGCTGGATGTCTGTGATGCTATTGTCAGGACCACCTGCAAGAAATAAACATGAGGTACTTTACTATAGTGTTAACAAAGCAGGCAGACACTTTCCACTTGAAAACAGTCCTCACAGTATACAACAATCAAGTATTGTTACAACCCAAGGTAATCATCTTTCATTATTGAGCAATGTGGACTGATTCCACAACGTTTGTAAAAAATTATACAGTCCGATTCCACCCATCATATACTACATAATCATCAAGATACACTACAGCACCCCTCTGATCACGCTCGTTCAACAAGACACATGGCCTACCAGCCCCAGCAGCAAATCATCCGGAATAACCAGTTTCAAGGAAATATTTGCTCAAAATAATTTCTAGGGAAACTGCCAGGGCAATTTACCAAGATACCAGTACAGTATCTACAAGTCATTATATAAAGAAAGTCAACACAGATTGTTACTTACTGACTATTTGCAATGTGAGACTTGTTTGAGTTAAGTTGTCATGGGGTAAAGAATCACAGAGATAGGTCCCCTCATCTGATAGAGTTGTTCCATTGATGTACAAGCTTTGATTGTACAGTATAGTCAAGTGCCCTTCACTTGAGGATACTGGAATTATAATGGAATGATTGCGATCAATGGTAAAGTGTCCATTCTTCATCCATCGAGTGAATGAGGGGGTCACATTGGTCGCAGTGTTCCAACAAGGAAGCAGAATATTCTCGCCCAGTGTTCCAGCTACAGTAGTTTCATCTGACGGCCCATTTGCTGCAACTTTAATAAAAACAATGAGCAAGATCATTCAAGATAAGAGACGCGATTCAACAAATAGTCTATAAAAAAGTGAGCAGTAGGCCTACATAGATCAAAACATCAGACTTAATATATAATAATTTCACTGTATATGCTAAAAAAATGGATTGTGTGTCAAATCCACATTTAGGTTAGGCTACATATTCATAAACATGTCACAAGCAAACACTTACCTGTCTGATGCATGACCTGAAGAAAAATTGCAACTGCGAAGGCCTTCATAATTATTCTTCCTACTGTATAATATCATTCATACCCTGATTTATAGTTAGACAAAAGCTTTGCTGCCAACCTCTGTCTAACTACCGGTTGTGCATGCGGTGACACAACACACTACACATAGTTTACACAAGACTGGTGAGAGTAGCTAATAGAGGAATTATGAGCCACTATAATTCAACATTTCTCTTTTCCATGAAACTGCCACTTGCTATAATTTTTCACCATTTGTCTACCTGGCTGTTTACTCACGCGCGTTCATCCGGAAACTTCAAACCACACCCAAACACTTACCTTCTTAAAGGTGCAGCAGGTGATTTCTGGTTTATTCTTCTTCTTCTTCTTCTTCTTCTTCTTCTTCTTCTTCTTCTTCCTTTTTTGTTTGGCGATTCGCATCGATTTCGCGCATTACCGCCACCTACTGTGAACTTGATCCAGAGACTATAACATCTACCCACTCCTCATCCTTACCCACTATATTAAAACATTATGTGCTACAGCCAGCGCTGCGTGTTCAGCTCCTCTGGCTCAAAACAAAGAATTCAAAGAAAAAAAATACTAATATATATATATATACACAAAAAAAATACAAACACCCTTTCAAATCCTATTAATTAAACCTGTATTCTCCAAATATTTAAATAAAGCTTCTCTATTATCATTTTCCTGTTCTTGTTTTAATATGTTTCTCAAAGTTATATCAGTCTCCTCTTTCCTCAGAATCTCTTCAAATAATTTATCTCTATCCTCTTTATATCTTTCACAATACATGATAACATGTTCTACTGTTTCATTTTCTCCACACCATTCACAGAGTCCTGTCGGATGCTTGGACATTAATTTCAATGTTTTATTAAGTCCTGTATGTCCTATTCTAAGTCTTGATAAAATGTTACTTCCACCTGAGTACCTCTTTTTCCCCACTTTTGGTTGGATTGCATACATATGTCTACCCTTACTTCCTGTTTCCCACATTTGTTGCCATCTTTGATTTATTTGTTTTTTAATTATAGCTTTAATTTCATCTCTACTATGTGTTATTTCCATTTCTATTCTATCCTCCTGTAATGCTTGTTTCGCCATTTTATCTGCTGCCTCATTCCCTTTTACCCCAACATGAGCTGGTACCCACATGAATATTACCGTCACTCTTTCCTGCTGTAACATATACAATTCTTGTAATATCTCCACTACTAAGTCCCGTCTAGTGTCTGACTGTTGTGCTTCAATGCACTTAAGAGCTGAACTGGAGTCTGAACATATTACCACCTCCTTTAATCCTGCCTCATTTATCCATCTCAGTGCCATCATTATTGCAATTAACTCCCCTGAAAAAACGGATAATTTATCTGATATCCTTATTTTTCTGGATATCTGTAGTTTTGGAACAACAAACGCTACTCCTACATGTTCATTATCTGGATTTTTTTATGCATCTGTAAATACTTGTATATTATGCCCATAATTTAACCATAAGTATTCCCTTACCTGGATTTCCTCTATTTCACTCTGACCTTCTTTCTGCCTGTTTTCTAGCATCCTTAAATCAACTGACGGCTGTGGCAAAATCCACAAAGGGACAGCTTGTAACACCACTCTTTGAGTAATTCTTAACTCTTTAATATCCAACTCTTTTACTAAATCACCAATCACCCATCCAAAACTATTACATTTCCTTTTTCCATACTCCCAACACTGCTCTAATACCCTTAAAGTAGGATGAGATTTGTCCTGTCCCATAAGATTTGCCCAATATACTGCATTTAACTTTCTGGTTTATTGACAGTTGATGCCGCAATGATCGACGAGACGGGTTACCCACATTCATTGGGAAGGTGACAGACATCCTATTATCTCTTTCTCTAGTGTGAGATATAACTGGGGGGGAAATGACACAAAAGTCTCAAATGTAGGTAACTTTAAATCCTAAAAACAAAATGTAGCATTCTCAGCAAAACTTGACAATTCGAGTAGGAGTGGACCTTGGTCATGAAAAGACAATTCTAGAAACACACATTTGGGTCCTTGGGCAATAAAGTGAGAGATTGACAGAAGCTTAGGCCAATCACAAGTGCTAACCGTAGAGCTAGACGTAGTGTGATTGGCCTAAACGCAAAGCATATGATATTCCGGACTCCAGGCCCTGCCTGTGCCTGCCCCCTTGTGTTGTGTTTTTGTGCAGAATAAGTGAAAGGAGCTCCTGTGTGCAGCTCTCCAGAATCAGTCAAAATGCCCGTAGATTTAAGCCATTGGACAGGGGCTCTTGCCCTAACAGAGGTGGATGAGAAGCCTGCACAGACCCTCCATGTCAAGTATGGCTCTCTTGAAATCGACGAGTTGGGCAAAGTGCTCACGCCAACACAGGTACTGTCAAAAATGAATGCTAAGAAGCTAGCGAATATATATATATATATATATTTTTTAATAACTCAACCAAAATATACCACGGCCTGTCGTTTCCAATGGGAACAAATGAGTCAGGCAGAACAGGCAAGGAGGTGGGCAGAACCAAGCGCGAGATCCTATTGGCGCGTTCTAGCTTGTGTCTGCAATAATTAAAATCGCCTTTGCACTCATAAAAGCGATTTTAAAAAAACTTATGCAAAGGGTAAAGTCTACAAAAATGTGTCCATTCTGTTCATAACATATTATAGTTTTGAGAACATTAAACTGTATTGAGATCAAACGTTTCATCGATGAGAAAATGCCAACTCGTGCCATCTTCTCGGCATGTGGGTTTCCTCACTACATATTTGGTAGTGAGTGGAAACGTCAAGCGAATGCTTCACATTTATACATCCGGTAAAATATCTGTCTCATTGTTCTATCTGTGGAACTAGCTTGCATGCTAGCTAGTGTCGAATATAATTCAGAGTTGTAGGGCTGATAGCACGTGCTCACGGTTATTCTCAATAGATAGTAGTTGACACATTACATGAATTAAGCTAACTTTAAAATGTTTCATCGATTGGTAGCTGAATAGCCATTTTGATTGCTAGCTAGCTTAAATTTGCATGCCTAGGCTTATTTGCAAGAATGTGACACAATGCATAAAAGTGTCAGTGTGCAACAATGTTGCGGTCTTGCTTAGACTGCATGAGAGGTGGTCTGACCATACAGTGACCGTCTGCACTGCAGAGACAAGGGTTGGGCAATCAATGTATATCAGTCAGCACTCTCCTCTTAGCCCAAAAGTCCTGCACTTTAACTCAAATAAACAATTATCCACAGATCTAATATCCTTAATACATTTAAACATATATCTGTTGCTTATTGTTCATGATAGCAACCATGAACTGTGTGTGGGTTGTATTTGTCATGCCAACCATATTCTTATTTATTTTGATACCAACCTTGGCTTGTAGGGTATTTGTTGTGATACCAACTGTATTGACCATGACTAGTATGAGTTATTATTGTTATACCATTACCTAAATGGGATTGGCTTGTATTTGTTATACCATTACCTAAATGGGATTGGCTTGTATTTATTGTGATACAAACTAAGGTTTGTTTTCTTCGCAGGTGCAAAGCCGTCCCACCTCTATTGAGTGGGAGGGGTGTGACTCCACTAAGCTGTACACCCTGGCCATGACCGACCCCGATGCACCCAGCAGGAAAGACCCCAAGTTCGGGTGGGCAGCAGTAGGGCTCGCCGATATATCAAATGAGTTAGATTAATTCTCATTTGCTTTAGTACGATATTCCAAATGCATGTATCGCAACATTCACAGTTTATTTTATTTTTAGCGTTAATGTCCGCTTGTTTTTTTTCACACACACACACACACACACACACACACACACACTCACACACTCACACACTCACACACTCACACACTCACACACTCACACACTCACACACTCACACACTATTTGCATTTGAGGTTTGGTCCAACAGAATCAGTCACATGGACAACAAAACAAATATAATAGAGCAGAAGTTAACTTTCTAACAGTACCCTTAATACTACCCTCTAACAGTACCCTTAATACTACCCTCTAACAGTACCCTTAATACTACCCTCTAACAGTACCCTTAATACTACCCTCTAACAGTACCCTTAATACTACCCTCTAACAGTACCCTTTATACTACCCTCTAACAGTACCCTTTATACTACCCTCTAACAGTACCCTTTATACTACCCTCTAACAGTACCCTTTATACTACCCTCTAACAGTACCCTTTATACTACCCTCTAACAGTACCCTTAATACTACCCTCTAACAGTACCCTTTATACTACCCTCTAACAGTACCCTTTATACTACCCTCTAACAGTACCCTTTATACTACCCTCTAACAGTACCCTTAATACTACCCTCTAACAGTACCCTTAATACTACCCTCTAACAGTACCCTTAATACTACCCTCTAACAGTACCCTTAATACTACCCTCTAACAGTACCCTTAATACTACCCTCTAACAGTACCCTTAATACTACCCTCTAACAGTACCCTTAATACTACCCTCTAACAGTACCCTTAATACTACCCTCTAACAGTACCCTTAATACTACCCTCTAACAGTACCCTTTATACTACCCTCTAACAGTACCCTTTATACTACCCTCTAACAGTACCCTTTATACTACCCTCTAACAGTACCCTTTATACTACCCTCTAACAGTACCCTTTATACTACCCTCTAACAGTACCCTTTATACTACCCTCTAACAGTACCCTTTATACTACCCTCTAACAGTACCCTTTATACTACCCTCTAACAGTACCCTTAATACTACCCTCTAACAGTACCCTTTATACTACTACCCTTTATACTACTACCCTTTATTATACTACCCTTTATACTACCCTTTATACTACCCTTTATAACAATACCCTTTATACTGCCCTTTCTAATACTACCCTTTCTAACAGTACCATTTTATACTACCCTTTATAATACTACCCTTTATACTGCCCTTTCTAATACTACCCTTTATACTACCATTTCCAATACTACGCTTTATACTACCCTTTAACAATACTCTTTATACTACCCTTTATACTACCCTTTCTAACAGTATCCTTTATACCACCTTTTATACTACCCTTTCTAACAGTATCCTTTATACCACCTTTTATACTACCCTTTCTAACAGTATCCTTTATACCACCTTTTATACTACCCTTTCTAACAGTACCCTTTATACTACCCTTTATACTGCCCTTTCTAACAGTATCCTTTATACTACCTTTTATACTACCCTTTCTAACAGTATCCTTTATACTACCTTTTATACTACCCTTTCTAACAGTACGCTTTATACTACCCTTTATACCACCCTTTCTAACAGTACCCGTTTATACTACCCTTTTATACTACCCTTTATAATACTAACCTTTCTAACAATACCCTTTATAATACTACCCTTTCTAACAGTACCCTTTATACTACCCTTTATACTACCCTTTATACTACCCTTTCTAACAGTATGCTTTATACTACTACCCTTTATACTACCCTTTCTAACAGTATGCTTTATACTACTACCCTTTATACTACTACCCTTTATACTACTACCCTTTATTATACTACCCTTTATTATACTACCCTTTATAACAATACCCTTTATACTGCCCTTTCTAATACTACCCTTTCTAACAATACTCTTTATACTGCCCTTTCCAATACTACCCTTTATACTACCCTTTCTAACAATACCCTTTATACCACCCTTTCTAACAGTACCCTTTTATACTACCCTTTATAATACTACCCTTTATAATACTACCCTTTATAATACTACCCTTTATTATACTACCCTTTATAACAATACCCTTTATACTGCCCTTTCTAACAGTATGCTTTATACTACCCTTTCTAACAGTATGCTTTATACTACTACCCTTTATACTACTACCCTTTATTATACTACCCTTTCTAATACTACCCTTTATACTTCTACCCTTTATACTACCCTTTCCAATACTACGCTTTATACTACCCTTTCTATCAATACTCTTTATACTACCCTTTCTAACACTACCCTTTTATACTACCCTTTTATACTACCCTTTATAATACTACCCTTTATACTGCCCTTTCTAACAGTATCCTTTATACTACCTTTTATACTACCCTTTCTAACAGTATGCTTTATACTACCTTTTATACTACCCTTTCTAACAGTATGCTTTATACTACCTTTTATACTACCCTTTCTAACAGTATGCTTTATACTACCCTTTCTAACAGTACGCTTTATACCACCCTTTTATACTGCCCTTTCTAATACTACCCTTTATACTGCCCTTTCTAATACTACCCTTTCTAACAGTACCCTTTATACTACCCTTTATACTACACTTTCTAACAATACCCTTTATACTGCCCTTTCTAATACTACCATTTACTGCCCTTCCTAATACTACCCTTTATACTACCCTTTTATACTACCCTTTCTAACAGTACCCTTTATACCACCCTTTCTAATACTACCCTTTATACTACCCTTTTATACTACCCTTTCTAACAGTACCCTTTTATACTACCCTTTCTAACAGTACCCTTTATACCACCCTTTCTAACAGTACCCTTTATACTACCCTTTCTAACAGTACCCTTTTATACTACCCTTTATAATACTACCCTTTCTAACAGTACCCTTTATACTGCCCTTTCTAATACTACCCTTTATACTACCCTTTTATACTAGACTTTCTAACAGTACCCTTTATACTACCCTTTATAATACTGCCCTTTATAATACTACCCTTTATAACAGTACCCTTTATAATACTGCCCTTTATAATACTACCCTTTGTCTCAACTCATCAAATTGCGTGCAGAGCAGACTACTAAAACAGGAGTATCAATAAATGTTGATTATACTAGCTGTCTAGTCTGTGATTTATAAATGTGTAGTAAGCATAAAACACAATTATATAAGGAATTGGTAACTAATTCTGAGAAATGAGGCAGGTCACTTGATTTCAACATCTCACTAGAACTCACTAGAACGTTATTCATTATTAGTTAATGTGCATTACGCATTGTTCTGGTTAAATGAAGTCAGCACTGAAACTAGCATTTTTCAAGCCAGATCAGTGATTGCAAAAAAAACTGGTTTAACTATTTTGATATATTGCTTAGCCCTAGGCAGCAGCTCCCTTTTATTGGCTCTTGGAATGATTGCACATAACGTGCAAAACTTTGCTTGACCTTTTTACCCCCTGCTCATTTATGAAGCCAACTGAGATTGTGTGATCGATAATCTTATTTCTTAATAAATGTTAAAGACAACTTTTAGTGTAATGAAGGATGTTGGCTAACCATATTTATTCCTAACGCATGTATTCTCTTGAAGCGAGTGGCATCACTTTCTGGTGGTGAACATGAAGGGAAACGACGTGTCCAGTGGATGTGTTATGTCCGACTACGTTGGGTCTGGCCCTCCAAAAGGCTCTGGTAAAACAACTGCATGACTGTCCCTCCTTATCCAATGATGATTGGAGCGACTTGAATTCCTCTAGGGATTTCTGAAGCTTGAATGTGTGAAATCTCTGCAGAGTGTGATGCCTTTTCTAGTGTATTATTGGACATGTGCTGCATTGCTTCACACAGCCCCTTGCACTTTCTTTTAACAGGAAAATAACATGTATTATAGCTCTTTTCTCAAATTCTGTACACTAAAGGGGTAACTCAACACCATTCTGCCCTCACTGACATCTTTGTTCCTGTCCCTGTGTCCCCCCAGGTCTCCACAGGTATGTGTGGCTGGTCTATGAGCAGTCAGGAAGCATCTCCTGTGCGGAGCCTGTCCTCACCAACCGCTGTGGAGACAACCGCGGCAAGTTCAAGATCCAAGCCTTCCGCCAGAAATACGGGCTGGGAGTTCCCGTGGCTGGAACCTGCTATCAAGCAGAGTGGGATAACTATGTCCCTAAACTCTATGAGCAACTGGCTGGAAAATAAACAAAGTAAAGGAGCCTTCAGAAATGAATCTTTACGTAGCTAAGATAACTGCAGAAACCCCAACAACAACAAAGCCTTTTTGTTTGTGCCACACTCGTTTATTTCACAATCGTGTTCTGTGAGCAATGCTCTAGATTTGTTCATGCTGACTTATTAAAAAGTAATCTCTCTATCCCCATGATCAGCCACAAACAAAACAGCTAATCCTGTTTGGTTTATATTCATTTTGTTGCCGACTGTTCTCCAGCACTGTGTGGTGTATACTGCTTGAGTTACTCTCTGTTGCGTCAGTTATTTTTGTAGACACTGGCATAGTGCTGGAGATAATAAATTATGACAATGTGGTGGAGTGCTCCTGCATAAACCATGGCACCATTCAAACAAATGGAAAAGGCATTCAGTTATGGACCTTGAATGTGGCCAAGGTCATGTCTATAATTTTAACGGCAGATATGGAAAATACCTGTGATCAAAATGTCATAAACAATATTACTAGATATGGAAAATACCTGTGATCAAAATGTAAAACCATATTGTCATAAACCATATTAATAGGGAGAATAGTCTCTTGAACATTTGCAGAAAAGCATAAACTTGTAATCTAAGCAAATGTTATCTAATAACTTGCTGTTATAAATCCAATAGCAGATATGGAAAATATTAAATCAAATAAATCCAGACAGGACTTTTGTGATGAGCACTTTATTTACAAATATAATTAAAAGGTCTGATGACAGATTCATGCTTTGTCTTAATCCTGGAAAACAAAATGAAAGTGCATGCATTAATAAAGCCTTTATTTTACTGATCTGGTTTATAAAAAAATACTCTGCTTGTAGAGTGTTGCGGTTAAAGCAAAAATAATGACAAATTTCAAACAAATATCAGGGAAAGAAATCCATTGAGCGATCGAGTTGACTTACTGAACGAAGAGGAGTATGAGAGAAGTCATCAATCATTTAAAACAAATCGCTTTGAATAACAATTAAAATAGTACTATACGAAAATAAGTAAAAGCTCTACATAAATCCTTCTATACACAAAATACATGTCCCTCCCGCTGCAACAAAGCCCTTTGTGCTACCTGGGAGGAGGGATTCACATGGGCTCCGTCTCAAATCACACCACTATTCCCTATGTAGTGCACTATTTTCTATACTATATAGGGCACTAACCAGTGCCCCCATAAGTACTGCACTACATAGGGAATAGGGTGCAATTCCAGACGTAACCATGTAGTATTCACATTACCTGCCAGTGCAGAGAATCAGTATAATACAGTGGAGTACCCAGTGTGCATTGCAAGTCTTCCTCCTCAGAGTCCCTCCCAAGTCAAGTCAAAACTCTTAATTCTCTCCAAAGAGTCAAAATTAGTCACGTACCATTATGACTTAAAACATGTTCTCAACATATGAAATTGCTTTACATTTTCTATAAAAATGTCCTGATAAATATAAATCTAAAATGAGTTGAATTAACTGGAAGCAGCGCCAAGACGACGACACGGCTGCAGAAGGATCAGTTTGTTGTTAGTTTTTGGGCTTGAAGTTTTTCCACAGCTTGAACCAATCATTAACCTCTAGTGCACGACCATTGAGCCACACAATATTATTCACTTGTATCGTCATGTGCTTTCTCTCTGGTTTCCGCTTTCAGTCACTAAAAAGTGCCATCAAGGCACTAGAAACAGAAACACTGACATTGTATTGTTATTCTTTAAAATAAAAGAAGCCTAAGAAAGTTATCCAGCATTTTTTGTTATCTTGTGACACCATACCACGAGATTGTGGGCCCCATTGGCATTAGACTAGCACTGGGCTGGTGTGTGTGTGTGTGTGTACACACACGTGTACGTTAATGTGTGTGTGTATCAGTGTCTAAAGATCCTAACTGCCCGGTCTAACCCGACCAGACCAGGTCAGGGGGACGAGGAGAGTCAGACCAGATGATGAAGACAGACAGACAGACGGAGGTCACAAGGTTACCAGGGCTTGTCTAGTCATCTGTAGTCATCCTTGGAGGGTCCAAGACCCCCAGGTTACCAGGGCTGGTCTAGTCATCTGTAGTCATTATTGGGGGTATCCAGGGCCCCCAGGTTACCAGGGCTGGTCTAAGCATCTGTAGTCATCCTTGGAGGGTCCAAGACCCCCAGGTTACCAGGGCTGGTCTAGTCATCTAGTCATTATTGGGGGTATCCAGGGCCCCCAGGTTACCAGGGCTGGTCTAGGCATCTGTAGTCGTCCTTGGGAGGGTCCAGGGCCCCCAGGTTACCAGGGCTGGTCTATTCATCTGTAGCCGTCCTTGGGAGAGTCCAGGGCCCCCAGGTTACCAGGGCTGGTCTAATCATCTGTAGTCGTCCTTGGAGGGGTCCAGGGCCCCCAGGTTACCGAAGCCCAGACGGAGACTCTCCATGTCGAACATGTCAATCTCTCTTGCCTGGCGCTCCAGAAGGTGCTTGATCCTCTCTGTACGCTCCTTCTGAAGGGAAGCCAGCTCCTCTTCAATCTACAAAACCACAACTTAGTTAAACTACTGGAAGCAAGAGCATTTGGAACCACAACATACTGAAGTAAGGTATGAATGAGTACTGCTGTGTTTGACCTGCAAGGGCTGCTGGTGCAGGTTTGTGCTTTTTTGCTCAAGCTAGTCTATGGGGTTGATTTGAAATCATTTTTGAAATCAATAAATATATAGCTGTTCATATTTCATTATCAATGTTCGGTTTGTATTGATTCATGATTTAATTCCATAAAGCCTTTAGCAACAGATTCCATCTGGCCCGAGTCACGTAGTAGTCCAGACTGTGGATCGATATCTGCAGTTTGCACCTTTCTTTCATATGAAATTAAGCATATGAGCCTGGGGTGTGTTCATTAGGCACCAAACGTAAGAACACTTATTGAAACAGGAAGGGTCTGTCTACCTAAACTGGTCCAATAAACGCTAATTTTAGTTTTCCATTGGAGAACGTTTTAAAACTTCTTCTGTTACGTTTCCTGATTAATACAACCCTGATACTGGTTTCTATGACGTAACCTATTCCAGACAGACTACAGGGAGACAGATGGTCAACAGATGGCGCCACAGCACCATTGGTTGCATAATATTGTACCGATACTACTGTAGGCTACTGCCTGGGCAACTGAAACTGGATCAAGGCGGCATGTTCCTTTGTTGTCCAGGAGCGATGACATCATTGCGTTGGAAAAACTTTGTATTCTAGTATTTAAAAAAAAAAGAAAAAAAAAGATGACTGATAAATTGGCCTATGGTGAATTGATTGTATGCCATGTCATCAGCATCCACTCTTGTGAATGGTCAACAGCGGGGTAGTGAGTCAGGAGAAGAGGAAGGGACATGTATGACATGTTGAATACAACAGGAGACTAGAGGCAGTGTCCCTGAGTAAGTTGTGTCTTGTTGTTGAGAATTTCCATATTACATCATCTATTATCAAGGATCAATTATACAATTTTTAATACTGCTTATGATAAAAAAATAGAGCGCATGTTGTAAGAATAACACATGAGTGGACACATCATGGGATTTCACAACAACCGCTGAGTGCTGGGTTAGAAATCAGTGGTGAGTGAAATTCTGCTCCAGCCTGCATGCGTGTGTGCGCGTACATCAGTGTCTGTCTGGGTATCTGTCTGCGTTGACTCCCCACTCCCCCACACCTTTTTTCGGCACCTTTTGTGAAGGTGGACTCTGCGTGTGTGTGTGTGTGTCTGTGTAAGTCTGTGTTTCTATCAGTCTGTGTCTCTGTGTGTATGCATTGACTCTCCCCTCTCTACCAGGTGGCTCTGTGTTTCCATCAGGGTGATTCTCTCTGTTGTGTCTCTGTCTCCTCCCCCTCTACCTTTTGTTCGAGGTGGGCTCTGCGCAGCGACACCTTGTGCTCCAGCTTCTGCTGCTCTCTGTCATGCTGGGCCTCGGTCTGCATCTTGATCTTACTCTGGTAGGCATTCAGCAGCTCCATCTCCTGCTGCAGCTGGTGCCTCAGAGCCTGGCACTCAGCTTCCTGGGCCTCGTCCAGACGCAGCTGAGAGGAGAGAGGAATAAAGAAAATACCCAAATAGAGAGAAATAAATAGAAAGCAGGAGAGAGAGAGAGTGAAACAAGGGGAGTGAAAAGAGGGTGGGAGGGAGAGTAGAGGGAATAGAAGAGGAGAACAGATGAAGAGAGAGACAGAAGAAGTGAGGAGAGAAGGAAATAGAAGAGGAGAGGAGAGGAGATAGGAGGAGAGAGAAGAGAAGAGGAGAGGAGAGGAGAGGGAAGAGAAGAGAAGAGGAGAGGAGAGGAGAGGAGAGGAGAGGAGAGGAGAGGAGAGGAGAGGAGAGGAGAGGAGAGGAGAGGAGAGGAGAGGAGAGGAGAGGAGAGGAGAGGAGAGGAGAGGAGAGGAGAGGAGAGGATAGGAGATAGGAGGAGAGGAGAGGAGAGAAGAGGAGAGGAGAGAAGAGGAGAGGAGATAGGAGGAGAGAGAAGAGGAGAGGAGAGGAGAGATGAAATGGAAGAGAGGAGCTAGGAGGGGACAATAATTCCCCTATGGAACTATTCCTTCATTTTCATGTTAGATATTAGATAACATATTTGATATTTATATGAATCTTTGAGATTGATATTAAGTAAATAATCAAATATCAACATCACTGCTCACTAATCTTCATCATAACAACCGTCCTCCATTTTGAGGCAACTCACCGCCTGCGATGCCATCATCTCGTTGATGCTCTGTTCGTACTGCTCTGCCAGGATGGCCAGCTTCCTGGTCTGCTCCTCCTTCAGGGCCTTGAGGACCACCTTGTGCTCGCTCTTGGGCGTCACCTCCATCTGGTGGTGTCTCAGGGCCTTGTACTGACGCGTCTGGACCTTACACGTATCCTGGAACTGTTTCTTAATCTGCAGCTCCATGGCCTGGTGGAAATGGAGAGGACATTGGAGCTACCGCTGAGGATTTATTTTGTAGCTACCGCTGAGGATTTATTTTGTAGCTACCGCTGAGGATTTATTTTGTTTTGTAGCTACCACTGAGGATTTCCCCTTTTTCAAAACTTCCTTCGAAAGCTGCACCCTCACCTTTAGGTTCATGTCATCCGCTACCAGGTTACATCAGAGCCTTTTCCTTGAGACACCTAATGTAGCTACCAATGCAGCCTAATGTAGCTACCAATGCAGCTACCAATGCAGCCTAATGTAGCTACCAATGCAGCCATCACATTCCCAGGGCTACATTCACTAGCTGCACCTGGCCTAGCCATCACCTTGAGGTTCTTGGGCTGCTGCCGTAGCTCCAGGACGTGCTTGCGGTGGAGCTCTCTCTCGCGGCGGTTGTTGTACTCTATCTGGTTCTCCAGTTCTGTCTGGTGCTGCAGGCGGATCAGGTCCATGCGGAGCTTCTGAAGGGTTTTCAGCTGACGATGCTCCAGCTCCTGGGTCGACTCGTCATGTCTGATCAGCATGGCATGCTCCATCTCCTTCTGGGTCTTCTTCTTGTTCAGCTCCTGGAGAGAGAGAGAGGTACGGAGCATCGGTATCTCGTGGTGTTGCCTTATTGACATTACACCCCCCCCCCTCCTGATATACAGAGCAGATTAGGAGATTAGGGCAATGTTGCCTTGTTTATACTTTCAAATGTGCTTTCCACAAGATGGAAAAATCACTCCTTGGTGTTTTCCATGAAACACCGAAAATACCGGTATTGGTCAAAGAACACTACGATTTGGGGAGAACATCATTTTTCATGTTACAGAAGCCATTCGAGGACAGCATTGACCTTGGGAATGTTATGGATAAGCAGTTGGACATGTGATATTCACATCCACTACAGACTGAACTAAAATGTGTGTATATCTATACAAGATACTGTACATCCCAGTCATTCCACCTCTCCTTGCCTCTCGTTTGAAATGGCTATCTGCACATCTATACAATACCTCTCTTATATGTTCCTGTTCCAACGCGTGCCTCTTCACCATGACTTTGCGTTTGAAGCCTCTGCTGTTCCTGTCGTAGAAGACCCTCTGTTGGCTCAGGACCTGGGCCTCGTCCTCAGCCTGGCTATGCTGCAGGTTCTCCTTGTGCTTCGACAGGCGCTCCTGCTTCTCCTTCTTAGGGGTGTGGTGGTCGTCATTCATCTCCTGGAAGTTGGGGAGAGAGACCGAGGATATTGTTACGGATATATAACAGTCCATGATATACATTTTCTCCTGCCTAATGGACGGGTGTACAGCAGATCATCTCATTGTCTAAAGATATATAGGGTCTTCCAGAGAAATGCATTTAGAGAAGTGACAATGCGGCTTCTGCATTATGATGCATTTACATGACACTTCAACATTCTATGGCAGCCATGTTAGCTCCCCGTTAACATTACATGGGAATATATATATATATTTTTTAAAATATATATAAAAGTGAATGTCTATAATGAGCACTATGATGTATTTAAAAGACACTACAACATTCTATGGCAGCCATATTAGCTCCCCATTAAAATTACATATTGTGATAAAGAGGTCAATGGAACGCAGACCATGGGGGATAGAAGCTCTAACAACGTGGATATTCGTCAAATCCGTCATGATTGATGTATTGTAACAGGCCTACCATGTGGTTACTAAAATCCGATTTGGATATATTTGGATGTTTTCGCTGCATTACATTTTGAAGTTGTCCCTTTTCAGATTTAGAAGTGACTGCTAAATGCTAACTCCCGTTCGTATACATGGAAGCTGGTAGCATAGCTGGTAGCATAGCTGGTAGCATAGCTGGTAGCATAGCTGGTAGCATAGCTGGTATACAGAAATCGGTGGTGGTAGTAAAAGTAATTTTTAACTGTAATGCAGTTGATTGGTGATGATGACATGAACATGTATTGGGGTTGACATCCATACAAGCATTATTCTCAGATTTTTACCTCAACATAGTGTGCAATACACATACTGTATATACACAATAGGCTAATGTAGGCTAATTTTGCTGGGGGGGAAATAAGGCTATAAGGGATCTTTCCCCCACAGCATCTTTCCCCAACGCGTTTCCATGGCATTTCCATTGTTTTGGTCGAGTTCCATTTACCTACTAAATTACTAGAGGGGCTATGTCATAAACCCTCAAAGTTTCAGAATGGGTTGAAAATTGTTTGAATGGAATGTTGGCAGATTGGCAGTTAATTAAAAAAGAAAACAAAAACAAAAAAATGGTTGTCTAGCGATCAAACATACAATGTAGATACATTCTTCAAATTCATTATTTTACACAATATACTGGAAAACCATGGTTGACCAACTCCTTGACCAAAATGGCTGACCTTTATCCCATCATAAGAAGGTTCATGTCCATTATAGTATTATAATTCCTAATTATATAATTTAATATAATTTAAACAATGCTATGTAACTGAATGTCTAGAATTAGAACAATATTCCAAATTCTAAATGTATGGCTCTGGGGTCGTCTATAAAAAGGGAATATGGGGGTATATGAGGGGGTGGAGGACACCGAGGTTATAATATAACAAGGACATCTATTTCTGGCTAATATACAACAACATAAGGCTGTGGAGATGGTGCACTCAATTCCATCTTGGAACACGTCTGATTTGACTCTGGAGTGAAATATATCTTAAAGTATTAAGCTAGTGATTTGGAAACTGTGTTAAATGCACATGATCAGGAACTGTCTCTCCTACCTGCTCTAGTTCATTGCCAAACAGAAGTCCCTTGACTCAGGTTGCATCACAGAAAGTCAGTATTTGGGTAAACTATCCCATCAGTTGGTGTCTGTCCCCATTCTGTTTCATGGATGTTACGGTAAATCCAAGGCTGCATCCCAAATCGTAACCTACTACATATTTAGTGCACTACTTTTGGGTTCTGGTCAAAAGTAGTGCACTATATGGATTAGGGGGCCATTTGGGACACATTTCCCACGTCTTAATCCACTTTAGCTAACGCACTTAATACACTGATGCTGCTATCTCTGTATGGAATAATTCATCTGTACTTACAGTTTGTTGGGGAATAAATAATCTGTACCTACAGTTTGTTGGGGAATATCAGTCTTGGCCAACAATGCATTTTAACTGAGATGGCCTAGTTCTGTTCACAACCATGGATTCAGTTCTGAGAAACAGTGTGGCAAGGTTGTTAGGAACACAAACATAATGTGTGTGTGTGTGTGTAGGAGGAGTGACTCAGCTCCTCTTCAGTGAAATGAAAATGCACGATGAACGAACATACTGTACATGGGTATGTTTGTGTGTGTGTTTGTGTATAATCGTAGGATGGTTGATTTCACCCATCGCAATACATAGCATATTAGATGTGTCATGGGTGCTGAGTTTATTCATAATATAAGAGGGTACAGTACCGTACTAGCTAGCTAGATGACACAAACAAACATAGTGTTGCGTTGCGACCTCAAATCTTCTCCTTGCAGAGCTTAAACTCAGCTCAACACAGAGCACACAGTGAGAGGGTGGGATTAAACTCAGCTCAACACAGAGCACACAGTGAGAGGGTGGGATTAAACTCAGCTCAACACAGAGAACACAGTGAGAGGGTGGGATTAAACTCAGCTCAACACAGAGCACACAGTGAGAGGGTGGGATTAAACTCAGCTCAACACAGAGCACACAGTGAGAGGGTGGGATTAAACTCAGCTCAACACAGAGCACACAGTGAGAGGGTGGGATTAAACTCAGCTCAACACAGCACACAATGAGAGGGTGGGATTGAACTCAGCTCAACACAGAGCACACAATGAGAGGGTGGGATTGAACTCAGCTCAACACAGAGCACACAGTGAGAGGGTGGGATTAAACTCAGCTCAACACAGAGCACACAGTGAGAGGGTGGGATTAAACTCAGCTCAACACAGAGCACACAGTGAGAGGGTGGGATTAAACTCAGCTCAACACAGAGCACACAATGAGAGGGTGGGATTAAACTCAGCTCAACACAGAGCACACAGTGAGAGGGTGGGATTAAACTCAGCTCAACACAGAGCACACAGTGAGAGGGTGGGATTAAACTCAGCTCAACACAGAGAACACAGTGAGAGGGTGGGATTAAACTCAGCTCAACACAGAGCACACAGTGAGAGGGTGGGATTAAACTCAGCTCAACACAGAGCACACAGTGAGAGGGTGGGATTAAACTCAGCTCAACACAGAGAACACAGTGAGAGGGTGGGATTAAACTCAGCTCAACACAGAGCACACAGTGAGAGGGTGGGATTAAACTCAGCTCAACACAGAGCACACAGTGAGAGGGTGGGATTAAACTCAGCTCAACACAGAGCACACAGTGAGAGGGTGGGATTAAACTCAGCTCAACACAGAGCACACAGTGAGAGGGTGGGATTAAACTCAGCTCAACACAGAGCACACAGTGAGAGGGTGGGATTAAACTCAGCTCAACACAGAGCACACAGTGAGAGGGTGGGATTAAACTCAGCTCAACACAGAGCACACAGTGAGAGGGTGGGATTAAACTCAGCTCAACACAGAGCAGACAGTGAGATGATGGGATTAAACTCAGCTCAACACAGAGCACACAGTGAGATGATGGGATTAAACTCAGCTCAACACAGAGCAGACAGTGAGATGATGGGATTAAACTCAGCTCAACACATAGCAGACAGTGAGATGATGGGAAAGGGGAATAGTGGACCTCTTTAATCTTCTCCTTGCAGAGCTTGTACTGCTTCTTCTGGTTATCTAGGAAGGTGGTGAGCTCCTTCTTCTGCTGGGACACAATCTGTTGCTGGAACTTCTTCTCATCTGATGATGCGGTCTTCATCTGAGGGGAGATGAGAGAGAGGGGAGACAGAGGGGGAGGGGCAGGGGGGATGGTGGGAGGTAGAGAGAGAGAGAGAGAGAGAGAGAGAGAGAGAGAGAGAGAGAGAGAGAGGGAGAGAGAGAGAGAGAGACAGGGGGGATGGAGGGAGGGGGAGGGAGAGAGAGAGAAAGAGATGTTAGTTAGCTATGAAAGGGCCTTGTATGGGAGAGAGGAACACAGGGAGAAATGTTGGCTAATGTTGTTTAACTAGCGTTCCCGGCTGTTAGTGTATCTGTTAGTATAAGTGTTGTTAGTGTATCTGTTAGTGTATCTGTTAGTGTATATGTTAGTGTATCTATTAGTGTTTGTGTATCTGTTAGTGTATCTATTAGTGTTTGTGTATCTGTTAGTGTATCTGTTAGTGTATCTGTTAGTGTATCTATTAGTGTTTGTGTATCTGTTAGTGTATCTGTTAGTGTATCTGTTAGTGTATCTATTAGTGTTTGTGTATCTGTTAGTGTATCTGTTAGTGTATCTGTTAGTGTTTGTGTATCTGTTAGTGTATCTGTTAGTGTATCTGTTAGTGTTTGTGTATCTGTTAGTGTATCTGTTAGCGTATCTATTAGTGTTTGTGTATCTGTTAGTATAAGTGTTGTTAGTGTATCTGTTAGAGTATCTATTAGTGTTTGTGTATCTGTTAGTATAAGTGTTGTTAGTGTATCTGTTAGAGTTAGTCTATATGTTCGGGTTAGTGTATATGTTAGTGTATGCCAAGGAGGGCCTGCTGGACCAATGAGGTTAGCCTATAATCTGCAGAGTTACAGATGGACTAGTTTGCTTTTTAACAGCTTCTTGGCGATGCACAAATGCACAACCCATAACATGAGCAAGTTGTCCTCTCTCCCTCCCCAGACACCACCTTTGTGTGGACGGCATGGATAGGACCCCCATCCCTCCCCCCCTCCCCAGACCCACCTCTTTTTCACAGAAGATGGTGTGTCTCTTGGACAGTTTTTCCAGCTCTATATAGGCATTGTTGGCCTGGGTCTCCACCTCTTTCTGCAGCTTCAGTCTGTGTTCGTCCATCTCTGCCTTCAGCTTGTTCTCTAGAGCGATCAGCTGCTTCTGGTGCTGCCGTCTCATCCGTTTATAACCCGTCATCTGTTCCCGCAGCTCGTTCTCCTGCTCATGCTGATGGATCTGCTTGGTTACCTGTGGAGGGGATTCAATCAATCAACCAACCAATCAGAAAGGTATTTAGGGTCACTGAGGTCAGAGGTCAAAAGGTATGGGGTACACCAAGGCTCTCTCAATTACTTAAAAATCTGCCCTCTTCTCTTATACTGCCCTTCATCTGCACTGATTAGAAAGGAGGAGGAGTCGATCCAACATTAGAAAGGAGGAGGAGTCGATTCAACATTAGAAAGGAGGGAGGAGTCGATCCAACACTAGAAAGGAGGAGTCGATCCAACATTAGAAAGGAGGGAGGAGTCAATCCATCATTAGAAAGGAGGGAGGAGTCGATCCAACATTAGAAAGGAGGGCGGAGTCGATCCAACACTAGAAAGGAGGGTGGAGTCGATCCAACATTAGAAAGGAGGGCGGAGTCGATCCAACACTAGAAAGGAGGAGTCGATCCAACATTAGAAAGGAGGGAGGAGTCGATC
Source organism: Thymallus thymallus (assembly GCA_023634145.1). Lineage (NCBI taxonomy): Eukaryota > Metazoa > Chordata > Actinopteri > Salmoniformes > Salmonidae > Thymallus > Thymallus thymallus. The sequence goes on along the minus strand of CM042402.1, from coordinate 6,392,504 downwards.
CAACATTAGAAAGGAGGGCGGAGTCGATCCAACATTAGAAAGGAGGGAGGAGTCGATCCAACATTAGAAAGGAGGGAGGAGTCGATCCAACACTAGAAAGGAGGGAGGAGTCGATCCAACACTAGAAAGGAGGGAGGAGTCGATCCAACACTAGAAAGGAGGGAGGAGTCGATCCAACACTAGAAAGGAGGGCGGAGTCGATCCAACATTAGAAAGGAGGGCGGAGTCGATCCAACACTAGAAAGGAGGGCGGAGTCGATCCAACACTAGAAAGGAGGGAGGAGTCGATCCAACACTAGAAAGGAGGGAGGAGTCGATCCAACATTAGAAAGGAGGGCGGAGTCGATCCAACATTAGAAAGGAGGGCGGAGTCGATCCAACACTAGAAAGGAGGAGTCGATCCAACATTAGAAAGGAGGGAGGAGTCGATCCAACACTAGAAAGGAGGGAGGAGTCGATCCAACACTAGAAAGGAGGGCGGAGTCGATCCAACACTAGAAAGGAGGGCGGAGTCGATTCAACACTAGAAAAGAGGGCGGAGTCGATCCAACACTAGAAAGGAGGGCGGAGTCGATTCAACACTAGAAAAGAGGGCGGAGTCGATCCAACATTAGAAAGGAGGGAGGAGTCGATCCAACATTAGAATGAAGGAGGAGGAGTAGATCCAACATTGGTCTTCAAGATTGACCAATTACACTCTTCATACAGATTTTATTTAAATCCAACCGTTTATTTATCTTAGATTGATTTAATGACTGGACTATGATGTCATGTGATTTACATTGGGATGCATCATGAAAGCAACACCCAGCAAGTGAAAGATGGTTACCTGTGGAGGGGGACTGAGAAAGAGAGCGAGAGAACAAGAGAATGAGAGAGCGAGAGAATGAGAGAGCGAGAGAATGAGAGAGCGAGAGAATGAGAGAGCGAGAGAATGAGAGAGCGAGAGCGAGGGAGACAACAGGATAACACAACACCTTAATCTGGCAGCCAAAGATTACACTATACACACAATGGCACAGTCAAGAGAGCCTATAATGAAGCTAACTGAAAGACAGCAGAGTCTATAACACTCGTCTGCTGACAGATCAATCCCAATATACAGTACAAAGCAGAGAACCACCACCAACCAACGGCAACGCTCTTGAAAGGAAATCAGTACCACTGCATTCTTACCAACCTCTCAACAATTGAACCAGTGCGACCTGGAAAAATTTGTCCCGAACCGGGTGAGATGGAGGACGTGCTCCTTAAGTCAAGTCAGGTCAGCCTAAGTCAAGTAAAGTTAGTCCAAGTCACAACAATATAAAGAGTCAAGACGACTAACAAACCAAACCTGACAAAAGGGACTATCCAGATCCCCATAGTAGTCCCTCATTTTCTCATAACTCCTCTTCTTAAGGCCAAGCATCATGGCAACATTCATGTTCAACAACCGTGCGAGCATCCAGAAACCATGTGTGGCATATCCTACACCTGAACCCCTCAGCTCAGCTTTACCCAGCCCAGCAACAAACCCACTGGTTGGTTAACGTTTAGACAAACGACTTTGGACAAAAGCGGCGGCTGTGGGCTACACGGGGGCAGGCGTGTGAACTGTGAATGAGGTAGGGAGAGGGAGCGGACTCCATGGGCAGGCAGAACAGAGGGGGTTCTTTGGGGGAAGAGCGGTCAGCAGGTGGGTCACATGAAAGCCTCTTTGAGAGAGGGAGAGAAGGAGGGAGAGAGAGAGAGAGAATGAAGGGGGAGTCAGAAAAGAAGACAGAGATGGGGGCTGAGAAAGGGAGAGAGAGGAGAATGAGAGGGAGAGAGAAAGAAGTAGAGAGAGGGTGAGAGAGAGAGAGAGAGAGAGAGAGAGTGATCCCCTCCTAATCTAGCTGAATCAATACCCCTACTGTAATGCAGGGCCAATCTTAATCACTTGCTTTCACCTTGCTGCCAGCACAGGCCAAGTCACGTCATGTGATTGCCATTCACAGCCTGGGCTCAAACGAGGGAATTACGGAGAACCCTTCCAGGTCATTAAGATTTATTGGATTGGGAGGAAATGTTTGATTTGTTTAGTTGACCTTCAACCAGGTAAGCCACTCAGCCAATGACCAAGGGAGCCTTAATGTGTGTTTGTATTTTCAACGTGTTATACACTGAATGTACAAAACATTAGGAACACCATCCTAATATTGAGTTGCACCCTCTTTTACCCTCAGAACAGCCTCAATTTGTCGGGGCATGGGCTCTACAAGGTGTCGAAAGCGTTCCACAGGGATGATGGCCCATGTTGACTCCAATGCTTCCCACAGTTGTGTCAGGTTGGTTGGATGTCATTTGGGTGGTGGGCCATTCTTGATACACATTGGAAACTTTTGAGAGTGAAAAACCCAGCAGCGTTGCAGTTCTTGACACACTCAAACAGTTGCGCCTGGCACCTACTACTGTTCAAAAGGCACTTCAATCCTTTGTCTTGCCCATTCTCTTTCTGAATGGCACACATACACAAATCCATGTCTCAATTGTCTTAAGGCTTAAAAATCCTTCTTTAACCTGTCTCCTCCCCTTCATCTAAACTGATGGAAGTCGATTGCTCCTTTCATGTTGCTCCCTCCCTCCCAATCTATCTTTTTTTCCAGTCTGAGCGAGCAGTGCCGGTCCATCTGGGGACATGTGCTCGCCTCACGGGCGGCAGAAAGCGATGATGTCATCGACTCATCGCAGCAGCAACAGACTCGCTGTCTGAATGCAACTCATACCTACCGCAACACCACTATACCCTGCCTCCTGAAACAACTCATACCTACCGCAACACCACTATACCCTGCCTCCTGAAACAACTCATACCTACCGCAACACCACTATACCCTGCCTCCTGAAACAACTCCTACCTACCGCAACACCACTATACCCTGCCTCCTGAAACAACTCATACCTACCGCAACACCACTATACCCTGCCTCCTGAAACAACTCCTACCTACCGCAACACCACTATACCCTGCCTCCTGAAACAACTCATACCTACCGCAACACCACTATACCCTGCCTCCTGAAACAACTCATACCTACCGCAACACCACTGTACCCTGCCTCCTGAAACAACTCCTACTTACCGCAACACCACTATACCCTGCCTCCTGAAACAACTCATACCTACCGCAACACCACTGTACCCTGCCTCCTGAAACAACAACCAAGTGAACAACCAATTCACTTAACCAATTCATTGATTAACAGTCACTAGAGTGCTGATTTCACACTATTGATAAAGGATCAAATAAACACTAACTATGGCAGTCAGAACCAAACATCCACCACAATAAACCCTAGTCAGTAAAACTAGCCTACCACAAGACATGTTAAGGACATAGCCACAGTTACCCCAGTGCCAAAGCCAGTCCAGCTCTTAAAACCAGTGGGAGGAGACAGACAGACCATAGACACCATTGCAACTGACTCACTGCTTACTGGAGTCTTGTATCCATGACAACATAGATGGAGAGAGAACCAGCGAGAGAGAGGGAAAGTGAGAGAGAGAGAGGCATGGAGGGTAATCCTACTCCATATACTGCACTGCACCCCTCCAGACTTAAACCAGAGGGGGGTCGGAGAGTGATATATTAGTAAGGGGAAAAGTACAGGAGAGAGTGGGAGGGAGAGAAGGAGAGAGGGAGGGAGGGAGAGAGAACAAGAGAAAGATAACGAAAGGAAAGAGGAAGCTAGAGAGCGACAGCATGTGAGACAAAAGAAAAAGGAGATGGAAAGATGGATAGAGTATGAGGGAGATGTGGTATCACCCAGGGAGAGAGTATGAGGGAGACGTGGTATCACCCAGGGAGAGAGTATGAGGGAGACTTGGTATCACCCAGGGAGAGAGTATGAGGGAGACGTGGTATCACCCAGGGAGAGAGTATGAGGGAGATGTGGTATCACCCAGGGAGAGAGTATGAGGGAGATGTGGTATCACCCAGGGAGAGAGAACTATGATGTTAGCCTTTACCAGTGATGCTGATTTGATGGTGGATAGTGGAGAGGAGAGGGGAGAGATAAATGAAGCTAGAGAGATAAATGAAGCTAGAGAGATAAATGAAGCTAGAGAGATAAAAGAAGCTAGAGAGATAAATGAGTGCTGACCCTTACCAGTGATGCTGATTTGATGGTGGAGAAGTTGTTGTGGCGGTAGTTGTGTGCCTGGCTCATGTCAGAGGATGCTGGTCTCAGCTCCGGCCTGTGATCACGTTTCAGACCATCATCCCAATTATACCCGTGGTCCTGACGAGAGAGAGAGAGAGACAGGAGAAACGGAGTTTCATGGCCTGTTACCTAAATGTAACTGTCATTGATATAATTGACTGTTGCAATATTAGTAGCCAAATTATTCTATATACAGGGTGTCTGGAGGAGTGTATATGTATGCTGGTTGTTCTTCTATAGTTTTGTATTGAACTCAACCCAAAGTTAGATGGTTAGAGTATCCAACTGGAGTGTGTTTATTTAATGTCAGTTCATGACCTGTTCACCAGTTACACTGCCTTCAGAAAGTATTCACACCCCTTGACTTTTTCCACATTTTGTTGTGTTACAGCCTGAATTTAAAACAGATTAAATTGAGATTTGTTGTCACTGGCCTACACACTATACCCCATAGTGTCACAGTGGAATTATGTTGTAGTTTTAAAATGTTAAATTAATAAAAAATAAAAAGCTGAAATGTCTTGAGTCAATAAGTATTCAACCCCTTTGTTATGGCAAGTCTAAATAACAAAAAAACGTTTGGTTTTTCAGTAATAAGAGTTCAACGTGATTTTTGAATGACTACCTCATCTCTGTACCCCACACATACAATTATCTGTAAGGTCCCTAAGTTGACCAGTGAATTTCAAACACATATTCAACCAAAGACCAGGGAGGTTGTCCAATGCCTCGCAAAGAAGACCAGGGAGATTGTCCAATGCCTCGCAAAGAAAGGGCACAAATAAAAAAAAAACAGACATCGAATTGAATATCCCTTTGAGCATGGTGAAGTTATTAATTACACCTTGGACGGTCTATCAATACACCCAGTCACTACAAAGATACAGGCGTTCTTCCTAACTCTGTTGCCACAGAGGAAGGATACAGCTTTGGGATTTCACCATGAGGCCAATGGTGACTTTAAAACGGTTACAGAGTTTAATAGCTGTGATAGGAGAATACTGAGGATGGATCAACAACATTGTAGTTATTCCACAATAAAAACCTAATTGACAGAGTCTGTACAGAATAAAATATTGCAAAACATGCATCCAGCTTGTAATAAGGCACTAAAGTAAAACGGCAAAAAATTTGGCAGGCAATTAACTTTTTGTCCTGAATACAAAGTGTCATGTTTGGGTCAAATCCAATACAACATTTTACTGAGTACCACTCTCTATTTTGTCAAGCATAGTGGTGGCTGCATCAAGAAACAGAATGGGACCTAAGCACAGGCAAAATCCTAGAGGAAAACCTGATTCAGTCTGCTTTCCACCAGACACTGGGAGATTAATTCACCTTTCTGCAGGACAATAAACTAAAACACAAGGCAAAATCTACACTGGAGTTTCTTACCAAGAAGACAGTGAATATTCCTGAGTGGCCAAGTTACAGTTTGACTTAAATGTGCCTGAAAATCTATGTCAAGACCAGAAAATGGTCAACAACTAATTTGACAGAGCTTGAGGGATTTCTGAAAATAATAAATGGGCAAATGTTACATCCAGGTGTGGAAAGCTCTTAAGAGACTTAACCAGAATGACTCACAGGTGATTCTAACATGTATTGACTTATTTAATCAAAATACTGTATATTAGTGTTTTATTTTACAAAATGTAAATTTTTCTTCCACTTTCACAGAGTATTTAGTGTAGATTGTTGACAAAAAATTACAATTAAATCCATTTTAATCCCACTTTGTAAAACAACAAAATGTGGAAAAAGTCAAGAGGTGTGAATTCTTTCTGAAGGCACTGTGTATGTAGGAAAGGAAACTCTTTATCAGTGTAAATCTATAGACAGACAACATACCACCTTCTCTTGTTCCTATACACCCACACTTGCCTTGTGACAGATCGGCAACCCATACATCAAGTGACATCGTTAATAACAGTTAACTAAATGATAAAGACCAGGAAATACAAGACTTCTTGATGATGTGTGTGTGTGTCATTCTTGAGGACTTGGGGTTGGAGTGTGTGACTAGCTGCAGGGACACTGGGTAGTGCTAGTTTTCTTCTTGGTGCTACAGTCAGTCAGTCAGTCGCTCGATCGCTCTCAGTCAGTCAGTCGCTCGATCACTCTCAGTCAGTCAGTCGCTCGATCACTCTCAGTCAGTCGCTCGATCACTCTCAGTCAGTCACTCTCAGTCAGTCAGTCACTCTCAGTCAGTCAGTCACTCTCAGTCAGTCAGTCAGTCAGTCAGTCAGTCAGTCAGTCAGTCAGTCAGTCAGTCAGTCAGTCAGTCTGTCTGTCGCTCTCAGTCAGTCAGTCTGTCGCTCTCAGTCAGTCAGTCAGTCAGCCAGTCAGTCAGTCAGTCAGTCAGTCAGTCAGTCAGTCGCTCTCAGTCAGTCAGTCAGTCGCTCTCAGTCAGTCGCTCTCAGTCAGTCGCTCTCAGTCAGTCAGTCAGTCAGTCAGTCAGTCAGTCAGTCAGTCAGTCAGTCAGTCGCTCTCAGTCAGCCAGTCAGTCAGTCAGTCAGTCGCTCTCAGTCAGTCAGTCAGACAGTCGCTCTCAGTCAGTCAGTCAGTCAGTCGCTCTCAGTCAGTCAGTCAGTCGCTCTCAGTCAGTCAGTCAGTCAGTCGCTCTCAGTCAGTCAGTGAGTCAGTCGCTCTCACTCAGTCAGTCAGTCGCTCTCACTCAGTCAGTCGCTCTCACTCAGTCAGTCGCTCTCAGTCAGTCAGTCAGTCAGTCAGTCAGTCAATCAGTCAGTCAATCAGTCTGTCGCTCTCAGTCAGTCAGTCAGTCAGTCAGTCAGTCAGTCACTCGCTCTCAGTCAGTCAGTCAGTCGCTCTCAGTCAGTCGCTCTCAGTCAGTCAGTCAGTCGCTCTCAGTCAGTCAGTCAGTCGCTCTCACTCAGTCAGTCGCTCTCAGTCAGTCAGTCTGAGTCAGTCAGTCAGTCGCTCTCAGTCAGACAGTCAGTCAGTCAGACAGTCAGTCAGTCAGACAGTCAGACAGTCAGTCAGACAGTCAGACAGTCAGTCAGTCGCTCTCAGTCAGTCAGTCAGTCAGTCAGTCAGTCAGTCAGTCAGTCAGTCAGTCAGTCAGTCAGTCAGTCAGTCGCTCGCTCTCAGTCAGTCGCTCTCAGTCAGTCAGTCAGTCGCTCTCAGTCAGTCAGTCGCTCTCTGTCAGTCTCTCTCTCTCTTGCTCTGTCAGTGCTACCTTCTTGATGTGTGTGTGTGTGTGTATGCTAGCGTGTGTCACACTCTCTCTCCCTCTCTCTGTCAGTAATACCTTTTTGGTGTGTGCGGAGGACTCTAAGCTGCTGTCGTAGTCATGGTGCATCATGGTCATGTCGGAGCAGCTCTCGTCTAGGACCTCCTGCATGCTGTTGACACTGCTGCTCTGGCTTCCTGTACTAACTGAGGTGCTAGGGATGGAGTGGTTACTGCCCAGGCTGTTCATCTTACAGCTGGCCTGCTCACAGTCCTGGAGAGAGAGAGAGAGATAGAAATCAGTATACACACACTGTGGGAAGTTGACACACACACGCACACAACCCTCGCCCCTTCCCTCCCCTCAACTGTAAATATGGGTTTCCAAATAGCCTCATTAAGCTTGGGGCGACCTTGATATAGCAGAAATAATGTCCTGCCATCCAGAGGGCAACAGAGTCAGTCAGTCAGTCTGTCGCTCTCAGTCAGTCAGTCAGTCAGTCAGTCGCTCTCTGTCAGTCCTGGCTCCCCCCTTCTATCCTCACCTCCTCCTCCTCCTGGCTCTCCCCCATGTGCTTTTCCTGATAGAGGATCTTCTTCATCTTACGGTACTGCAGGTTGTCCAGCTCCCTCACCGCGTCCTTGGTCCTCTGGATCAGATCCATGAGGACCCGCGGGGGGCGCTCCCGACGTACAAAGTCATGCTGGGGAGAAAAGAGAGGTTACAGTTTAGACCAGTGGTTCCAAAACTAGGGGTCACCTGATATGAAAATGGGGTCGCGGGATAATTTCTAAAATCCTGAAGAATCTAAAACAAATAATAATAATAATAATACCAAAACATATACAGTATATGATATCGTCTTTGTATCTCATAATCATTTTAATGTGGTTAACCTTAAAAGCTAAAATTATTCAAATCTAAAAGATCAAATTCAACCAGAAAAAGCAGTACTTGACCGTTGCACTTGAATCATTCCCACGGTGAATCGCTAGGCCCACTAACCTATGACACCACACACTATTGCAGAGACTTTGATACTAGCGCCCACAATTGATATGGTGAACTAAGTGGGGAGGCAGAGGCACAGAAACTCATATCTATATCATGAGTTTAAATAAAATATCCTCAAAATGTTCCACAAGTACAAAAAGCATATCTCTCAAATGTTGTACACAAGTTTGTTTACATCCCTGTTAGTGAGCATTTCTCATTTACCAAGATAATCCATCCACCTGACAGGTGTGGCATATCAAGAAGCTGATTAAACAGTATGATCATTACAAAGGTGCACTATGTGCTATTTTGTAACAAACACAATTCCACAGATGTCTAAACATTTTGAGAGAGCGTTCAATTGGCATGCTGACTCTAGGAATGTCCACCAGAGCTGTTGCCAGAAAATGTAAAGTTAATTTCTCTACCAATTTCTCTGCCACCTCCAACATCATTTTAGAGAATTTGGCATTGTGCGTCCAACCGGCCTCACAAACGCAGACCACGTGTAACCACATCTGCCCAGGATCTCCACATCCGGCTTCTTCACCTGCGGGATTGTCTGAGACCAGCCAGATTTTCTGCACAAACTGTCAGAAACTGTCTCAGGGAAGCTCATCTGCATGCTCGTCATCCTCACCAGGGTCTTGTCCTGACTACAGTTTGGTGTTGTAACCGACTTCAGTGGGTAAATGCTCACTTTCGATGGCCACTGGCATGCTGGTGAAGTGTGCTCTTCACGGATGAAACTGTACCGGGCAGATAGCAGACAGCGTGTATGGCGTTGTGCGGGCGAGTGATTTTCTGATGTGAACAGAGTGCCCCATGGTGGCGGTGGGGTTATGGTATGGGCAGTCATAAGCTACGGACAACGAATACACAGCCCCATGTCGCAAGGTTCTGTACACAATTCCTGGAAGCTGAAAATGGCCCAATAGCCTGCATACTCACCATACATGTCACCCATTGAGCATGTTTGGGATGCTCTGGATCGACGTGTACGACAGCCTGTTCTAGTTCCCGCCAATATCCAACAACTATCCGACAACATTCCACAGGTCACAATCAACAGCCTGATCAACTCTATGTGAAGGAGATATGTCACGCTGCATGAGGAAAATGGTGGAGATGTCCAGTATATGTGGAGATATGGGATCAAAGCAGGACAATGTTCTATTTCACACCGAGGATCGGTGGTTATCGGTGGTTATCGAGGGGTTGGAAAGATGTTTCGCATTGAGAGAAGAACTGTTGTCATTCACAATGGATGAAAAAAAAAAAAAAAAAAAAAATTGGTTGACTTTCTGTGTAATGAAAATAAAATGGTGTCTCCTTGCCTATGTAACAGACATTAAATGGTGTCTTCATGCCTATGTAACAGATGTAAAATGGTGTGTCCTTGCCTATGTAACAGACATATTAAATGGTGTCTCCTTGCCTATGTAACAGACATATTAAATGGTGTCTCCTTGCCTATGTAACAGACATGTAAAATGGTGTCTCCTTGCCTATGTAACAGACATATTAAATGGTGTCTCCTTGCCTATGTAACAGACATGTAAAATGGTGTCTCCTTGCCTATGTAACAGACATGTAAAATGGTGTCTCCTTGCCTATGTAACAGACATTAAATGGTGTCTCCTTGCCTATGTAACAGACATATTAAATGGTGTCTCCTTGCCTATGTAACAGACATGTAAAATGGTGTCTCCTTGCCTATGTAACAGACATGTAAAATGGTGTCTCCTTGCCTATGTAACAGACATATTAAATGGTGTCTCCTTGCCTATGTAACAGACATTAAATGGTGTCTCCTTTCCTATGTAACAGACATGTAAAATGGTGTCTCCTTGCCTATGTAACAGACATGTAAAATGGTGTCTCCTTGCCTATGTTACAGACATATTTTGTAAACTGAACGAATGAACGCAAGCATGCCGGGGAAATCCAAAACACTATACAGATGAGTGACCGAATTAGTGGATTCAGAAGAAATCATTCTTATTGGAGAGAGAGTCTTTCAAAAGAGAACCATGCCCCCTTCCCTCGGCTGTGCATGTTTCTAACAGACAACAGCATCAGTAAGTGTCAAACACGAGTGATGACTGCTCACCTCCAATGCCTGGAAGAGCAATTTGGGACCTACTTCCCAATCCGTTTGACTGTGATCATGGCTCAGCTGACATGCCGGTAAGTGAAATCAAACAGCTGTCATGTGACTGAATACATTCACGGGTCAATACGGAAGAGTTGTGTTTCATGACTCAAAGGGAATACCCTGTCGGGAATACCATGCTGCGTTCAAAACTGGGTTAGAGGTCAGGGTTCATGAGGACCCGCGGGGGGTCAGAGGGCAGGGGTTATTCACAGCGGCTCACTGTCTGTCGCTTTTTGATTGACTATCTATAAAATATACTGTGTATGATCCTAATAACTGTCTAGGGGAAAGATCCATTTGAAAACGGGGGACATTTCTAATATGTTATGCTTAGGTTCATGTTATAAATAACTCCATGCTAGCTAGCTATATATATTCTATATATCAATACATGTAATTCTTATCTGAAAGAATATCTCTTAAAAAAAATCTATATTGTCTATTGGTCACTAGAGGGCGCCTGTGGGTTATTCAACCTAGATAGAATTCCCATCTAGATAGAGTTCCTATCTAGGTTTACCAGGACACACCATCCTATTGACTGGAGGACACATGGGACCGAGCGGTAGCCAGCCTCCATGCCTGCCAGGGGCCCCATTGATTTTGTTAGTTATTCTCACTCAGATATCATAATGAAATGGCATAAGTCATTACAAAATTGGTAGAATTGCAGGAAATTATATGTAAAACTGCACATTTTCTCTCTCTGCCCCATGGCAAAATTAGTAAAATTGCAGGAAATGAACTTTAAAATGTAAAATAGTTCTCTCCACAGTCAAGAGGGGGACAACTAAAATGTTTTGCCGCAAGGTAGGGGGCCTACCAACCAATTCACGCTTAGGGCCCCCAAAAGGCTCAAGCCGGCACCCACCCACACACACACCCACCCACCCACAAACACTCCCCACCCACACACCCCCACACAAATTCATGAAAAATATATTTCCTAAAAGGCGTGGAAAAGTAATGTATGCAACCACTTGGGGGCTGAAACGCCTGTGTTTGTCTCCCTGCACACCTTCCTTCTATCTGCAGATACTGGCTGGCTGGGGTAATGTAACGTAATGCACTGCACTCTCATTCAGCAGCACACTAATGACATCATACTCTGGAAATAGAGATGACACATCTTCCTGTTTTTCAAACAAACGGACGGAGAGAGGGACTGAACGTGAGCGACAGAGAATGACAGCCTCAATTCATAAGGGCATGGACTCTACAAGGTGCAGAAAGCATTCCACAGGGATGCTGGCCCATGTTGACTCCAATGCTTCCCACAGTTGTGTCAAGTTGGCTGGATGTCCTTTGGGTGGTGGACCATTCTTGATACACATGGGAAACTGTTGAGCGTGAAAAACCCAGCAGCGTTGCAGTTCTTGACACAAACTTGTGCGCCTACTACCATACCCCGTTCAAAGACACAAATCCTTTGTCTTGCCCATTCGCCATCTGAATGGCACACATACACAATCCATGTCTCTATTGTCTCAAGGCTTAAAAATCATTCTTTAACCTCTACTCCATCTACACTGATTGAAGTGGATTTAACAAGTAACATCAATAAGGGATCATAGCTTTCAGCTGGATTCACCTGGTCAGTCTACAGTACCAGTCAAAAGTTTGGATACACCTATTTCAGGGGTTTTCTTTATTTTTACTATTTTCTACATTGTAGAATAGTGAAGACAACAAAACTATGAAATAACATACACGGAATCATGTAGTAAACAAAAAAAAGTGTTAAACAAATCAAAATATATTTTTCAAAGTAGCCACCCTTTGCCTTGATGACAGCTTTGCACACTCTTGGTATTCAAGATCAAGTTAATAGTTATGCTATGGATGATATTAATCCACCCACACATGAAAGATACAGTCGTCCTTCTGAACTGAGCTGCAGGACAGGAATTAAACTGCTCAGGGATGTTAGCATGAGGCCATTGGTGATTTTAAAACAGTTACAGAGCTGTGATGGGAGAAAACTGAGGTTTAGAAATGTTTGCTAAATTTACTTAAATACCTTATTTTCATAAGTATTCAGACCCTTTTCTATGAGACTCGATATTGAGTTCAGGTGCATCCTGTTTCCATTGATGATCCCCTTGAGATGTTTCTACAACGTGATTGGAGTCCACCTGTGGTACATTCAATTGATTGGACATGATTTGGAAACACACATACCTGTCTATATAAGGTCCCACAGCTGACAGTGCATGTCAGAGCAAAAACCAAGCCATGAGGTCGAAGGAATTGTCCTTAGAGCTCCGAGACAGGATTGAGTCGAGGCACAGATCTGGGGAAGGGTACCCAAACATTTATGCAGCATTGAAGGTCCCCAAGAACACAGTGGCCTCCATCATTCTTAAATAGAAGAAGTTTGGAACCACCAAGACTCTTCCTACAGTCGTGGCCAAAAGTTTTGAGAATGACACGTATTCACAACTGTTTTAGGTCGTTTGGACCATGATAGTGTGTTGGTGATATGTGACAATTATTGGTCTCCACAAAGTTTGCTGCCTCAGTGTTGATGATGGCAATTTGCATATACTCCAGAATGTCATGAAGAGTGATCAGATGAATTGCAATTAATTGCAAAGTCCCTCTTTGCCATGAAAATGAACTTAATCCCAAAAAAACATTTCCACTGCATTTCAGCCCTGCCACAAAAGGACCAGCTGCCATCATGTCAGTGATTGTCTCGTTAACACAGGTGAGAGTGTTGACGAGGACAAGGCTGGAGATCACTCTGTCATGCTGATTGATTCAGAATAACAGACTGGAAGCTTTAAAAGGAGGGTGGTGCTTGAAATCATTGTTCTTCCTCTGTCAACCATGGTTACCTGCAAGGAAACACGTGCCGTCATCATTGCTTTGCACAAAAAGGGCTTCACAGGCAAGGATATTGCTGCTGGTAAGATTGCACATAAATCAACCATTTATCGGATCATCAAGAACTTCAAGGAGAGAGGTTCAATTGTTGTGAAGAAGGCGTCAGGGTGCCCAAGAAAGTCCAGCAAGCGCCAGGACCGCCACCTAAAGTTGATTCAGCTGCGGGATCGGGGCATGAGCTTGCTCAGGAATGGCAGCAGGCAGGTGTGAGTGCATCTGCACGCACAGTGAGGCGAAGACTTTTGGAGGATGGCCTGGTGTCAAGAAGGGCAGCAAAGAAGCCACTTCTCTCAAGGAAAAACATCAGGGACAGACTGATATTCTGCAAAAGGCACAGGCATTGGACTGCTGAGGACTGGGGTAGAGTCATTTTCTCTGATGAATCCCCTTTCCGATTGTTTGGGCCATCCGGAAAACACCTTGTCCGGAGAAGACAAGGTGAGCGCTACCATCAGTCCTGTGTCATGCCAACAGTAAAGCATCCTCAGACCATTCATGTGTGGGGTTGCTTCTCAGCCAAGGGAGTGGGCTCACTCACAATTTTGCCTAAGAATACAGCCATGAATAAAGAATGGTACCCAACACATCCTCCGAGAGCAACTTCTCCCAACCATCCAAGAGCAGTTTGGTGACGACCAATTCCTTTTCCAGCATGATGGAGCACTTTGCCATAAGGCAAAAGTGATAACTAAGTGGCTCTGGGAACAAAACATCAACATTTTGGGTCCATGGCCAGGAAACTCCCCAGACCTTAATCCCATTGAGAACTTGTGGTCGATCCTCAAGAGGCGGGTGGACAAACAAAAACCCACAACTTCTGACAAACTCCAGGCCTGCCATCAGTCAGGATGTGGCCCAGAAGTTAATTGACAGCATGCCAGGACGGATTGCAGGGGTCTTGAAAAAGAAGGGTCAACACTGCAAATATTGACTCTTTGCATAAACTGAATGTCGTAATGAATACCTTTGACACTTATGGAATACTTGTAATTATACTTCAGTGTACCATAGTAACTACTGACATAAAGATCTAAGAACACTGAAGCAGCAAACTTTGTGGAGACCAATACTTGTGTCATTCTCAAAACCTTTGGCCACGACTGTAGATCTGGCCGCCCGGCCAAACTGAGCAATCGGGGGAGGAAGACAAAAAGGAACACCTATGCGAGAATGCTATTCATTGATTACAGCTCAGCGTTCAACACCATAGTGCCCTCAAAGCACGCCCCCATTCTCATCGACAGGGCTGTAGTGGAGCAGGTTGAGAGCTTCAATTTTCTTGGTGTCCACATCACCAATACACTATCATGGTCCAAACGACCTAATACAGTTGTGAAGAAAACTGCACTATTTGTTAGGGCTTGTAAGTAAGCATTTCACTGTAAGGTCTACACCTGTTGTATTCGGTCCCATGTTCATAGAACACAATGACTACATCAAGCTTGTGACTCTACAAACTTGTTGGATGCATTTGCTGTTTGTTTTGGTTGTTTTGTTCCCAATAGTAATTATTGGTAAATAATGTAGTGTCATTTTGTAATCACTTTTATAGTAAATCAAAATATAATATGTTTCTAAACACTTCTACTTTAACGTGGATGCTACAATGATTACGGATAATCCTGAACGAATCGTGAATAATGATGAGTGAGAAAGTTAGACACACAAATATCATCATATTTTGTGAGTCCTAATTTTCTCAATGGAAGTGAAACCTGAAGAGAAAGCGTCCGTTGACGGCACAGGGGCACAGATTAGTGACCCGACTTCTCCTAAGGAGCTCAAAGATGGGAGGTGGGCGAAGAGAGAGTGTGTGTGTGTGTGTGTGTGTGTGTGTGTGTGTGTGTGTGTGTGTGTGTGTGTGTGTGTGTGTGTGTGTGTGTGTGTGTGTGTTAATCAGGGGCTCAATGGGCAGTGATGTGGATGACCCCTGCCCCGACTCAGATTACTGCCTACTGACCAAAGGTCAGCCCCACTAATTGTTACGTTATAATAATTAATTAAGGTCAGGATTTGGGAGAGGGAAAGCTGCTCCTAGATCTCCACCAAACGGTAAACCTCTGCACAAAGCTCCAGACTAGCTCCTACCATCCCATCCCCTCCAGCCCACCAACCCCTACACTCCCTGGGCAGCCAGATCAAAAAACGACAAGCCCCCTGGCTGGAACTCTGGAGAGTGAGAGAGTGAGACAAACAACCAAGAACGTTGGTCAAACAAACAAAAATATAAACTCTCCATTACACGCACACAATGAACACCGTGGATTGGCAGATCAGGACGTACAAAGGACAAAGCCTGTTTGACTGTGCTCTTGTGCTGTAACTCATGGGGGTCTATGGGGGCGGGCAGTCTGACTTCAGCTTTCATTGTGTGTCAAGGGGATTTGGTCAGAATGTTTAGAGTGAGTCCACAGACAGGCAAGCTTACACATGACGCCTTATCAACCTCTTAACACGAGGAGTAGCACAGCAAAAAATAAATAAATAAAATAGTTCAAAAACACTGAACAAAACCCTAACCCCTGTGGAACCAGTGTGTGTTTGTGTGTGTGTGTGTGTGTGTGTGTGTGTGTGTGTGTGTGTGTGTGTGTGTGTGTGTGTGTGTGTGTGTGTGGAATAACTGCTGTGGAATCTTTGATTAATATTTTCTCCAGAGCTGTGGGAGGCAGTGAGTCATTGCGTCCAAAATGGCACCCTATTCCCTACACTATTACCATAGGGCTCTGGTCAAAAGTAGTGCACTGTATAGGGAATAGGGTACCATTTAGGACGCATACATCCAGATGGTCTTTGAGAGACTGACACAGGAAGTGAGGTGACAGCCTCTGTCAGAGATAACAGGAAGTGCACTCACTCGCAGCAGCTCCCCAGACGAGGGTCTGTCCTGAGGAATTTTGAGGAGGCAGCAGTCAACAAAGCTCCGGAAGGGATCCGACCTTGTAGAAAGATAGAGGGGTGGAGAGGTGGAGCGGAGGGACGGAAGAAACAGAATGCAACAATGATAACGCCAGGCACAAAAGGCAATAGCAGTCAACATCCACTTTTCCACCTTTCAAACCAGAGTCAGGGCCAAGCTGTGCTTCTATAGCTATTCACCATGTTTGTCAGTGTTATTGAAAGTCCATCTTCTAACTCTTTGCATAAGTACATCACTCAGTCTACACAGTTTTCTAAATGTTTTACTAGTCTTAGCTCTGGGAGAAACAGGCATAAAAACAATAGCTGTCACTTTCAACCTTCATCTGTCAAAGTGTCATACATTCAGTAGAATTCACAGAGTCAGGGTTAAGATAGCACCTGTATTGCTTGTCAACACGTCACCGGTCTTCTTTAAGACTAACGCTGCATGGTGATGTTCCTGCTAGTTTCAACTCTGAGAGACTATGTTTATGCCAGAGGTCTGTTTGGAACACCTCCAACAACACACTGGCTAGGGGATTAAATACAACACTATTATAAATGTATATCTATGGTAGGACCATAACCCTGCTTCATACACTGTTTAGTACAAGAATAGGGCTTTCTTTTAATGCTAATTTGTCAGTGTGCATAATCTTTGCATTATGAATAGAAAAACTAATTTCTTAGAGAGTGCACTACTTGTGAATCTGCTTGCTTTGGGTTTCATAACTCCCACAATCGACCTCTCTTACACTGGAGAACTATGAGTAGCACTGTTCAGTAAGTGATGATGAAAAACACTTACACCTTCAGGAAAATCACCTTCTAAAGAGTGACGCATGCTGCCACTATTTGTTGAAAGGAATGCATTCATAGAGCCATATAAGTCTTATATCTATCTGTATTTGGGTCAAGTAGAGTACAAACTTCCATCTTTATGATGTGATACTACTGCATAGTGGGTGTAGTGTCATGTAAATGACATGTAGAATAGTGTAACAGAATAGGGGGGGGGGGGGACTAGTATGATTGCTGCCCGTCTTTCTACCTCTCTCTCCCTGCCTCACTCCCTCCATACCTGTCTGTCTGTCTGTCTGTCTGTCTGTCTGTCTGTCTGTCTGTCTGTCTGTCTGTCTGTCTGTCTGTCTGTCTGTCTGTCTGTCTGTCTGTCTGTCTGTCCCTCTCTACCTGCCTCGCTCCCTCCATAGCCATCTGTCAGTCAGTCTCTCTCCATCCCTCTCTCATCCATACCCATCTGTCTGTCTGTCTCTCCATCCCTCTCTCCCTCTCTCCGTCCTGCGGAGTGTGGTTTGGTGAATGGTAGATTACAGCAGAAGCCTGTGTATGTGAGCCTGATTCTTTAAATAGGCCACAGCTCGGCCCCTTAGGTAATTACATAACATACACTATATATACAAAAGTATGTGGACACCCCTTCAAAAATCAGTGGATTCAGCTATTTCAGCCACAACCGTTGTATAAAATCAAGCACACAGCCATGCAATCTCCATAGACAAACATTGGCAGTAGAATGGCCTTACTGAAGTGCTCAGTTACTTTCAACATGGCACTGTCATAGGCCACCTTTACAACAAGTCAGTTTGTAAAATAGAGCTGCTCTGGTCAACTGTAAGTGATGTTACAGTCGTATGCAAAAGTTTGGGCACCTCTGACAATTTCCATGATTTCCATTTATAAATAATTGGGTGTTTGGATCAGCAATTTCATTTTGATCTATCAAATAACTGATGGACACAGTAATATTTCAGTAGTGAAATGAGGTTTATTGGATTAACAGAAAATGTGCAATATGCATCAAAACGAAATTAGACAGGTGCATAAATTTGGGCACCCCAACAGAAAAATCACATCAATATTTAGTAGAGCCTCCTTTTGCTAAAATAACAGCCTCTAGACACTTCCTATAGCCTCTAATGAGTGTATGGATTCTGGATGAAGGTATTTTGGACCATTCCTCCTTACAAAACATCTCCAGTTCAGTTAGGTTTGATGGTTGCCGAGCATGGACAGCCCGCTTCAAATCATCCCACAGATTCTCAATGATATTCAGGTCTGGGGACTGGGATGGCCATTCCAGAACATTGTACTTGTTCCTCTGCATAAATGCCCGGGTAGATTTTGAGCAGTGTTTTGGGTCGTTGTCTTGTTGAAATATCCAGCCCCGGCGTAACTTCAACTTTGTGACTGATTCTTCAACATTATTCCCAAGAATCTGCTGATATTGAGTGGAATCCATGCGACCCTCAACTTTAACAAGATTCCCAGTACCGGCACTGGCCACACAGCCCCACAGCATGATGGAACCCCCACCAAATTTTACTGTGGGTAGAAAGTGTTTTTCTAGGAACGCTGTGTTCTTTTGCCGCCATGCATAACGCCCCTTGTTATGACCAAATAACTAAATCTTTGTTTCATCAGTCCACAGCACCTTATTCCAAAATTAAGCTGGCTTGTGCGTTTGTGGCGTGTGTGCAGAAAAGGCTTCTTCCGCATCACTCTCCCGTACAGCTTCTCCTTGTGCAAAGTGCGCTGAATTGTTGAACGATGCACAATGACACCATCTGCAGCAAGATGATGTTGTAGGTCTTTGGAGGTGGTCTGTGGGCTGTTTTTGACCGTTCTCACCATCCTTCGCCTTTGCCTCTCCGATATTTTACTTGGCTTGCCACTTCTGGCCTTAACAAGAACTGTGCCTGTGGTCTTCCATTTCCTTACTATGTTCCTCACAGTGGACACTGACAGATTACATCTCTGCGATAGCTTTTTGTAGCCTTCCACTAAACCATAATGTTGAACAATCTTAGTTTTCAGGTCATTTGAAAGTTGTTTTGAGGCCCCATGTTGCTACTCTTCAGAGGAGAGTCAAAGAGAACAACAACTTGCAATTGGCCACCTTAAATACCTTTTCTCATGATTGGATGCACTTGTCTATGAAGTTCAAGGCTTAATTAGCTCACCAAACCAATTGTGTGTTCCAATTAATCAGTGCTAAGTAGTTACAGGTATTCAAATCAACAGAATGACAAGGGTTCCCAAATTTTTGCATAGACTATTTTTCACATCTGATTTAATTTCATACAACTTAATATTGCTACACTAAAAATCTTTGTCTGGACAATACCTCAGTACTCAGGTTTTATTAGAAAATGAAAGGCATGCCACTGTGATCCTTTTCTGTGACGACAGAGTAAATTATTATGCAGCCTCAGAGGGGTGCCTAAACTTTTGCATACGACTGTATAGTGAAGTGGAAACGTCTAGGAGCAACAACGGCTCAGCCGCGAAGTGGTCGGCCACACAAGCTCACAGAACGGGACCACAAAGTGCTGAAGCGTGTAGCGCATAAAAAAAATCAGCTGTCCTCGGTTCCAACACTCACTACAGAGTTTGAAACTGTCTCTGGAAGCAATGTCAGCACAATAACTGTTCGTCAGGAGCTTAATGAAATGTGTTTCCATGGTCGAACAGCTGCACACAAACCTAAGATCGCCATGCGCAATGCCAAGTGTCGGCTGGAGTGGTGTAAAGTTTGCCGCCATTGCACTTTGTGGAGCAATGGAAACGCGTTCTCTGGAGTGATGAATCACACTTCACCATCTGTTAGTTCAACAGACAAATCTGGGTTTGGTGGATGCCAGAAGAGCGCTACCTGCCCGAATGCATTGTGCCAACTGTAAAGTTTGGTGGAGGAGGAATAATGGTTTGGGCTATTTTTCATGGTTCAGGAAATCTTAACGCTACAGCATACAATGACATTCTAGACCATTCTGTTCTCCCAACTTTGTGGCAACAGTTTAGGGAAGGCCCATTCATGTTTCAGCATGACAATGCCCCCGTTCACAAAGCGAGGTCCATACAAAAATGGTTTGTCGTGATCGGTGTGGAAGAACTTGACTGGCCTGCACAGAGCCCTGACCTCAACCCCATCGAACGCCTTTGGGATGAATTGGAACACTGACTGCGAGTCAGGCTTAATCACAATATTCCAACATCTAGTGGAAAGAGTGGAGGCTGTTATAGCAGCAAAGGGGGGACCAACTCCATATTAATGCCCATGATTTTGGAATGAGATGTTCGACAAGCAGTGTACTTTTTACTGGGAATTCCAGGGCTGCGAGAGGTTGTGTGGGTGGTCACACAGCTCAGTGGAGGGATGGTGATGACTTACCACTCGTTGGACTGCAGCGTGGGAGAGTCGTTCTGGGCGATGTGATATAAGGCACTCATAGCGTTCATGTTGAACAGGGGAGGCTTCCGCTCCGCTATGGAGGGGGAGAGAGAGAGAGGAGAGTTAGGAGGATAGGAGATTCTATTGACCTAGTGATTCCCATTATCTGTCTGTTTGTAGATGTGTGAGTGAGTGAATGTTTGCGTCTGAAACAGATAATGGGCCCCAGTAATCATGATTGAGTAACATGTGAATGTGAATCAACTGTCAACCAGGAGTGCCACTGCTCTCGCCAGATGGTGTAGCTATGTCTGTTTGTTTGACATTCTGAGGCAGGCTTTACTAACCCCAGTGTAGTGGTTTAGTTGCAGGCTTTATGCTCTACAGTGAGCGAAGAGGAGTAACTACGTACCGATACACTGACTCAGAGTGTACGCTAAATGACTAAAATGTAAATGCAATTAATAAAGTAGCCCAGTTCTATGCAGGTGATCCCCAGTAAAACAGAAGTACACTAACTCAGCCAGTTCTATGCAGGTGATCCCCAGTAAAACAGAAGTACGCTAACTCAGCCAGTTCTATGCAGGTGATCCCCAGTAAAACAGAAGTACACTAACTCAGCCAGTTCTATGCAGGTGATCCCCAGTAAAACAGAAGTACGCTAACTCAGCCAGTTCTATGCAGGTGATCCCCAGTAAAACAGAAGTACGCTAACTCACCTAGTTCTATGCAGGTGATTCCCAGTAAAACAGAAGTACGCTAACTCACCTAGTTCTATGCAGGTGATTCCCAGTAAAACAGAAGTACGCTAACTCACCTAGTTCTATGCAGGTGATTCCCAGGGACCAGAAGTACGCTAACTCACCTAGTTCTATGCAGGTGATTCCCAGGGACCAGAAGTATGCTAACTCACCTAGTTCTATGCAGGTGATTCCCAGGGACCAGATGTCTATCTTCCCTTCGTACTGACCCTCATCCATGGCTAGGATCACTTCCGGGGCCATCCTGGTACACACACACACACACACACAACACGGACGCACACACACGGACGCACACACACGGACGCGCACGCGCGCGCACACACACACACACGGACGCGCACGCACACACACGGACGCGCACGCACGCACACACACACACACGCACGTAAGTTATTAATTAACCATCACTGTTAAATTCATGGAAATTCATAAGCGGTTGAGCCCGGAGATCTTAAAGACCCTTTGGTATGCAGTGATAGCCTAGCTAGCGGATCAGGTCTTTGTAATGTTCTGCTGGAGACAAGTAGCACACTGTGGGCTTTGAGTATCATGAGCGGAATATGAGGAGAATCGACACTGTTCTGAGAGTTCTCAGAATTATCATGTTTTGTTTGTTTGTCTCCAGCGTTCCTATGAGGGTTTTCTATGTGAATGACCAGTGGCTTTTATAACATAAGACATAATTGTAAATTATGACACAGCTATCTGGTCATGGGGTTTCCTAAAATTCTGTATTTTGTGTTCCAGCTGAATATGTGATTCAATGAATCAACTAATTGTCAAGGCCTTGAGTAGTTGAATCAGGTGTGATAGTTGTGGGCTGGACGAAAAATTTGCATCCAGGACCCGAGTAGAAAAGCTCTGTTGTAGTGTTAGGTACTGACCAGAACGGTACAGTATTCCCACAAAGGAGATATTTTAGATTTGTTCTCAATGAGACTAACCTGGGTAAATAACAGCTAGATAGAACACAGCATGTAACTACAGCATTCATTATTTAAGTGGTGGTGGTACTGACCAGTAAGGTGGTAGTGGTGTGTTGGTACTGACCAGTAAGGTGGTAGTGGTGTGTTGGAACTGACCAGTAAGGAGTTGGTGGTGTGTTGGAATTGACCAGTAAGGAGTTATTGTGGTGTTGAAACTGACCAGTAAGGAGTTAGTGTGGTGTTGGAACTGACCAGTAAGGTGTTCCTACGAAGGAGTTGGCAGGAGAGGCTATAGAGGCAGAGCCAAAGTCGGCCAGCTTGACCTGGCCCGGCTCCGTTAGCAGGATGTTTCCAGCTTTTACATCTCTGGAGAGAGACCGAGAAGAGACAAAACAGACAGCATGGTCAGGGTGGTGGGATATTGTTAGGACGTATTATGACGTATCGCTACCATATGTTTGTAGTATACTTCTCTTTCATTGTTATTTATTTATCTATGATATATCCAAAAAGCACATGACAGGATCTGAACTCCAAGAAGAATGTGGTTGAAACGTTGTGAATAACAACAAGCTTATTAATCAAGACATTTCTTTGAGCGCAGAAAACAGAGAGGGGACATTTTTGAAGACTACTTTTGAGGCATAAAACCTTCTGTGGGAGATCATTTTTTATTTTATAAATTCTTTCTCAACTTTGAACATAGGCCTACATTTTAATCAGTGTAGCAGTGACATGATAACGACCTGTAGTAAAACTATGATTGTCAGAGAATTTAGGACTTGGGAATTGCTCCATTAATGGGCGCCTATCATATTTGTATGTAATAGAAGACCAATACTTGTCTTTATGGGACCATCGTAAAATGATACAGGCTTCTGCACGTAATACCATTCTCCGGTAAGTGACATTCAAGAGGGCTTGTTGGAATGCACGTGGAATTGAGATAAGGATTGGCTAATATAACGGCTCTGAGACAGTTATCTCATTATTTCCTAACAGTGAAAACGGAGACACCACTTATCATCTCAGCATCAGCTCAAACCTGCTTTAAAATCAGTTGTCGAGGAACATTTTAAATGAGGAAAAAGACGGGTAGTCCTCACCTGTGAATCATATTACGGGAATGTAGGTAAGCAAGTCCTAGCAAGGCACCGTGGGTTATGGCAGCAATTTCAACCTCTTGGAGCGGTTTCTTATGAACTAGAAGAAAGAGGGGGAACAACGAAGAGAAAAATAAAGGAGAAAACCATGAGTGCCATCTATAGAAACAGGGTAAAGTGTACGTATGTAGCAGCAATCTGCCCTTCCTGATATGACACACGACAACAAACAACCCAAACAGCATCTGGTTATTGGGTAAAGGGTAATAAAACACATTCCGTGCTCTGGCAGAACTATAGCCTGGTCCCAGATCTGTTTGTGCCATCTTGCTAAATCAATGACTACAGAGAGGTGGTAAGACAGCACAAACAGATCCGGGATCAGGCTAGAAGAGCGAAGCCTTGCCATGGAGTCAAAGGGCAAACAGATCTGGGACAGGGCTAGTAGAGCGAAGCCTTGCCATGGAGTCAAAAGGCAAAGAGGAACTACAGTGGAGAAATTTCAGAAGCGCTTCACACACACCATCATGGCTGTGTAAAACGGTATCCATGACAGCCATGATGGGACTCAAACACAAGTGCTATATATAGGGAGACGGTGAACAGGAACATTCATAGTGGAATATTACATGGAGAGTTTAGAGAAAAGGCTCTAACCATGAATGTTGAATAACAAATAGATTCATAGAGCACATGCTACGAAAGCTTCCAGCTATTGTTCTTTGGATGAACTGTGTGTGTGTGTGTGTGTGTGTGTGTGTGTATGTGTGTGTGGCGTGTGTGTGTGGCGTGTGTGTGTGGCGTGTGTGTGTGGCGTGTGTGTGTGGCGTGTGTGTGTGGCGCGTGTGTGTATGTGGCGCGTGTGTGATGTGTGTGTGCGTGTGCGTACTACTCACCCTCAAGTAAATCTGATGCGGAGCCTAGGCAGTACTCCATCACCAGCTGGAAGAGATAGCGAGAAAGGTCGGAGGTCAGAAATGTATAACAAAAGTGAGAAAGTTCACAGAGACAGTGAGTGAGTGAGTGAGAGAAAGAGAGAGAGAGAGCAAGACATTGATGCAGCTCTGCCACAGTCCACTGACCCAGGCAGTGTTATCCTTCAAGTAGCAGCCTTTATACTCAATGGTGTTTGGGTGGCGCAGCTGTTCCAAAAACTTGACCTCCTTGATGATGTCCTGCCATTTCTGAGGCGAGAAAGAGAGAGAAATAAGGAGAGAGAGAGTGAGTTTATGGATAGGTCAGGTACATAAGAGAGGAGTTTGAACCTAACCCTTGACCCCAAACCTAACATAAACCTCAACACAAGGCCTTGTGGATCGCAGGGAACATTGAAGCCTGAGGTGTGACCAGTCGAGTGGCCAGGTTGTGAGTTCAAAGACAGTGAGTTGTGACCATCATAATGTTCATAGGGAGGGAATGAGTGCTGTCCAGGGAAGGTTGAACCTTTGTTTCAAGTCCTGAGGTGTGACCGTCCTATTGGTCGTAGAGGGCAGAGTTAGGGTGAGTTCAAAGAGTTAGTTTTCCTCTCAACTTACTTGACCTCTGTTTCAAGGCCTGAGGTGTGACTGATAAAGCAGACAGAGTGGGAATGAGTTCCAAGTAAGTTAGTGCCGTTTCAAGGCCTGAGGTATGACCATTCTAGTTCAAAGTGAGTATGTATGTAAGATCTGACCATCTGTGGTCAGATTGGTCAACGTGACTTCAGAGGGAGTTAGTGCTGGCCAGGGAAGGTTTAACCTTAGGTGTGACCGTTATAGTGGACACACAGAGTGACTTCAGAGTGAGTTTGTTGGTTTGGCCAGTATAGCGGTCAGTGAGTGACTTTAGTATGTGCTGGAGCTGTCCTCTCACCTCGGTGGTCTGTTTGCCATTGTAGGACATCTTTTTGATGGCCACCACCTCGTTGGAGTAGGAATTTCTGGCCTGTAGGAGAGAGAGAGAGACATAGGATGGTGTGAGCGTGCGCGCGCGAGAGAGAACGACAGAGAGAGCGACAGAGAGAGACAGAGAGGAGGGTGAATATGAGAACAGAAATACACAGCAGTAGTATGAATATTGGTTATGGGCCCATCTTTTAAAGAGCCGTCATCAGTATTAAGACCCACTAGGAAAGACCATAATTTGTTAACCAGACTGTGCTGCAGTTCACATTTAGTAAATTACTAGTAGTAAGTGAATAGTCCTTGCCATAGTCAATTAATTTGCAAACCCAAGAGGAGCACTTGATATTCAATTCAATAAGTATCTGAAACATGGACAGCTGGCTAGCATCCAGTTGGAGGCTAAAAGCTGTTACAAGTGGGTCAAATCATAGTGATATATAATTATATACTCTTTGGCCAGTTTATTAGGTACATCACCCAGTTAATGAAAATGGTTCGCTCCTACAGACAGTGAGTCAAGTGACTGTGACTTGCTATATAAAGCAGGCAGACAGGCATTCAGTTACTGTTTGATTGAATGTTAAAATGGGCAAAATGAGTGACCTAAGCGTGGTATGATCTTTGGTGCGCCGGTTCCAGGATCCTCCTAGGCTTTTCTAGGGTTTACTGAGAATGGTGCGACAAACAAAAAGCATCCAGTCAGCGGCAGTCCTGTGGACGAAAACCGCTCGTTGATGAGAGGTCGAAAGAGAATGGCAGAAATTGTGTCAATCTAGCAGGCGGGCCACAAACAGGCAAAATAACAGCAGTGGTGTGCAGAACAGCATCTTGGGAACGCACAACTCGTCGGTTGTTGTCACGGATGTGCTATTGCACCAGACGACCACACTGGTTTTACTCCTATCAGCTAAACAATTGAGGAGTGGAAAAACATTGCCTGGTCTGACGAATACCGGTTCCTGTTGCATCATGCTGATGGATCCCTTAATAACAATTGAGCAACGTTCTGGGTCCGATGGGGTACTAGCTGGGTATACCTAATAAACTGACTCTGATGACTCTGGGTAAAATTAAAACAAACAGGAAACAATAACCACCATCTCCACTTAAGGAGTTACTGAACAAATATGAAAGTACAGATTTTTACATCACAGGAAACTCCCCTGAGTTGAGATATGAGCAGAGAAAACAGGCTGCTCCAGAAAGATGCTAGTTGCTAGGTACAGGTACTTAGCCTGCTGGTAGCCCATCTACACACAGTAAGAACATTAGTCTCTCCTGCTACCAGTCACTGGAGGATGAGGGGGTGAGGGGAGGGACGGGGAGAGGGATGAGGAGGAAAGAATAGAGGAGGAGAGGTATGGAGTGAGAGATGGAGGGGGGTAGAGGGAAGGAAGTAGGAGGAGGATGTAGCGATTGGTGCTGGCAGACTCATCCTCTCGCTCTCTCTGCGTTGCATTAGAATCAAAGGCTTTGTGTCATTAATGATGACCAGATTAATTTCAAGCATATAACCCTACTATTACTTTATCATTACTAGCCTTATAACTGGAGGTCCACTGTGCAAGTCTCCCACCCATGGATGATTCACACCTTAACCTGTATAAAACATTTTTATCTCAAGTCAGGATCTCAGTTTACGTACAAAGTAGACGGCCCCGAAGCTGCCATGGCCGATCTCGTGGAGGTCACAGAAGACTTCCTCTGGGTCTTCTTTGAAGAAGAGGTCGGTCTGCTCGGGGTCCTTCGGCGCTCCCTTCCGCGTGGACGAGGGCATGGTTGGTGGGCGGTTCTAGACGGTACCGTGGTTACCGCGATGTTCCACCTCACTGCTCCTCCTCCTCCTCATCCACGCGCCCCCGCATTTACCATACCAACCTGGACGGAAGACAAATATACACATTTGTGAGGAAGTAACATGTTTTATAGTTTATCACTTTGGTGTATTTGTATTCTCACGCCACAAAATGAATGGCCATCTAAAATGGACAATAAAGCGTATCGTATTGAGATTACATTTACAAACCAGAAACTACAGGATAAACATGCAGACCCAGACAAACAGATCAAGTGTATTGAATCACTAGCACCCTGTCTACTGCCACCCTGTCTACTAGCACCCTGTCTACTAGCACCCTGTCTACTGCCACCCTGTCTACTGCCACCCTGTCTACTAGCACCCTGTCTACTAGCACCCTGTCTACTAGCACCCTGTCTACTACCACCCTGTCTACTAGCACCCTGTCTACTGCCACCCTGTCTACTAGCACCCTGTCTACTGCCACCCTGTCTACTGCCACCCTGTCTACTGCCACCCTGTCTACTAGCACCCTGTCTACTAGCACCCTGTCTACTAGCACCCTGTCTACTGCCACCCTGTCTACTGCCACCCTGTCTACTAGCACCCTGTCTACTAGCACCCTGTCTACTAGCACCCTGTCTACTGCCACCCTGTCTACTGCCACCCTGTCTACTAGCACCCTGTCTACTGCCACCCTGTCTACTGCCACCCTGTCTACTGCCACCCTGTCTACTAGCACCCTGTCTACTAGCACCCTGTCTACTAGCACCCTGTCTACTAGCACCCTGTCTACTAGCACCCTGTCTACTGCCACCCTGTCTACTAGCACCCTGTCTACTAGCACCCTGTCTACTGCCACCCTGTCTACTGCCACCCTGTCTACTGCCACCCTGTCTACTACCACCCTGTCTACTGCCACCCTGTCTACTACCACCCTGTCTACTGCCACCCTGTCTACTACCACACTGTCTACTAGCACCCTGTCTACTACCATATCCTACTCCTCACCATTTAACCTGATTCTTTCTAGGAAGTACACACTGCGTGTGTGTGTGTGTGTGTGTGTGTGTGTGTGTGTGTGTGTCACGTGGATAGTTGTCAGGGTAGAGCGGAGGGAAGTAGATGGTCATGCAAGGGCTGTTCACTGTCTGGTCCTGTTGCTCAACCAAGCAGAAAAATCACATACACACACGCACCATATATACCATATACTGTTTATACCATATACTGTTTATACCAGTGGTGGGGTTATGGTATGGACAGGCATAAGCTATGGACAACGAACACAATTGCATTTTATCGATGGCAATTTGAATGCAGAGATATACTGTGATGAGATCCTGAGGCACATTGTCGTGCCATTCATCAACCCTAACCCCATGTCGCAGAAATCTGCACACAATTCCTGGAATATGTCACCAGTTCTTCCATGGCCTGCATACTCACCAGACACTACCCATTGAGCATGTTTGGGAGCGTGTTCCAGTTCCCGCCAATATCTAGCAACTTTGCACAGCCATTGAAGAGGAGTGGGACAAAATTCAACAG
The DNA here is from genome assembly GCA_023634145.1 of Thymallus thymallus. Lineage (NCBI taxonomy): Eukaryota > Metazoa > Chordata > Actinopteri > Salmoniformes > Salmonidae > Thymallus > Thymallus thymallus. Next base: position 6,363,969 of record CM042402.1, on the reverse strand, counting down.
ACCACAATCAACAGCCTGATCCACTCTATGAGAAGGAGATGTGTGGCGCTGCATGAGGCTAAATGGTGGAGATGTCCAGATACGACTGCTTTTCTGATCCACGCACTTCACAATAAAAGCACTTATAGTTAACCGGGGCAGTTACAGCTCTAGCAGGGCAGAAATTTGACGAACTGACTTGTTGGAAAGGTGGCATCCCATGACGGTGTCACGTTGAAAGTCACTGAGCTCTTCAGTAAGGCCATTCTACAGCCAAAGTTTGTCTATTGAGATTGCATGGCTGTAGGCTCGATTTTATACACCTGTCAGCAATGGGTGTGGCTGAAATAGAATCCACTAATATGAAGGAGTGTCCACATACATTTATATATATATAGTGTAAATGTGACCAACAGATGCATATAAGTATTCCCAGTAATGTGAAATTCATAGATTAGGGCCTAATTAATGTATTTGACTGATTTCCTTATATGAACTGTAACCGTTGCATTTTGCGTTTATATATTTTTGTTCAGTATAAATAGCACCCAGTGTGTGAACTTCCGGTAATACCATATAACTTGGTATGGTACAGAAACAGTATGAAAATCTGGATACCGTCCAACCCTACACACACTGGCAGACAAACATACACAGCGAGTGTACACAGGCAGAGACAGTAACAGACACTGAACATCATCATGAAGTCCCTCTTAGAGGTATTCATTGTTTTCAGATACAACAACATATCAAACAAATCAACTACATAGGACAACTCTTTGTTCCAGAAGGCATGGCCATATTAGTTCCTTTTTCACTTGGATGGCATGGCATGGAATGACCCGGACTATGTAGAACCTTGGGAACAATAGTGTATTCTGTGTGTTCCGTGTCGTAAATTAAGGCTTGGCTTCCTGCTTATTTAGCTCTACTTCTACAATGACATACACAGTTCATTATGTTCTCAGGCTAACTGTAGTGTTGTAAAGAAGGAGGTATATTCTCCTGAGCAGCACGAGACCCTCTCTCACCCGGTTACCACACATCTAACAACAGTGTGACAATTTGATAGGAAACAGTGTGAAAAACATATACATAATGGATGACCGCCTGGTTACAAGGGTTCTAATGTGTAATATACAATACTGTACATTGTGTTGCATTCTTGGTATTACGTCATTGTGTTTAACTAGAGTTCAGTTTTCACATACATTATTATTGCTACGTAATACCCGTGATAAACACGGGTTGAAACAACTACTGCCAATTTATCACAGTTCAGTGTCAAGATTTCCCCATGTGTTCCGAATGCAAAAGAAGCCATGTCTCTGGCTGGACTGGGGAAAATTATAGACTTTACACAGAACAATAAATACACCCTTTAGTTATAGATCAAACTCCACACATTCAAACACCCAACAAGCCTTCATTGGCCCTTCCGACATGCCAACAGGGAAAACACAGTGTGTGTGTGTGTGTGGGAGTAAACCATGTTTTTGTTTCCATGATTATAGGCTTTACTCCAAACCCAAATAAAGCATTTCAAGTGTGTATGTGTATCTCTCTCTCTTCATTGCATCATCTCTGTCGGTCTCCCCTCTCCTCCTGTTGAGCTAAAAACTCTCCAGCAAGAGCTTCAAATTAAACCAGAGAGATGCGAGAGAGAGAACAGAGAAAGAGGAGAGGACAGAGAGAGAAAGAGGGCTTCAGTGCTTTAACCCACATGGTGGTTGGTAGGTCTCTCTCTCTGTGTGTGTGTGTGTGTGTGTGTGTGTGTGTGTGTGTTATGATGCAACAACAGGTTGTAACTGTGCAGTTGGTCCTCACTACACCGTCTGTGTATTGTGTGTACGCAATTGGGAAATAATTGCAGCTCTATCTATGAATGACATTGTGCTGAGGGAGGTGATTAGGGAAGCAGCTTAGACAGATTAGGGAGTTAGCGTGTGGGTGTGTGTAAATCCAAGCATGTGTGCTCACGTGTGTGTAGGAGTGCATGAGGGTGTGAGTGGGTGAATAAGTGCCTATGGGCATGCGTGTGTAGGGGTGCGCATCTGTATGTATGTATGTATGTATGTATGTATGTATGGTCTGTTATTGAGGGATCTTTTTAAATCTGTACTTTTTTAATCTGTACATACATACATACATACATACATACATACATACATACATACATACATACATACATACATACATACATACATACATACAGCGTGTGAAATAAGTATTGAACACGTCACCCTTTTTCTCAGTAAATATATTTCCAAAGGTGCTATTGACATGAAAGTTTCACCAGATGTTGGTAACAACCCAAGTAATCCATACATACAAAGAAACCAAAACAAATACAGTGGGGAGAACAAGTATTTGATACACTGCCGTTTTTGCAGGTTTTCCTGCAAAAACGGCATGTAGAGGTAATTTTTATCATAGGTACACTTCAACTGTGAGAGACGGAATCTAAAACAAAAATCCAGAAAATCACATTGTTTTTTAAATAATTCATTTGCATTTTATTGCATGACATAAGTATTTGATCACCTACCAACCAGTAAGAATTCCAGCTCTCACAGACCTGTTAGTTTTTCTTTAAGAAGCCCTCCTGTTCTCCACTCATTACCTGTATTAACTGCACCTGTTTGAACTCGTTACCTGTATAAAAGACACCTGTCCACACACTCAATCAAACAGACTCCAACCTCTCCACAATGGCCAAGACCAGAGAGCTGTGTAAGGACATCAGGGATAAAATTGTAGACCTGCACAAGGCTGGGATGGGCTACAGGACAATAGGCAAGCAGCTTGGTGAGAAGACAACAACTGTTGGCGCAATTATTAGAAAATGGAAGAAGTTCAAGATGACGGTCAATCTCCCTCGGTCTGGGGCACCATGCAAGATCTCACCTCGTGGGGCATCAATGATCATGAGGAAGGTGAGGGATCAGGCCAGAACTACACGGCAGGACCTGGTCAATGACCTGAAGAGAGCTGGGACCACAGTCTCAAAGAAAATCATTAGTAACACACTACGCAGTCATGGATTAAAATCCTGCAGCGCACGCAAGGTCCCCCTGCTCAAGCCAGGCCCGTCTGAAGTTTGCCAATGACCATCTGTATGATCCAGAGGAGGATTGGGAGAAGGTCATGTGGTCTGACGAGACAAAAATATAGCTTTTTGGTCTAAACTCCACTCGCCGTGTTTGGAGGAAGAAGAAGGATGAGTACAACCCCAAGAACACCATCCCAACCGTGAAGCATGGAGGTGGAAACATCATTCTTTGGGGATGCTTTTCTGCAAAGGGGACAGGACGACTGCACCGTATTGAGGGGAGGATGGATGGGGCCATGTATCGCGAGATCTTGGCCAACAACCTCCTTCCCTCAGTAAGAGCATTGAAGATGGGTCGTGGCTGGGTCTTCCAGCATGACAACGACCCGAAACACACAGCCAGGGAAACTAAGGAGTGGATCCGTAAGAAGCATCTCAAGGTCCTGGAGTGGCCTAGCCAGTCTCCAGACCTGAACCCAATAGAACATCTTTGGAGGGAGCTGAAAGTCCGTATTGCCCAGCGACAGCCCCGAAACCTGAAGAATCTGGAGAAGGTCTGTATGGGAGTGGGCCAAAATCCCTGCTGCAGTGTGTGCAAACCTGGTCAAGAACTACAGGAAACGTATGATCTCTGTAATTGCAAACAAAGATATCTGTACCAAATATTAAGTTCTGCTTTTCTGATGTATCAAATACTTATGTCATGCAATAAAATGCAAATTAATTACTTAAAAATCATACAATGTGATTTTCTTGATTTTTGTTTTAGATTCCGTCACTCACAGTTGAAGAGTACCTATGATAAAAATTACAGACTTCTACATGCTTTGAAAGTGGGAAAACCTGCAAAATCGGCAGTGTATCAAATACTTGTTCTCCCCACTGTAAGTTCAGAAATTAAGTTATGTGTAATAATGTGAAATGACACAGGGAAAAAGTATTGAACACATGAAGAAAGGGAGGTTCAAAAAGGCATGGAAAGCCAAGACAACAGCTGAAAACTATCAGTAATTAAAAAGCAATCCAGCCCCCTGTCAGCTGGTTCAGTCCCAACTGATGGCCTACAAAAAGGTCTCATTGCCAAGGTGTCACACAAGACACATCTCATGATGGGTAAAAGCAAAGAGCTGTCTCAAGACCTTCGCAACCTAATTGTTGCAAAACATAATGATGGCATTGGTTATAGGCGCATTTCTAAGCTTCTGAATGTTCCAGTGAGCACTGTTGGGGCCATAATACGGAAGTGGAAAGACAATCATTTCACCATAAATTTGCCTCGACCAGGTGCTCCTCGTAAATTTGCCCATTCATTCATTCATTCAAGAAAGGGTCCAGATTGTCTAGACCAGCAGATTTGTAGGGGTCCAGATTTTGCAACTCTTTCAGAACATCAGCTATCTGGATTTGGGTGAAGGAGAAGCGGGGGGTGCAGAGCTGTTGGCTGGGGTAGCGGTAGCCAGGTGGAAAGCATGGCCAGCCGTAGCAAAATGCTTATTGAAATGTTCGATTATCGTAAATGTATCGGTGGTGACAGTGTTTCCTAGCCTCAATGCATTGTGCTCGTATTCTCCATGGACTTTACAGTATCCCAGACATTTTTGGAATTAGTACTACAGGATGCAAATTTCTGTTTGAAAAAGCTAGCCTTTGCTTTTCTAACTGACTGTGTATATTGGTTCCTGACTTCCCTGAAAAGTTGCATATCGTGGGGGCTATTCGATGCTAATGCAGTACGCCACAGGATGTGTTTGTGCTGGTCAAGGGCAGTCAAGTCTGGAGTGAACCAAGGGCTATATCTGTTCTTAGTTCTACATTTTTTGAATGGGGCATGCTTATTTAAGATGGCGAGGAAAGCACTTTTAAAGAACAACCAGGCATCCTCTACTGACGGAAGGAGGTCAATATCCTTCCAGGATACCCGGGCCAGAAGGGTAGCCTAGTGGTTAGAGTGTTGGGCCTGTAACTGAAAGGTTGCCGGATCGAATCCCCGAGCTGACAAGGTACAAATCTGTCATTCTGCCCTGTAAATAAGAATTTGTTCTTAACTGACTTGGAGGGCATCTAGCTGAGATTGAAGGACGGCCAGGGTATTAAGCATATCCCAGTTTAAGGATAGATGGCGGGCAATCAATTCACATATGGGTCCAAGGCACAGCTGGGGGCTGAGGGGAGTCTGTAACAAAACGACAACAGTGAGAGACTTATTTCTGGAAAGGTGGATTTTTAAAAGTAGAAGCTCAAACTGTTTGGGCACAGACCTGGATAGTATGACAGAACTCTGCAGTAGATTGCAACTTTGCCTCCTTTGGCAGTTCTATCTTGACAGGAAATATTGTAGTTGGGGATGGAAAAAAAATCTGAATTTTTGGTGGCCTTCCTAAGCCAGGATTCAAACACGGTTAGGACATCAGGGTTGGCGGAGTGTGCTAAAGAAGTGAATAAATCAAACTTGGGGAGGAGGCTTCTGATGTTAATATGCATGAAACCAAGGATTTTACAGTTACAGAAGTCAACAAATGAGAGCGCCTGGGGAATAGGTGTAGCACTATAGGTAGAGGCACGGCGTTCAGAATGCTAGCGGGCAGATGGAACTTTGGCGACTTCGCAACGGAAAAGCCTGTTGAAAACACGTCGGTCTATTACGTCGGCAGACCAGTCGCGATGGCTCGGCTCGGCTCGATCGATCGAGCCGAGCCGAGCCCTTGGTTCGATCGATAGATAGATCGATAGATCGATCGATAGATACTTTATTGATCCACGATGGGGAAATTTCTTTGTCAAGCAGCTACAACAAAACATAGGGCAGGTGCAAAATGCCAGAACGAAAATACACAAAAGACAGATACACAATACAAGATATCTGGAGTGGAAAAAAGCTATAAAAAGACATTGCATAGTATGGGTGGTTGGCTGAATATGTACACTATACATTGGTGGATGTTGGATGGTTAACTATACTATACAGGTCGATGGCAGAGAAATACTTCAATAGCTAAAAATGTATATGATATGAGTGAGGGTAATAATAGTTTACTTAATAAACAGACTGGTTAAATGAACAGGTAAGTGAATATCTTTCCTGGTTAAATTAGCTGTACAGGTAAATATACAGTTATATTTACAGGTAAGTGAATACTTGCATGGTTACATTAACTGTACAGGTAAATGACAGGAAGAGATACTTAAAGAGCTAAATGTGTGTATGATATAATTTGGGGTAATAATAGTAATTCCCTTAAAATACAGTCCTTAGTGAGCAGGGTTTAATTACAGATAACTGCACGTATTGCACATTCGATATACTAAAAGCAATGAAAAAAGATGCAACTGACAGGATACTAATATGCATTCCTGAGTGAATGACTACGTACTTTAAGTCCAAGAATTACTTGCAATATTGTACGTGATATGTACATGAGTATGTATATACAGACCAGAATGAATAAATAAGTCCTGAGTGAATGAGTGATTACGGACCAGAGTTACTCACGGATGGATGCATAATTGTTAAACTAGGTCCTAGCACCCCAACAGTTCCAGGTCTGTGTTGCCGACGGCACGGCACCCCGGTGAGGCATTATATAGTCTAATAGCCGCCGGCAGGAAGGACCTCCTGTAGCGCTCTCTGGCACACCGTGGTGGGATCAGTCTGTGACTGAAGGTGCTCCTCTGCGTCATAACCATGGCATGCAGAGGGTGGGTGACGTTGTCCATGATGGCCAGCAGTTTGGCCAAGATCCGTCTCTCCGCCACCTCCTCTAGAGTGACAAGGCTCATCCCCAGGACAGAGCTAGCCTTCCTGATTAGCTTATTTACACGAGAAGCATCACCAGCTTTTATGTTGGCTCCCCAGCACACCACTGCAAAAAAGATGGCACTGGCCACCACAGACTGGTAGAAGGTATGCAGTAGTTTACTGCACACGTTGAAGGACCTGAGCCTCCTCAGAAAGTAGAGTCGGCTCTGGCCCTTTTTGTACAAGGCCCTGGTGTTACCAGCCCATTCCAGCCTATTGTACATATGGACTCCCAGGAACTTGTATGACCCAACCATTTCCACATCATCCCCTGTATAGGGACTGCAGTCAGTTGTGCCTTGGTTCTCCTGAAGTCCACCACCATCTCCTTTGTTTTGCTGATGTTGAGCTGAAGGTGGTTCTGCTCACACCACAACACAAAGTCACTGATTGTGCTCCTGTACTCCTCCTCCTGCCCACCCCTGATGCACCCTACAATTGCGGAGTCATCCGAGAACTTCTGTAGGTGGCATGTTTCAGAGTTATATCTGAAGTCCGAGGTGTAGAGGGTGAACAGGAAGGGGGACAGGACCGTTCCCTGGAGGGCCCCTGTGTTGCTCACTGCCCGCTCTGACACACAGCTCTGTAGTCGCACAAATTGTGGCCTACCGGTCAGGTAGTCCGTGACCCAGGAGACTAAGGGTGCTTCCACTTTCATCCTCTTCATCTTCTCACCCAGTAGCAAAGGCTGAATGGTATTGAAGGCACTGGAGAAGTAAAAAAACATAACCATCACAGTGCAACCTGCGTTGTCCAGGTGAGAGTAGGCCCTCTGCAGAAGGTAGATGATTGCATCACCACCCCGATGTTGAGCTGGTATGCAAACTGCAGGGGGTCCAGTGATGTACACACCAGGGGTCAGAGGTGAGCGAGGACTAACCTTTCCAGGGTCTTCATGATGTGGGATGTTAGTGCTACAGGTCTGAAGTCATTTAGGACAGGGGTGTGCCTTCTTGGGCACTGGGACGAGGCAGGATGTTTTCCACAGCACAGGGACCCTTTCTAGGCTCAGGCTAAGGTTGAACGACGCTGGAGTATTCCACACATTATTATTATTTTTTTATTATTTTTTTACCTTTATTTTACTAGGCAAGTCAGTTAAGAACAAATTCTTATTTTCAATGACGGCCTAGGAACAGTGGGTTAACTGCCTTGTTCAAGGGCAGAACGACAGATATTTACCTTGTCAGCTCGGTGATTCGATCCAGCAACCTTTCGGTTATGGGCCCAACACTCTAACCACTGGGCTACCTGCCGCCCTAGTTGGTCAGCACAGACCCTAAGCACCCTTGGGCTGATGCCATCAGGGCCCGCCAAAGGTACTGTAGCCCGGGATTTAGCTAGTGCACGTCGGCTAGCCGGGAGATGGGCCTAGCTAGAGGCTAGCTCAAGGCTAACTGGTGCAAGCTTCTGGCCAGTAGTGTTAGCCAAACAACAGAAGCCACTCGGTTGCAGCTAGCTAGCTGCGATGATCAGGCTCTCGCTCTCTCCCTACATCCATACCTTATCTCAATGCACAATTTGCCAGATTTGTCTTTTTACATGTATTATTAGTTAGGGTTCAGAGATGTCAAACGTTATCCTATTGTGACTATATGGGCTATAGCGAATACAACTGGACGAATCATGACGAAAGATAATGTTGTTGAAAGCATGAGCAGAGGCTAAGTGTAGGCAATGGCAAATATTTTGTAATATTCCTTTGTCTGTCTGTCTGTCTGGCGCACACAGTGTCTGAGGAACGGCTGCCTTCCTGTAGTGAGCTAGGTTACAGGCCTACATCATTGGCTAGATAGAAGCGGTCTACCATCTTCACAAGTGGATAATGATTGCTTTGAATGGAGAGAAAAGGGAGTATGTCTTGTGGGTATGATATTTGTGTGTCTAACTTAATCACAATTGATTATTCGCGATTGATTCAGGACTATATCCGTAATCATGGTAGCATTAATGTAGAAGTGTTCATTTCTTACAAAATGTTATCATTTTTTTTTCTCACTTTGACTTTGTGTAGATTGTTGACAAAACATTTTCCAATAAATCCATTTTAATCCCTCTTTGTAACACAACAAAATGTGGAAAAAGTCAAGGGGTGTGAATACTTTCTGAAGGCTACTACACCCAATCCATCTACATCTATCTCACTGTACCGGGTGGCTCTCAGTGGAGTAGAGCTATCCTGCTGTGTGTGTGCAGATCTGATATGATTGTCAAGGGTCTCTGCAATACTGACCTACCAAGCAAAAAGGCAGTAACTGCTCATAGTGTGGAACTGAGAAAAATGGCTTTTATTTATCTTGGTTTCACAGTAACTTTATGCAGTTACTACTAACACTACCTTTTTTTTCCCAAACCACAATAGAGGCAGGATACTTGTCCACATGATTAAGCATATATTTAATGTAGCAAAAATGACTAACTCATTTTCGACCAAATGAGCAGTTACTGCCTTTTTGCTTGGTCGGGCAGAATAGGCTACAATCATAGTCTCTGTGTGGCAAAAGTTAAGAGATATCTAATCAATGGAAGATGGCATTAAAATGATGGAATTCAAAGTTAAAGGAGAAGGATAAGCTACAACGACCAAGAGCCGACAGGTCGGCTGCTACTTAATATTATGAATACAGTTGTTATTTGTCAGATGCGAAAGCGCATGCAGCCTCAATTAGCCTAGCTAGCTAACGTTAGCTAGCTTAACTTGCTTCTCCCAGTTTGGTGCAGTCAAGACAGGTACTAACGTAATCATATTGGATGATAAATAACCTAGCAATAGCAGCTAATGGTCTACTATAGCGAGAGTCGGCTTGTTGGTTGGTTGCGGTCTCTCCCTCCCTCTTCTTTGCCCCCCTGTGTCACTCGCTCACAGTACGGCCCCACCCCCGCCTGCTAGAGCGGCCCCACCCCCGCCTGCACCGCTCTCCCCCTTCTCTCACTCTTTATCAGCTCTGTTTAACAGCTTTAAAAAACTACTTTTCTGCTGCTTCCCTTGATCGGATCGGTCTGGATCCGACCACGTCTATACGGAACAGGTCTAGTTGTCCCCTGGTCCGTTCGGAACGGGTCTTTAAAAATACATTTTTAAAATGTATTCATACATATCGGGTCCGAATGGGGAAAGTCCCAGGTCCATTTCGGAACGTGTCAAACTTTTCAGACCCGTGAAGACCTGTGTGTGTGTGTGTGTGTGTGTGTGTGTGTGTGTGTGTGTGTGTGTGTGTGTGTGTGTGTGTGTGTGTCAGAGCAGAGCTGTGGAACATAATATTCAGCTGCCTGATGGTCTTCTTTCATAGCAACATGTTTGAAGATGAATTAGTAATTACAGTGCAGTGGCCTCAGGGAGCCCACAGCGTGAGAAACCACCGTGGATGAAATGTGTGTATTTGGACAAGAGGATATGTGAGGGCATATCTTATGAATATTCTTAAATGGGAGTGAGTGTGTGTGTTTGTGTATGTTTGTGTCTGTGTGCACGCGCAAATGCTAGATCCTCATCACTCTACTGTACTACCCTCTCTCTCTCTCACTCTATACACAGTTGAAGTCGGATGTTTACATACACTTAGGTTGAATTAACTCTAACTCATTTTTCAACCACTCCACATATTTCATGTTAACAAACTATAGTTTTGGCAAGTCAGTTAGGACATCTACTTTGTGCATGACACAAGTAATTCTTCCAACAATTGTGTACAGACAGATTATTTCACTTATAATTCACAATATCACAATTCCAGTGGGTCAGAAGTTTACATACGCTAAGTTGACTGGGCCTTTAAACAGCTTGGAAAATTCCAGAAATTGATGTCATGGCTTTAGAAGCTTCTGATAGGCTAATGTACATCATTTGAGTCAATTGGAGGTGTACCTGTGGATGTACTTCAAGGCCTACCTTCAAACTCAGTGCCTCTTTGCTCGATGTCATGAGAAAATCTAAATAAATGAGCCACTCTTGGCATTCTCTCAACCAGCTTCACCTGGAATGCTTTTCCAGGAGTTCCCACATATATTGAGCACTTGTTGGCTGCTTTTCCTCCACTGTGGTCTGATCCCAAACCATCTAAATTTGGTTGAGGTTGGAACCAAAAATCACAAATTTGGTCTAACGTCCATTGCTCATGTTTCTTGGCCCAAGCAAGTCTCTTCTTATTATCGGTGTCCTTCAATAGTGGTTTCTTTGCAGCAATTCGACCATGAAGGCCTGATTCACACAGTCTCCTCTGAACAGTTGATGTTGAGATGTGTCTGTTACTTGAACTCTATGAAGCATTTATTTGGGCTGCAATCTGAGGCTGGTAACTCTTATGAACTTACCCTCTGCAGCAGAGGTTTTTCTGGGTCTTCCATTCCTGTGGTGGTTCTCATGAAGCTGGTTGAGAGAATGCCATGATAGTGCAAAGCTGTTATCAAGGCAAAGGGTGGCTACTTTGAAGAATCTCAAATATAAAATGTATTTTGATTTGTTTAACACTTTTTTGGTTACTACATGATTCCATATGTGTTTTGTCATAGTTTTGATGTCTTCACTTTTATTCTACAATGTAAAACATTTAGCGAATAAAGAAAAACCCTTGCATGAGTAATATTCCAAACTTTTGGCTCCCAGTGTGTGTGTGTGTGTGATATCTCCTATCTATATATATAAACACACACACACACACACACACACACACACACACACACACACACACACACACACACACACACACACTCTCACTTCATTAGTTACAACTTTTCAACTGCTCGTTAACGCAAATATCTAATCAGCCAATCACGTGGCAGCAACTCAATGCATTTAGGCATGGTCAAGATGGCGTAACAGTGCGGACTTGTTTTTTTTTTGTCCTGTCTCATGTCCCATGTAAATAGTCTGTCTTTCCGTATATTTTCTTATTCCTCATATACTTTTCCTGCAACACGCTTCACCCAACGTGGATCTACTATTTTCTTTATTTCTTTATCATTTAACTGAACCTCCGACAAGCTAGCCTGCTAACTAGCTACTAGCCATTGCAAGCCACTGCTAGCCTGCTAACTAGCTACTAGCCATTGCTAGCCACTGCTAGCGGTCCTCACCACTGCTCTGCCTGCATCAGCCAGCTTTAGTTGGTACAATATCGGCCATATAGTCACAATAGGATAACCATGTTTTGTGCTGCTGAGAGAGAGAGAGATGCTCTGAGTTGAGATGAGATGCTCAAATTCACTAGTGAAAAATATCAATTGGCTATATTAAAATTGTTTAACTTGATCCTGAAGGTAGGTTACTTCCCTGACATCTGGAACCAAGGACTAATAACACCAATATTTAAAAACGGAGACAAATCTGACCCTAACAATTACAGAGGGATTTGTGTGAACAGTAACCTGGAGAAGGTTTTCTGTAGTATTATAAATGTAAGAGTCCTAAACTCCCTTAATAAGCACAATATCCTGAGTAAAAGCCAAATTGGATTTATACCAAAACATAGAACAACAGATCATATTTACACCCTACACACCCTAATAGATAAACACGTCCACAAAAATAAGACAAAACTCTATACTTGCTTTATTGACTTCCAAAAAGCATTTGATTCTATCTGGCATACAGGACTGTTCTACAAAGTCATTGAAAGTGGTGTAGGGGGTAAAACATATGACATTATAAAATCAATGTATACAGGCAACACGTGTAGCATAAAAATTGGCAAGATAAAAACTGAATCATTTAACCAGGGGCGGGGCCTCCGCCAGGGTTGCAATCTCAGCCCTGTGCGATTTAACATTTACATCAATGAATTGGCCAATATTCTAGAAAAGTCCTCAGCCCCTGGTGTTAGTCGCCACAATTCGGAAGTTAGATGCCTGCTCTTTGCAGATGACCTGTGCCTGCTTTCACCAACAGCACATGGCCTACAGCAGAGCTTGGACCTGCTAGAGCAGTACTGTCAGACCTGGGCCCTGACAGTAAACCCCAAAAAGACCAAAATAATGATTTTCCAGACAAATTCCAGATCCCAGGGAATAAAACCAAAGTTCTCAATTGGTGCAAAACATTGTACACAATACAACTATTTAGGTTTAAAAATAAGTTCGACTGGACACCTAAATAATGCAGTGAATGAACTGAGAGACAAAGCATGCAGGGCATTCTACGCCATTAAAAAACAAATCGAAATACCTATTACAATTTGGCAAAAACTAATTAAATGCGTGATTGAACCAATCGCACTCTATGGCAGCGAGGTGTGGGGTCCACTTACAAAACAAGATTTTACCCACTGGGACAAACATCCCATTGAGACCTTGCATGCAGAACTTTGTAAGATTCTCCTACATGTCCAGAGGAAAACTACAAACAATGCATGCAGGGAAGAATTAGGCCGATATCCACTAATATTAAAAACTCAAAAAAGAGCAATTAAGTTTTGGAAACACCTAAAACACAGTGACCCCCGCTCATATCATTACCAGGCCCTGCAATACCAAGAGTTGAGCAAAGATAAGAGTCCCTTCATCCAACTGGTCCGGGGGCTGAGTTCACAAACTTGTTGCACTAACACACTGAAGCCTCAGGACCAGAACATCCAATCAATCAGAATTAACCAAATTAAAAAACATCTAAAACAAAACTACATTACCTATTGGAAAACACAAACACAAGCACAAAGCAAAATGCAGTGCTATTTGGCCCTAAATCGACAGTACACCATGGCAAACTATCTGACTATGGTGACTGATCAAAACCTCAGGAAAACCTTGACAAAGTACAGGCTCAGCGAGCACAGCCTTGCTATTGAGAAGGGTAGACACAGGAAATCCTGTCTCCCTGTAGAGCAAAGGCTGTGCAACCACTGCACCACAGCAGAACCAGAGACAGAGCTGCATTTCCTGACAAAATGTAAAAAAATATAAAACTATCAGAGAGTCACTTCCCCAAATTCGAACAAGTCGTCTCTGAAATAGAAAGGCTGCCAATCCTTTTGGGGGAAGACATGGACAGCTGTGCGCTGGCAGCATGCTATGTTGCTGCCTGCCACAAGTTGAGGGACAGTGCCTGACATATTTAATGCCTTTTGTTTTCCTATGTTGTTATTTTGTTCTCTGATGTAATTATATATATATATTTTTTTTAAATGGTGTATGTATATACAGTGAAACACTGCCGATTTTGCAGGTTTTCCTACTTACAAAGCATGTAGAGGTCTGTAATTTTTATCATAGGTACACTTCAACTGTGAGAGACAGAATCTAAAACAAAAATCCAGAAAATCACATTGTATGATTTTTTTATAATTAATTAGCATTTTATTGCATGACATAAGTATTTGATCACCTACCAACCAGTAAGAATTCCGGCTCTCACAGACCTGTTAGTTTTTCTTTAAGAAGCCCTCCTGTTCTCCACTCATTACCTGTATTAACTGCACCTGTTTGAACTCGTTACCTGTATAAAAGACACCTGTCCACACACTCAATCAAACAGACTCCAACCTCTCCACAATGGCCAAGACCAGAGAGCTGTGTAAGGACATCAGGGATGAAATTGTAGACCTGCACAAGGCTGGGATGGGCTACAGGACAATAGGCAAGCAGCTTGGTGAGAAGGCAACAACTGTTGGCGCAATTATTAGAAAATGGAAGAAGTTCAAGATGACGGTCAATCTCCCTCGGTCTGGGGCACCATGCAAGATCTCACCTCGTGGGGCATCAATGATCATGAGGAAGGTGAGGGATCAGCCCAGAACTACACGGCAGGACCTGGTTAATGACCTGAAGAGAGCTGGGACCACAGTCTCAAAGAAAACCATTAGTAACACACTACGCCGTCATGGATTAAAGGTCCCCCTACTCAAGCCAGCGCATGTCCAGGCCCGTCTGAAGTTTGCCAATGACCATCTGGATGATCCAGAGGAGGAATGGAAGAAGGTCATGTGGTCTGATGAGACAAAAATAGAGCTTTTTGGTCTAAACTCCACTCGCCGTGTATGGAGGAAGAAGAAGGATGAGTACAACCCCAAGAACACCATCCCAACCGTGAAGCATGGAGGTTTAAACATCATTCTTCGGGGATACTTTTCTGCAAAGGGGACAGGACGACTGCACCGTATTGAGGGGAGGATGGATGGGGCCATGTATCGCGAGATCTTGGCCAACAACCTCCTTCCCTCCTTAAGAGCATTGAAGATGGGTCGTGGCTGGGTCTTCCAGCATGACAACGACCCGAAACACACAGCCAGGGCAACTAAGGAGTGGATCCGTAAGAAGCATCTCAAGGTCCTGGAGTGGCCTAGCCAGTCTCCAGACCTGAACCCAATAGAAAATCTTTGGAGGGAGCTAAAAGTCCGTATTGCCCAGCGACAGCCCCAAAACCTGAAGGATCTGGATGGAGGAGTGGGCCAAAATCCCTGCTGCAGTGTGTGCAAACCTGGTCAAGAACTACAGGAAACGTATGATCTCTGTAATTGCAAACAAAGGTTTCTGTACCAAATATTAAGTTCTGCTTTTCTGATGTATCAAATACTTATGTCATGCAATAAAATGCAAATGATTTACTTAAAAATCATACAATGTGATTTTCTGGATTTTTTGTTTTAGATTCCGTCACTCACAGTTGAAGAGTACCTATGATAAAAATTACAGACTTCTACATGCTTTGTAAGTGGGAAAACCTGCAAAATCGGCAGTGTATCAAATACTTGTTCTCCCCACTGTGTGTGTGTATATATATATATATATATATATATACACACACATTTTTTTTTGATGTATGATACTTTGGCAATATGTACACAGTTGCGTCATGCCAATAAAGTGAATTGAATTGAAAATATTGAGAGAGAGAGAGAGAGAGAGAGAGAGAGAGAGAGAGAGAGAATTACATAATGATCTTTTCACTTTAAATTACTAGCATGATATTACAGAGTAGGATTAGGGCTGTTGATATTCTACTGTGGTATTCATTCCCATAGAGAATCACTGCACTTCAGTAAAGCCTTCCTAATCAAGACGGACAGCATGGGTGCAGTAATAACGCACCACCCCACGAGTATCCGTGTACTTTAAAGTATTGATAACACACTTTAACACAGGGCTTCAATCTCATATGGACGTGAATGGGTGCATTGTGTTGATTCAATTGTAATGAACACATGAAATATAGGATATAGGAGAATGCGTGTGAGGGGGGAATTATGTGGTAGATATGAAAGTGATTTATGAGATGTATTCTCTCACCACGCTGAAACATGGGTTATACACCTGCGCACACAGACGAACACACAGACAGTAGAGTTTGGAATTCCCCCCCTCCCGACCCTCTCTCACCTTCCTACAGTAAAACCCAGCCCTCCCTCCATCTGAAAGCCCAGCCCTCCCCCTACAGTAAAACCCAGCCCTCCCACCATCTGAAAACCCAGCCCTCCCACCATCTGAAAACCCAGCCCTCCCCCCTACAGTAAAACCCAGCCCTCCCTCCTACAGTAAAACCCAGCCCTCCCCCCTACAGTAAAACCCAGCCCTCCCCCTACAGTAAAACCCAGCCCTCCCCCTACAGTAAAACCCAGCCCTCCCCCCTACAGTAAAACCCAGCCCTCCCCCCTACAGTAAAACCCAGCCCTCCCCCCTACAGTAAAACCCAGCCCTCCCCCCTACAGTAAAACCCAGCCCTCCCCCTACAGTAAAACCCAGCCCTCCCTCCATCTGAAAACCCAGCCCTCCCTCGTACAGTAAAACCCAGCCCTCCCCCCTACAGTAAAACCCAGCCCTCCCCCCTACAGTAAAACCCAGCCCTCCCTCCATCTGAAAACCCAGCCCTCCCCCCTACAGTAAAACCCAGCCCTCCCTCCTACAGTAAAACCCAGCCCTCCCCCTACAGTAAAACCCAGCCCTCCCCCTACAGTAAAACCCAGCCCTCCCCCTACAGTAAAACCCAGCCCTCCCCCCTACAGTAAAACCCAGCCCTCCCCCCTACAGTAAAACCCAGCCCTCCCCCCTACAGTAAAACCCAGCCCTCCCCCTACAGTAAAACCCAGCCCTCCCTCCATCTGAAAACCCAGCCCTCCCTCGTACAGTAAAACCCAGCCCTCCCCCCTACAGTAAAACCCAGCCCTCCCTCCATCTGAAAACCCAGCCCTCCCCCTACAGTAAAACCCAGCCCTCCCCCTACAGTAAAACCCAGCCCTCCCCCTACAGTAAAACCCAGCCCTCCCCCTACAGTAAAACCCAGCCCTCCCCCCTACAGTAAAACCCAGCCCTCCCCCCTACAGTAAAACCCAGCCCTCCCTCCATCTGAAAACCCAGCCCTCCCTCCATCTGAAAACCCAGCCCTCCCCCCTACAGTAAAACCCAGCCCTCCCCCTACAGTAAAACCCAGCCCTCCCCCCTTCAGTAAAACCCAGCCCTCCCCCCTACAGTAAAACCCAGCCCTCCCTCCATCTGAAAACCCAGCCCTCCCCCTACAGTAAAACCCAGCCCTCCCCCCTACAGTAAAACCCAGCCCTCCCCCTACAGTAAAACCCAGCCCTCCCTCCTACAGTAAAACCCAGCCCTCCCTCCTACAGTAAAACCCAGCCCTCCCCCCTACAGTAAAACCCAGCCCTCCCCCAGCCCTCCCCCCTACAGTAAAACCCAGCCCTCCCCCCTACAGTAAAACCCAGCCCTCCCTCCACTTGAAAACCCAGCCCTCCCTCCTACAGTATTTTATTTTATTTATTGGACCTTTATTTAAGTAGGCAAGTCAGTTAAGAACAAATTCTTATTTACAATGACGGCCTTCCAAAGGCCTCCTGCGGTGACGGGGGCTGGGATTCAAAATAAATAAAATATAGTTCAAAACACAAGAGAGACACCACAACACGACATAAAGAGAGACCCAAGACAACCACGTAGCATGGCAGCAACACAACATGGCAGCAGCACAACATGGTAGCAGCACAAAACATGGTACAAACATTATTGGGCACAGACAACAGCACAAAGGGCAAGAAGGT
This sequence comes from Thymallus thymallus, assembly GCA_023634145.1. Taxonomy (NCBI): domain Eukaryota; kingdom Metazoa; phylum Chordata; class Actinopteri; order Salmoniformes; family Salmonidae; genus Thymallus; species Thymallus thymallus. The sequence continues at coordinate 6,346,172 of CM042402.1, read as the reverse complement.
AGACATGACAATACATCTCGCGAAGCTGCCACAACTGTCAGTAAGAGTGTCCATGATTGAGTCTTTGAATGAAGAGATTGAGATAAAACTGCCCAGTTTGAGGGTTTTTTTAAGCTTGTTCCAGTCGCTAGTTGCAGCGAACTGAAGAGGAGAGACCCATGGATGTGTGCGCTTTGCAGACCTTTAACAGAATGTGACTAGGGTTGTATGTGGAGGATGAGGGCTGCAGTGGGTATCTCAGATAAGGGGGAGTGAGGACTAAGAGGGTTTTATAAATAAGTAAAACCTAGCCCTCCCTCCTACAGTTAAACCCAGCCCTCACTCCATCTGAAAACCTCCCCAGCCTGAGGCTCTCCGCCCCCACCCTACACCATCTCCACACTACCAAAAAGATTGTCCCTCCCTCCCCCTGACCCCCCCAGCGCTCTGCCTTGGCTATGGGCTCCCCAACTCTCTGATCTGCTGTGTGACTCAGCAGCCAGCTTTGCTTCTGGCGTTCTCTCTCTGTGTGTGTGTGTGTGTGTGTGTGTGTGTGTGTGTGTGTGTGTGTGTGTGTGTGTGTGTGCGTACCCCTTCTCCCAGAGAAGAGTTTAATTTTGAGTGACTGCTTTACGAAAGCAGCATCATCATCATCATCATCACGCCAGCTTGACAACGTAGAGCAGCAAGAGATGAGCAACCATTAGGGCTCCACACCAACCAATAGGGCTCCACACGCCAACCAATAGGGCTCCACACGCCAACCAATAGGGCTCCTACACGCCAACCAATAGGGCTCCTACACGCCAACCAATAGCGCTCCAACACGCCAACCACTAGGGCTCCAACACACCAACCACTAGGGCTCCAACACACCAACCATTAGGGCTCCAACACACCAACCATTAGGGCTCCAACACACCAACCATTAGGGCTCTGACTTGGCTAGTTAAATAAAGGTTAAATAAATAAAAATAGGGGGAGCGAGTGAGAGAACACTGAATAGTACAAAAATGTATCAATCACAATGACACCAAGATGTTGTCGGTTCACATATCATACGGTCTGTCTGTCATGAGGCATGTATAGGTTTAAAAAGGCCTAAAATGGCCACTTTCATCATCATTTTCTCAAAGATAGTTTGTTATACAAAATGTAACAACCATGTTAAACATCATTCCTTCCAATGAAGCTTTGATGTGACAATTGCCAGAACAATCTAGGATACCAAAATATTTTGGGGTCATGCTGACGTGGAATCGCCCCTGGATACAAGTGTCTGCTAGTGCTTACCTTAGTGTGTGAAGGAGTTCTGGTGTTCTCTGGGCTCAGAGTGGGTCTACAGTCCACTCTGCTGCTTCATGGCTAAACCTGACGAAAGACAGAGTCGAGGAAAGAGCATGCTTACATAAATAACTGAAAGACAACTTCATCATGACAACTGATCCAAACCGGTTGAAATGACGTAATTCACTTAAGATGTACGTATCAGAAGTACACTGCACAGTAATAATTCATAACCCTCGCAGGTTGTTTGAGCACACTGTTTGTGGCTAGTACAGTGGTCGAACATCCCCATCCTCAAAGATAAAACAGAGCTCTGGTCTGGCAGCAGCTTGCTCGCTACAGTACAGTCATATCTACAAGAGCTCTGGTCTGGCAGCAGCTTGCTCGCTACAGTACAGTCATATCTACAAGAGCTCTGGTCTGGCAACAGACGAGAGCAAGATGACCTAACAGGATGCATGCAAAACATGCATCCAATTTGCAATAAGGCACTAAAGTAAAACTGAAAAGAATGTGGGAAAGACATGTTTTGAGGCCCCCATGTTGCCACTCTTCAGAGGAGAGTCAAAGAGAACAACAACTTGCAATTGGCCACCTTAAATACCTTTTCTCATGATTGGATGCACTTGTCTATGAAGTTCAAGGCTTAATGAGCTCACCAAACCAATTGTGTGTTCCAATTAATCAGTGCTAAGTAGTTACAGGTATTCAAATCAACAGAATGACAAGGCTGCCCAAATTTTTGCATAGCCTATTTTTCACATCTGATTTAACTTCATACAACTTAATATTGCTACACTAAACATCTTTGTCTGGACAATACCCCAGTACTCAGCTTTTATTAGAAAATGAATGGCATGCCACTGTGATCCTTTTCTGTGACGACAGAGTAAATTATTATGCAGCCTCAGAGGGGTGCCCAAAACTTTGCATACGACTGTATATGTTGAAGAGGTTGGGGCTTAAACTGCATCCCTGTATCACCCCACGGCCATGTGGAAAGAAATGTGTGTGTGTTTTGCCAATTTTAACCACACACTTGTTTTTTGTGTACATGGGGAAAATAAATACGACATTATAAAATCCAACACCACTTTCCATCAATTTGTATAGCAGACCCTCATGCCAAATTGAGTCAAATGCTTTTCTGAAATCAACAAAGCTTGAGAAGACTTTGCCTTTGTTTTGGTTTGTTTGTTAATTAGGGTGTGCAGGGTGAATACGTCTGTCATACGGTAATTTGGTAAAAAGACAGTTTGACATTTGCTCAGTACATTGTTTTCACTGAGGAAATGAACTAGTCTGCTGTTAATGATAATGCAGATGATTTTCCCAAGGTTGCTCTTGATGCATATCCCACGGTAGTTATTGTCTCCACTTTTGTGGATTGGGGTGATAAGTCCTTGGTTCCAAATATTGGATAAGATGCCATATGCGAAGGATGATGTTCTAGAGTTTAAGAAAAGTCAATTGGAATTTGTGGTCTGTATATTTCATCATTTCATTGAGGATACCATCAACACCACAGGCCTTTTTGGGTTGGAGTTAATTTAATGTAATTGGAGAATTCAGTGGATTCTTCAATAGTTGATTCTAGGATTTATTTATCTATGTTTTTGGTTAGATAGGTTCTCAATTTCTTTCTTAGGTTTTTGCATTTATCATCGCTGTTAATGTTCTTTGGTTTTCTGTTTGAAATTTTTAGATTTGATAGGGAAGCTATCAAAAGGTTTTCTACTGCCAAGTTTAGACCTTCACTATTACAGTGAAACGTTTTGTCCAGGAAATTGTCTAGAAGGGATTGAATTTGTTGTTGCCTAATTGTTTTTTGGTAGATTTCAATACTACTTTCCTTCCATCTATATCATTTCTTAATATTATTAAGTTCCTTTGGCTTTGATGCCTCATGATTAAGCATAGCTCTGTTCAAGTATAGTGTGATTTTGCTGTGATCTGAAAGGGTAGTCAGTGGACTGACTGAATGCTCTAAGAGACTCTGGGTTGAGGTCAGTGATAAAGTAGTCTACAGTACTACTGCCAACACATGAGCTATATGTGTACCTACCGTAGGAGTCCCCTCGAAACCTACCATTTACTATGTACATACCCAGCTTCCAACAGAGCTGCAGGAGTTGTGACCCGTTTTTGTTGGTAATGTTGTCGTAGTTGTGTCTAGGGGGGCATATGGGGGAGGGAATGCTGTCACCTCCAGGTAGGTGTTTGTCCCCATGTGTCCCCATGTGTGCTGGATATGGGAGTTCATCAAAATTGGATTTGTTTTTGAATTCTTTGTGCTCTCTCACTCACACACACACTGTTGAAGTCAGAGGTTTACATACACCAACTATTTTTCACAATTCCTGGTAAAAATTCTGTCTTAGTTCAGTTAGTTCAGTTAGGATCATCACTTTATTTTAAGAATGTGAAATGTCAGAATAATAGGAGAGAATTATTTATTTAAGCTTTTCATCGCATTCCCAGTGGGTCAGAAGTTTACATACACTCAATTACCATTTGGTAGCATTGCCTGTAAATTGGGTCAAAAGTTTCGGCTAGCCTTCCACAAGCTTCCCAACCACAATAAGCCATTCCTCCTGGCAGAACTGGTGTAACTGAGTCAGGTTTGTAGGCCTCCTTGCTCGCACACGTTTTGTCCACAACTTTTCTATGGGATTGAGGTTTTGTGATGGCTTTGTGATGGCCACTCCAATACCTTGACTTATGTTGTCCTTAAGCCATTTTTACACAACTTTGTAAGTATGCTTGGGGTCATTGTCCATTTGGAAGACCCATTTGTGACCAAGCTTTAACTTCCTGACTGATGTCTTGAATGTTGCTTCAATATATACACATAATTTTCCTTCCTCATGATGCCATCTAATTTGTGAAGTGCACCAGTCCCTCCTGCAGCAAAGCACCCCCACAACATGATGCTGCCAGCCCCGTGCTTCACGGTTGGGATGGTGTTCTTCGGCTTCCAAGCCTCTCCCTTTTTCCTCCAAACATAACGATGGCCAGTATGGCCAAACAGTTCTATTTTCATTTCATCAGACCAGAGGACATTTCAACAAAAAGTACGATCCTTGTCCCCACGTGCAGTTGCAAACCGTAGTCTGGCATTTTTTTATGGCGGTTTTGGAACAGTGGCTTTTTCCTTGCTGAGCGGTATAGGACTTGTTTTACTGTGGATATAGATACTTTTGTACCTGTTTCCTCCAGCATCTTCACAATGTCCTTTGCTGTTGTTCTGGGATTGATTTGCACTTTTCGCACCAAAGTACGTTCATCTCGAGGAGACAGAACGCGTCTCCTTACTGAGTGGTATGATGGCTGCGTGGTCCCATGGTGCTTATACTTGCGTACTATTGTTTGTAAAGATGAAAGTGGTACCTTCAGGCGTTTGGAAATTGCTCCCAAGGATGAACCAGACTTGTGGAGGTCTACAATTGTTTTTCTTTGCTGATTTCTTTTGATTTTCCCATGATGTCGAGCAAAGAGGCACTGAGTTTGAAGGTAGGCCTTGAAATACATCGTCAGGTACACCTCCAATTGACTGAAATGATGCCAATTAGCCTATCAGAAGCTTCTAAATCCATTACATCATTTTCTGGAATTTTCCAAGCTCTCTAAAGGAACAGTCAACTTAGTGTATGTAAACTTCTGACCCACTGGAATTGTGATATAGTGAATTATAAGTGAAATAAATCGAAAAATAATTGTTGTAAGAATGACTTCTGTCATGCACAAAGTAGATGTCCTAACTGACTTGCCAAAACTATAGTTTGTTAACATGAAATCTGTGGAGGAGTGGTTGAAAAATTAGTTATTTATTTATTTATTTATTTATTTATTTATTTATTTATTTATTTATTTATCTGTGCGGACTCGGGAGAGGTGAAGGCAGAGAGCCATGCGTCCTCCGAAACACGACCCTGCCATGTAACATAACAATATGTGGATAAAGTCAAGGGGTCTGAATACTTTCCAAAGGCACCGTATTCTCCTGTATGCATCGTTTTGGGTATTTTAGATTCTTCCGGACTGTTTTATTTTGGTGATTGTTAGTTCTTAAAGATTATCTTATTGAAAAGTATATAGATCTATTATCTTTTCTACATACTTTATATCTGGCTTTAGTAATTTTACACTGAAAAAGTTTACTGTTAGGCGGCCCACCCAACAGTTTTCTATGCAGAAAAAACCCTTCCCATGTCACTGTGTGTGCTTCCGTGTCTCTGTATGTGTGTGTGTCCGTGTGTGTGTGTGTGTGTGTGTGTGTGTGTGTGTGTGTGCGTGTGTGTGTGTGTGTGCGTGTGTGTGTGTGTGTGAGAACAGGAGGCCAAGTTCAGAAGGCTAATAGTGACAGCCTGGCTGAATGAGTGTGGACATATAGGGAGGAGAGAGAGAAGGAGAGAGAGAAGGGGAGAGAGAAGGGGAGAGAGAAGGAGAGATATTAAGCCGATTTTGACTGCCGCTCGGCTGGTGGGCCGGCCTGTCTGGGGGAAATTAATTGGACTAGAATCTAACTGTATTAATGTCACAGAACTAGCTGCAGCTCTAAAGATCAGTGCCATTTGCAGAGAGCGAGGCATAGGTTGTGTGTGTCTGTGTGTGTGTGCGCACATGTGCTTCAGTGTCTTAAATCTAGCATTGGGTTTAAGTAGGGCCACAGACACACCAAGATCCACAGACGCAGAGATCCAGAGCTCCACAGACACAGAGCTCCACAGACACAGAGCTCCACAGACACAGAGCTCCACAGACACAGAGATCCACAGAAACAGAGATCCACGCACACAAAAATAAACGGGCTGATTCAATATGTTGCCTAGTTGGTTAACAAAGTTGATACACACCTGTACCAGATGCAGGCCTACAGCCTGTTACAGGATGTATAAACAAGGCAGTTAACTCACACCCACAACCCTCCTTCAATGACCAATAACTAGAAGATAGAAACTAAACAGAATGTCCTGTTTTGGTGCCAGCGCCACATGCTGCTGGTGGGATTTTATAGACGTGACTCATCTCAGATAGGGTGACTAATAACAGGGGTACACACAGACACACACACACACACACTTCTGCTACACAGCAGGATTTGTAGCAAAGCAGTCCAAGGACCTAGCTTATGTATATCCAAAGCTTTAAAAAAAATGGGACTACTCTATAGAAGATTCACTATGAATCATGGGAGTTAGGCTACATAGATCAGCCTCTAATATTAACATCAATGGGGTTTGAGTGGATTGGGGTACCAATAGCCTGGATCTGGGACCCTATTCATGAAAGGTCTCAGAATAGTGCTGCTCTAGGAAGAGTTTAGCCTTTTACATCATGATGTATAACACGGACAGGGAGCATCTGATCCTATATCAGCTCTACTACCCGTACACACTATTTATGAATAAACTCTGGCCCACTACTACCCAATAAAGCACAAGGCCCACCTCTACAGTTCCCTCCAGGGCTTTTCCTTTACAGTTATATGCCTATACTCAGAGTGGCAGCTTCACCAGGGATGAATATAGCTACTAATAGTAGCTACTTACTGTTGTTTAAAATGATCACAGATGGAATGCTTCATTTAGAACTTTGAATCCCCAATCAATCTTAAAATCTCAGCCGTTCAGTTAAAAGGTAATCACTAGAAGGACATGGATGTTGTTTGAGCTAATAGTACAGCAGGATATTATTTAATAACGGAGCACTTTCTAAAAATCTAAAATCAACCCACTGGAACTAGACATGGGTTGTCTTCCAAGATGGGAAATTGAGGAAGTGTCGCCAAGTAAAAGGTTGGTCAAAAATTCTCTGTGCTATGCTATACACTATTTACTGTGTAACGTCTGGAAGCATTCACATATCACCGACGTTTCAAAGCGTAGCTACCGTTTTCAATACCTCGTTCAACCTCCCCTTGCGAGGATAACGGCACTTCATCTATTTCTATAATGTTTTATGAGATTAAAGAACACATTGGGAGGGACCATAGACCATTCCTCCTTACCAAATCTTTCCAGATCTTTGATATTCTTCGGTCTGCGCTAGTGCTGAGCAATTAGTCCTTTTTGAGGTATGTTCGTAAATGTAAATAACATTTGTTTAATTTGATGACTTTATTTCAATCCAAGTCTTCATCTCCTCTCTATAGAGCTGCTGCCTATGCGGTCTGAAAAACAAAATCACTATTTTAGTAGTTCAGAAGTAAATAAGGCATATTACTATGAATACTAACTAACTATCAATCACAACGATCCTGTATTTTCAGGTAGATACACACTACTTGGCCAAAAGCATGTGAATACCCCTTCAAATTAGGGGATTAAGCTATTTCAGTCACACCCGTTGCTGACAGGTTTATAAAATCGAGCACACAGCCATGCAATCTCCATAGACAAAGATTGGCAGTAGAATGTCCTTACTGAAGAGCTCAGTGACTTTGACGGTGCCACCTTTCCAACAAGTCAGTTCGTAAAATTTCTGCCCTGCTAGAGCTGCCCCGGTCAACTGTAAGTGCTGTTATCGTGAAGTGGAAACGTCACGACGCTCAGCCGCGAAGTGGTAGGCCACACAGCTCACAGAACGGGACCACCGAGTGCTGAAGCGCGTAGCTCGTAAAAATCATCTGTCCTCGGTTGCAACACTCACTACAGAGTTTATTTGCATAGATCAAACATGCTATCAAATCAATTGACCAAGTAATGAACATAAATCATTACTAACGTATACATTTTTTTTATTAAACAACCATAAAAAGCTATCTTTTGGTGTGGTGTATTCATGAATCTCAATAAACTACAACCTGAATGCATTATTACCTCCAATTTGGCCCAATTCACATGTCCTATCGCCCATCCTGACATACCAAGCTATAACAGCCCTGCGTCTCAACCAATAGCCAATATAGGCTAAATATCCCAAGCAGGGCTACAGCAACTTCCAGAGAGGGTCAGGATCCTCGGGCTTTGAGGTGGCCACTCTGGTTTGGGTGTCCTCGGCAGAACGGTGTTGACGTAACCAAGTGGTCACGTATCGTTGTGGGTTCCACTGCGCAAGACAGGGTCCGTGGAGTTTTAAAAACCTGTATGAGTAGAACATTTGAGGTGCCGGTACTCAGCTCCGGTGAGCTCCTGCCCAAGCCAAGCACTGGCGATATGTAAAGTTAAGCAGTGGTCTCAGCTGGCGTGGCACATGTAGGCCGTCATTGTAATTAAGAATTTGTTCTTAACTGACTTGCCTAGTTAAATAAAGGTTGAATAATAAAACATTTTTTATTAAATCTTCTCCCCTACTGTGAAAAAAAAATATCACAAAAAAAACATTGATGTTGGAGGCACACGGGACGGAGAAGCGTTGGTACAGGATGCAAATGTCTACTTCCCCGAATCCCGGAGAGAGGCTCTGACCAGCTCTCTTTAGGATGTTTGCCTGACGTAACAGGTGTGTGTACTCGGGACTACGCTTCAGCCTGGTCTGCTGCATGCTGCAGACGTGCCTTTAAAGCTTGTGGTGGTGAACAGGCGGTTTGTCATGTTTCTTATAAGGCTGGCTAGGAACTGCTGGTGATTCTTTTTCCACGTTCTGATTGGCCAAAGTGGTCAAGCTTCTGACGGGGCTCGGCAGTGCACACACGTAGCCTACAGTTCATCATTCTCGCCACTGCCAGAGTGAAGACAGGGAAGAAACCATCATTTACCTACCTCTATGGTGCTATACATATACTATTTATTTGGTTTGTCATTGTTCTTCAATTTGTTGCAATTAAATATAATTTATTCATAATAAATGTTTCACCAGCTCTGTGTATTCTCAAATTGAAAAAAGTGATGGAGTGCCGCTCCCCAACGCTCTGGCAGAACTACACCCCTGGATCTACTGTATATAGGACCCAGCTAAGTGAATAACTACACCCCTGGATCTACTGTATATAGGACCCAGCTAAGTGAATAACTACACCCCTGGATCTACTGTATATAGGACCCAGCTAAGTGAATAACTACACCCCTGGATCTACTGTATATAGGCAACATGCAATATTCAGTTCTGCACAGTCTTAAAAAAGCAGCTCTGGCCAAGCAAGGCTCTGGGTACTGTTCCATGTTATAGTGAGCAGAGCAGCATGCTTTTTAAAGACCTCCCATGAAAGGGTGGCCGGTTGAGATCAATATGGCTGTGGACTGAGCACCATTATAGAATACATTTTGTTGTTATCCTGTGTTTGTCTCTCTCTCTGTGTGTGTGTGTGTATGTGTGTGTGTGTGTGTGTGTGTGTGTGTGTGTGTGTGTGTGTGTGTGTGTGTGTGTGTGTGTGTGTAAGACAAGACAAAACACATGCACAGTACACACACATACATGTACACCAATGTGCTGAATGTTGTGTGTGCAGTGTGTGTGACGGTGCAGTGTGTGTGTGTGTGTGTGTGTGTGTGTGTGTGTGTGTGTGTGTGTGAATAACATAATGCAGAAATGGATGCTCCACAGAGGACACTAACCATGTTATCTGCTAAGATATGATACAATTTAGTCATGTGATGGAAATGTATATTCTGTTGCAACCCAACCACTGACACTAGGTTGCACCGTGACCTGTGACTACTGTACTATTATAATATTGCTGCTCCATATATAGCACTAACCACAGACTGACCCATACTCTGGTATATGAACGGTCTAATCTAATGGAAGCCTTATAGTGTCAGGACAGGAACATTCACTGTAGCACTGGTTCATCCAGCCTCTAGCAGGCAATGCATGCATGGACCAGAGCATGTGTGTGTCTGCGCAAGTGTGTATTCTGCCCCGCCCACTTTCACAACTGGAAAGCCTGGGCTGTGTGTATGTAGGACACGGCCATTCAAATCCAATTGGAAATAAATCACCCCTGCCCAGTCATGTGAACTCCATAGATTAGGGCCTAATGAGTTTATTTCAATTGACTGATTTACTCATCTGAACTGTAACTCAGTAAAATCTTTGAAATTGTTGCATGTTGTGTTTATATTTTGGAGCGAAGCAGGGGGTGCATCTCAAAGTCCAAAGCAGCTCCCTCTCCGCGTCCCCGCTCCCTCTCCGTGTCCCCGCTACCTCTCCGCATCTCGTCACATCTACTCTCCCCCGCCACACCTCAACTCCCGCGCCCCGTCGCACCACCTCTCCCGGGCCGCGTCTCCACTCTCGCCCTCTGCCGTTAGAGGCAACAAACTGGGGTCACCTGGTGGGGGGTCACCTGGCTCAACACTGGTAGTGGGTTGTAGGATCATCTGGTTCAACACTGGTAGTGGGTTGTAGGATCATCTGGTTCAACACTGGTAGTGGGTTGTAGGATCATCTGGTTCAATACTGGTAGTTTGGTCTAGGGTCACCTGGTTCCAGATGTACTATAGCCTCCTCCATGTTGTGCTCTGTTACATTTGTATTAATCTACTGATTGATTAGCTTCGATACTTTACATGCACTGTTGATGAAGATCGGCAAGTAAGCATTTCACTGTACCGTTTACACCCGCTGTCTCCCGTGCACATGAAAAATACACTTTGTTATTTAAATCAACAGCCTACCTACACGACCACACTACACAAGAGCAAGGCAGTAGATAGGAGTTTGGACTTCCGAGCATCTACTACGACCTCTGACCTGATATCACACACCATGGGAATTTAAGACAATATTTGCAAGAAAACTCAATCAATCTGTGTTTTTTGGAACTGTGTGCTTCAACAACATGACTTAGTCATTTTCCCCAGGAGGGCGAGGTGGAAAGTCTACATCAACCCCAGGGCTACAGATAACCTAGATTTTCACTTTCCAACTTGAATATATAAAATACATTTTACATAAGGTCCCTTTGTGTGAGGTTAATGTGTGTGTGTGTGTGTGGGGGTCGGGGGGAGGGGGCGGTTAGTGTGTGTGTGTGTGTGTGGGGGGGGGGGGCGGTTAGTGTGTGTGTGTGTGGGGGGAGGGGGCAGTTAGTGTGTGTGTGTGTGGAGGTCAGGGGTCGGGGGCGGTTAGTGTGTGTGTGTAGGGAGTGAACCTGAGGCAGTATGGTTTCTGTGCTCCTGCCCAGAAACCATACTGGGAGCACATCTCACTACTAAAGTCTCACACACAGTCAGATATGCAGGGCGAGGGGAGCACATCTCACTACTAAAGTCTCACACACAGTCAGATATGCAGGGCGAGGGGAGCACATCTCACTACTAAAGTCTCACACACAGTCAGATATGCAGGGCGAGGGGAGCACATCTCACAACTAAAGTCTCACACACAGTCAGATATGCAGGGAGAGGGGAGCACATCTCACTACTAAAGTCTCACACACAGTCAGATATGCAGGGCGAGGGGAGCACATCTCACTACTAAAGTCTCACACACAGTCAGATATGCAGGGCGAGGGGAGCACATCTCACTACTAAAGTCTCACACACAGTCAGATATGCAGGGCGAGGGGAGCACATCTCACTACTAAAGTCTCACACACAGTCAGATATGCAGGGCGAGGGGAGCACATCTCACTACTAAAGTCTCACACACAGTCAGATATGCATTGCGATGGGAGCACATCTCACTACTAAAGTCTCACACACAGTCAGATATGCAGGGCGAGGGGAGCACATCTCACTACTAAAGTCTCACACACAGTCAGATATGCATTGCGATGGGAGCACATCTCACTACTAAAGTCTCACACACAGTCAGATATGCAGGGCGAGGGGAGCACATCTCACTACTAAAGTCTCACACACAGTCAGATATGCATTGCGATGGGAGCACATCTCACTACTAAAGTCTCACACACAGTCAGATATGCAGGGCGAGGGGAGCACATCTCACTACTAAAGTCTCACACAGTCACGCTAGGGCTGGGCGATATGGCCATATCATATCACAGTATTTTAAAACAATTGGACGGAATGACAGTGTTTTATGTTATGTCTTTCTCCATTCTGATCGTTTTATACTGTTCAATTCAACTTCAAACAAAACTAAAAAAGTTGCCTTTTTTATTCATTTGAGATCATTTCAACACTGCCACGTATGGTTGCAAGATATGGGCAAACAACCTAAGCCTTATTTTTAACCAAATGTTGCAATCGCAATTTGACTTGCGATTTAGAGCAAAACACTTGGATTAACTGTTGGAATCATGGAAATAGAATGACTATTCTAATTCAATAGTATACCTTTGAAATACAGTTGAAGTCGTAGGTTTACATACACTAAGGTTGAAGTCATTAAAACTAATTTTTCAACCACTCCACAGATTTCATGTTAACAAACTATAGTTTTGGCAAGTCAGTTAGGACATCTACTTTGTGCATCATGGGACACAAGTAATTCTTCCAGCTATTGTTTACAGACAGATTATTTCACTTATAATTCACCATAGCACAATTTCAGTGGGTCAGAAGTTTAAATGCACTAAAGTTGACTGTGCCTTTAAACAGAAAATGATGTTATGGCTTTAGAAGCTTCTGATAGGCTAATTGACATAATTTGAGTCAATTGGAGGTGTACTTGTGGATGTATTTCAAGGCCTACCTTCAAACTCAGTGCCTCTTTGCTCGACATCATGGGAAAATCAAAAGAAACCAGCCAAGACTTCAGAAAAACAATTGTAGACCATCACAAGTCTGGTTCATCCTTGGGAGCAATTTCCAAATGCCTGAAGGTACCACGTTCATCTGTACAAACAATAGTACGCAAGTATAAACACCATGGGACCACACATTAAAACGAGTCCTGTATCGACATAACCTAAAAGGCAGCTCCGCAAAGAAGAAGCCACTGCTCCAAAACCGCCATAAAAAAGCCAGACTACGGTTTGCAACTGCACATGGGGACAAAGATCGTACTTTTTGGAGAAATGTCCTCTGGTCTGTTGAAACAAAAATAGAACTGTTTGGCCATAATGACCATCGTTATGTTTGGAGGAAAAAGGGGGAGGCTTGCAAGCCGAAGAACACCATCCCAACCACGAAGCACGGGGGTGGTAGCATCATGTTGTGGGGGTGCTTTGCTGCAGGAGGGACTGGTACACTTCACAAAATAGGTGGCATCATGAGGAAGGAAAATTATGTGGATATATTGAAGCAACATCTCAAGACATCAGTCAGGAAGTTAAAGCTTGGTAGCAAATGGGTCTTCCAAATGGACAATGACCCCAAGCATACTTCCAAAGTTGTGGCAAAATGGCTTAAGGACAACAAAGTCAAGGTATTGGAGTTGCCATCACAAAGCCCTGACCTCAAAACCTATAGAACATTTGTGGGCAGAACTGAAAAAGCGTGTGAGAGAAAGCTGGCCTACAAACCTGACTCAGTTACACCAGTTCTGTCAGGACGAATGGGCCAAAATTCACACAAACTATTGTGGGAAGCTTGTGGAAGGCTAGCCGAAACATTTGACCCAAGTTAAAGAATTTAAAGGCAATGCTATCAAATACTATTTGAGTGTATGCAAACTTCTGACCTACTGGGAATGTGATGAAAGAAATAATAGCTGAAATAATTCTCTCTACTATTATTCTGACATTTCACATTCTTAAAATAAAGTGGTGACTTAAGGAATTTATACTAGGATTAAAATGTCAGGAATTGTGAAAAATTGGGTTTAATTGTATTTGGCTAAGGTGTATGTAAACTTCTGACTTCAACTGTAATATTTGGCACTTTGAATACAGTGTTGTTTGACATCACAACGAATGATAATGCCAGGGAGGAGTTATTGTGACAGGGTAGGAACCAAAGTGTTGACAAGTGTTTCCTAGGGGACCCTATAATCTTTGGCTACATTTCAAATGTTCTCTTAGCTACTTCATGTAGCTAACATATTCATGCTTCGTGTATACCTCTTTGATTTAGAAGATACTGTTGCACAAACAACATGCCGATCTAGGCCAACACCATCACTGGTATTACCAGGCTGTATAGCTAATTACGTTTGCTATGACTCAGTACATTTACTAGCTAGCTAGCCTGCTCACTAGCGATTAGCGGCTAACAAGGTTTAGGCCCAACTTGCTAAGAAAAGACAAACTAGCTGTTTGCAGATGTAAGAAACACAAACAAATATTGTAATTATAGAACACTAGTGGATTTATATTAAGAAGCAAAGTGAAAAGAGCATCGTTGTCCTCAATATTGTTGCATGAGCTGCATTGACCATGCAGACTGGGCGGGGCTAAGTCTGTGTGAAAAGCGGCATGGAGAGAGAGAGAGAGCGGAGAGAGAGAGAGAGAGAGAGAGAGAGCGGAGAGAGAGAGAGAGAGAGAGAGAGAGAGAGAGCGGAGAGAGAGAGAGAGAGAGAGAGCGGAGAGAGAGAGAGCAGAGAGAGGAGAGAGGAGAGAGGAGAGAGAGAGAGAGAGAGGAGAGAGGAGAGAGGAGAGAGAGAGAGAGAGCGGAGAGAGGACTCAAGTAACAAAGCAAACTATAAAAAATTTAAAACCCAAACCGGTCTGTGCATTAATACCGGTATATCGTAAAATATGCCCAGCAGACACACACACACAAAATGCCCAATAGCAAGCACACACACACAGGAAGACACAGTGTGTGTCCTGTGCCAATAAGTAAATGCACAGTTAGATAGAAGAATCAGGGTAAATTACATGCAGCCAGCCTGACTGTGCTCCTCTGGACTTCACCATCCTGCACTGGCAACACACACACACACACACACACATACACACACACACACACACACACTGAACACAGCATTAGGCATGCTAGTCAGTACACTTACTGACACACTTATTCCAGCTCAGTGTAACAGATCACGCCAACACAAGCGCATCGCTCTCTGGTTCTGCAATAGTGAAGTATTACAACCCACCAAGCAGTGGAAAAGGTGGAATTGTAGGCTATTATGATTGTGTGTGTGTGTGTGTGTGTGTGTGTGTTACTGCTGCCGGGCTGGTAAACAAACAGAGGCAGTAATAGGGCATAAGTTCACATGTTGGATAGTGCTGACCCCTGGATAGGGCTGACTGCTGGATCGGGCAGACCCCATTAAGTCGACTGGTCGGTCAATAGGCTGTTGGTTGACTGAGAATGTTTTGGTCGAGTAGTTGCAAAAACGAAAAACATTTATGGCACACCTTGATTCATGCCTGTCTCAGTGGACTAATCTATTGCGGAGACCGCAGGGATGGCACACCAACATCCCCAGTAGTAAATTTATCGTTAATTCTCATCATTTCTAATCTACAATGTTTGTACAACCTAGGCTACACTTGTGAGAAACAAGTTTATGTATTTAATTCCATTTCCGAGTTGTCAATTTAGTCATTGTGTTTTGTTTGGAGCGCTCCTGTCAACGTTGAGTAAGGACGCGCACCTGATTTCACATAGAAGTAGGCCTAGGCTAACTGGCCTGCACACAAATGTAGGCTTATAAATGTGCCCATTTGGCGATCTGATAATATTTCTGATTGTCTTAACTCACCACTAATGATTAGCTGTGGAGCTTTTCAAAAGTAATTTTTTTCTTTACCTCAAACAACAAGTAAACAAAATGTTTTATTCTGGTTAGGCTATCTTGATCTCTGGATCCCTTTAGATCATTTGTGTGTCTTAATTATTTAAATCACTGTGTGCTTAAATGCATCAGACAAGCTCAGTTGCCTACATATATACTGAACAAAAATATAAAAACGCAACATTCAAACAATTTCAAAAGATTTTACTGAGTTACAGTACATATAATGAAATCAGTCAATTGAAAGAAATGCATTAGGCTCTAATCTATGGATTTCACATGACTGGGCAGGGGTGCAGCCATGTGTGTGTCTATATACAGAAAAATACACGTTTTAACATTGAAAGAACAGACGACTCCTGACACAACACCCTCTCTGGCCTGAGTTAACTCATGTCATCGAACGGGGGCAAACAGTCATCACAGATCCAAAAATAACACTTCACTGCCAGTTTGGTTCTGTGGGAAGATGACCTTACCAAAACAGAATAAATGAATGATTCATTCCTAAACTAGCCTAATTATTACACTTATCTATTCTCCATCTATTAGGGCCAAGAGCTTTTCATGGCAGTGACCTGGTCAGGAATAACTCCCGGTGTAGGCAAGTGGTAGGCTATTCAGTTACCACTGACATAGACCAGTGGTAGGCTAATTTAACTACCTAGACACACCCTAACTCACAACAGGCAACTTCCTACTTGCTCCTCCTACATCCATAAACTCTCCCAGGACTAGTGACAGTTAATCAGGGGGTTTGGTGAATAGACTGTTGGTTAAATCAGAGGTTAACTGGGCATTAAGCCAGCAGGTTGGGTCAGTAGGCATGAGGTCAGCAGGTTTTAAAGATGTTCTAAACAAGTTAGAGCTTAAAGACCAAGTCTCTCAACCACCACCCTAACCACGCCAATGGATATAATTCACTCTACTACAATTTGCTCACCAGTTAGAGTCAATGCAGGAACTAGGCTTTACTAAATCAGATGGGGAATTTGGAGCAAAAAAGCCAGTGTTATTTCCCACTGTCGTCCCTCCTCTTATGGACATAGTTGGGCATGGGGCTGCCAGCCACTCCTATTATAGATATAAACAGACCATAGAAA
>CM042402.1:6291825-6324325 GCA_023634145.1 Thymallus thymallus | reverse complement strand
GTAAACACACACACACACACACACTGTACACACCACACAATCTGCACACACACACTTCCATTTGTGGCTCAGAACACACTGCCACACCAACTGATCTAGTTTCAGAGAGGATGAGGAGATGGGGGAGGGGATGGGGGAGGAGATGGGGGAGGGGATGGGGGAGGGGATGGGGGAGGGGATGGGGGAGGTGATGGGGAAGAGAGCTGCTCTGATGTGTTAAAGCCCAACATGATTTTCCAATCAAAAGGGAAGGGAAATGGGATACTAGTCAGTTGCACAACTGAACGCATTCAACCAAAATGTGTCTTCCTCATTTAATCCAATCCCTCTGAACCAGAGAGGTGCAGTGGGCTGTACCATATAGAGAACATGGTGCCATTTGGGACGCAGATCGTTTCACAGTAAGCACAGAATCAAACACAGCGCAAAAAGACAAAACCCACCGTGGTACAGGCCAAGGCTCTGGCATAAACACACGCAAACCCAGAGCCGCTCATGAGTTTTACACCATTAAATATTTAAAATATCAAATTAACAGACACGGCATTGCTTGGCTTTGGCTCTATGCATTAGATGAGTGTGTTAACAGGGCTAGTGGCTTCGTTGCCAAGAGATGAGGTGTCACGACTAGATCCGTCGGCACGTGACTTTGGGTTTAGGAGAGGGCAAACCAGAGCAGGACAGGGGGAGCGGGGTTTCAGTAGGAGAGAGATGGGTTGATCTTCCTTCTGTACCGCACTAAAAACACTGGATAACTGAAACACTGACATTGACAGTTCACATTGCTACTGTGGGTGCATTGCAATAGTCTTCCTTTCCTCTTCCACAGAGGATAATATATGAAAACAATATAGTTGACTGATGGACTATGGGAATTTGCCATCACCTGTCCCGTCCTTTCTTACCAGTGCAGATCAATTAAAAGGAGACAAGGAGAGAAGACTGCTTCATATTATTGAGATGCAGCCCCAGACTCTCTCCAAGGCCTTGTGGGTGTTATGTCATACTACGTGTGTCTAGCCACTGAGCTTTCAGGGAGGTTGTGATTCATTGGCATACATTTATGAAGTACTATCCTTTCAGATCTGCCAACTTCTGAACAGACTGGATTAAGTGTTCCCTTTCCACCATAGGGGTGGCCAGCCAGCCATTTTGAAAAGAGGAAGTTGCTCTAGCCAGGATCTAGATGTGACAATGCAGCCAGGATCTAGACGTGACAATGCAGCCAGGATATTGACATGACAATGCAGCCAGGATCTAGACGTAACAATGCAGCCGGGATCTAGACGTAACAATGCAGCCGGGATCTAGACGTAACAATGCAGCCGGGATCTAGACGTAACAATGCAGCCGGGATCTAGACTTAACAATGCAGCCGGGATCTAGACGTGACAATGCAGCCGGGATCTAGACGTGACAATGCAGCCGGGATCTAGACGTGACAATGCAGCCGGGATCTAGACGTGACAATGCAGCCGGGATCTAGACGTGACAATGCAGCCGGGATCTAGACGTGACAATGCAGCCAGGATCTAGACGTGATGCAGCCAGGATCTAGACGTGATGCAGCCAGGATCT
The DNA here is from genome assembly GCA_023634145.1 of Thymallus thymallus. Classification (NCBI taxonomy): domain Eukaryota; kingdom Metazoa; phylum Chordata; class Actinopteri; order Salmoniformes; family Salmonidae; genus Thymallus; species Thymallus thymallus. The sequence continues at coordinate 6,322,747 of CM042402.1, read as the reverse complement.
AGACGTGATGCAGCCAGGATCTAGACGTGATGCAGCCAGGATCTAGACGTGATGCAGCCAGGATCTAGACATGATGCAGCCAGGATCTAGACATGATGCAGCCAGGATCTAGACATGATGTAGCCAGGACCTAGACATGATGTAGCCAGACTAGCCTACATCCTTTCACTAGTCTTCTGCTATTAAAAAAAGAGAACGATCAACTCCGGCATAAGAGAGAAAAGGAGAATGATAGCAAGAGAGAGAAAGATGGAGATCGAAAGAGAGAATGAAAGAAATAGAGAAGGGGAGAAAACGTAGCAGGAGGAAACATTGCATTTAGGCCACAGTGCTTTTCCTGTGCTCCTCAACACTTCTCTCTATTTAATATACACTGGCAGGATAAATTATGTACACCATGGCTAGTAGTTTACAGAGAAAGGAGAGAGGGAGAAAGCCCATCGGTTTAGGGCTGGGATTTCAGCTTTTAGCCCTGTAAAGTCTGCATGCAATTAATTTGGGAATTAATGCAGGCTCAGAACTCTACACTGAGATCCCCCCCCCCCCTCTCTCTTTTTCTCACAGCACTGTTTCATCACAGCATCATCTGTGAATTTACTTATTATTTTACCCACAATGAACTCTATGTAGGCCAACACCCCTGTGGTAGTAGTGGTGGTGTTGTAGGCAGTGAGAGGAGCCTAGAAATGATTTGTGTTAGGAAAATATCCTGCTGGTTGTAACTTACTAGCATGTTATCCTGAGGTCCATTACATCAAAAAAATCAATATGCTTCAATATGCTGTAGAACTGCATTTAAACATTGAGTCTTTAAGCCTGGGGAAATATTGATGGATCCCTTTAAATTATTACCAGTTAGTAACACTGGCCTTTACAAACACGCTACAGGCATAGACAAACACGCTACTGGCCTTTACCTCACCACACACACACACACACACACACACACACACACACACACCCCCCTGCGAGCTCAGCCGTCAAAACACCTTGTGTGTGCGTGCGGTGTGAGTACGTGTACAGACTGTCCCAGGCAGCTTATAGCCTCGGGCCTAGCAGTGCACACAGTGATAGTTATAAGCCTGACTGGGCAGAGAGCTGTTGACAGTCATCCTGGACTCAGCCATTCTGTCAGACTACAGGCACACCGATACTATACAGTACCTTATGGACTCCAGTCAGTCAGGGTTTGCATCCCAAATTGGACCCTATTCCCTATATAGTCCACTACTTTTGACAAGAGCCCTATGCTTTTGACCAGGGCCTTTAGTGTTTGAAGTATTGCATTGCAAATAGACCAAAGTAGCCTAATAGTATATGATGACACTCTTATTCATAATATATATATATTTTTTGGTTTAAATTGAACCTTTATTTAACTGCGCAAGTCAGTTAAGAACAAATTCTTATTTACAATGACGGCATACACCGGCCAAACCCGGACGACGCTGGGCCAATTGTGTGCAGCCCTATGGGACTCCCAATCACGTGCGGTTGTGATACAGCCTGGAATCGAACCAGGGTACCTGTGGTCTAGCACTGAGATGCAGTGCCTTAGACCGCTGCGCCACTTGGGAGCCCAGGTAGCTAAATATAATAACAAGATGCAATAATTTGCCGTTAGTGAGAAGACGGAAATTCTATTTATCTTTGCATTGTATAATAATTAGAAATAGGCATCTGTTTCCTGTTATTTATTTCCATGATCATTGCAGAATAAATTCCTCACCTTTTCTGACTGATGGTTTCATACTGGTGAAATAGCCTATAGGCCTTCAACAAGTTAGCCTACCATTCGTCCCATCTCTCATTTAATTGGATCCACCTCACAGTAGTAAACAGATAAGCTATACTGAACAAGATATGAACACAACATGCAACAATTTCAAAGATTGTACTGAGTTACAGAACATAAGGAAATCAGTCAATTTAATTTAATTCATTAGGCCTTAATCTATGGATTTCAAATGACTGGGAATACAGATATGCAACTGTTGGTCACAGATATCTTTTTTTTTTTTTTTTTTAAGGTAGGGGCGTGGATCAGGAAACCAGTCAGTAACTGGTTGACCACCATCTGCCTCATGCAGCGCAACACATCTCCGTCGCATAGAGTTGATCAGGCTGTTGATTGTGGCCTGTGGACTGTTTGTTCACTCCAATTCCATGGCTGTGCAAAATTGCTGGATATTGGCGTGAAATGGAAAACGCTGTCATACACGTCGATTCAGAGGAACCCAAACATACTTAATGGGTTACATGTCTGGCGAGTATGCAGGCCATGGAAGAACTGGGACATTTTCAGTTTCCAGGAATTGTGTACAGATCCTTGCGACATGGGGCCGTGCATTATCATTCTGAAACACGAGGTGATGGTGTCGGATGAATGGCACGACAATGGGCCTCAGGATCTAGTCATGGTGTCTCAGCGCATTAAAATTGCCATCGATAAAATGCAAATGTATTCGTACTATAACCCCACCGCCACCTGGGGGCAATCTATTCAAAACGTTAACATCAGCAAACCGCTCGCCCACACAACGCCATACACGCTGTTGTGAAGCCGGTTGGACGTACTAATAAATTCTCTAAAACGGGGTTGGAGGAGGCTTACAGTATAGTACATTCTTGCAGTCAGCATGCTAATTGCACACTCACACCCCCCCCCCCCCCCCCACAAAGTGCACCTGTGTAACGATCATGCTGCTTAATCAGCTTCTTGATATGCCACACCTGTCAGGTGGATGGATTATCTTGGCAAAGGAGAAATGCTGACTAACAGAGATGTAAACACATTTGTGCACTAAATGAGATAAATATGCTTTGTGCGAATGAACATTTCTTGGACCTTTTATTTCAGCTCATGAAACATGGGTCCAAGACGTTACATGTTGCATTTATATTTTGGTTCAGTATATTTACATTATACGAAGAAAAAAAGTACAATCCAATGCACTGTTTAACAGATGATTCACCTTTTCCATTGATGTTTGTAGGCTACAACTGAATACTGTAATGTCAAATTTCTCCAGTAGACAACATTTAATTTATAAACATTCTACATGTATTGCAACCATTGCAGAACACATTTATTTTCTGGCCGTGATTTGTTCATATTCCCCAAGTAGCCATACAACAAATTACCAAGCGCATCTCTCATTTACAGTAATTGGGCCTATTGGATAGGCTATTATAACTTCAAGTTTTTGCGCAGTTTATAACATACAGTAGAATTGAACAGGTAAACAGACAGCGGTGAAGGAAACCACTAAGTGGGGCTACTACTGTATTTTTATTTGTACGTTTCAGAATTTGCAGCATATTTAAGTTTGGGAAAACATAAATGCTAAACATTATTGAATTCAAACAATTTGCAATTGTTGTTGTCTTTCTTTTACAGTGACATTTGCTACAGCTTTCTGCCAACACCTCCAAAGATATGTGATCAAGTTCTCCATTGTCATTTCCTTTACAAAAGGCCTTGGCCTAATTCCAATACTTCCAAAGTATACAGCAAATGAGGGCATTATTGTCACCATAAAAGGTGAATGATGGTCATTTTTAGACTGATACGATTTATAACGGGACACATGCATATGTATGGTGTGTGCCAAGTTTATAAATCACAGATAATTAGTGTCAAATTTACACAATGGTTATAAAATGAGGCCCCTGGTCAGTGGCCAGCCAGGCAGTCAGCTGTGGCAGCTCTCATGGCAGCTCTCATACACACTAACCTTTCTCTGTGTCGGTTAACCTAGACATCATAGCTCAGTGCCCCTTTGCTAGCCTGCTCAATATCTATAACGACGGTCTCCTAGCTTACCTTCCACTCACCTAGCTTACCTTCCACTCACCTAGCTTACCTTCCACTCACCTAGCTTACCTTCCACTCACCTAGCTTACCTTCCACTCACCTATTGATTATTTTAAACCCAAGAACATGTTTTAGAACAGTAATCTCAGTAGGATATATGCTAACATGATTGTCATTGCTAACTAGATAGCTAGCTAAATCGGTTGCCTAGCAACAAACATGTTAAGAAGATTCGTAAGAAGATATTTTAGAAGTTCATAAGAAAATCATTAACTCTTAAGATATTGTTGAGGAATTGCACTTCCGAACGATCTTCTTATTAAAGTTTTTATGTAAGAAGTGTTTTGTGATTCTGGGCCCTGGTCCTAGACCAGCACTCCTACTCAGAGATGCTTTATGAATACAGGCCCCTATTTTTACTGCTCCAATTACGTTGGTAACCTTATTGCGTAATTATAGTAACATAATACCAGGAAGTAATAGCTGATGTTGAAGGTCAAAAAGGTCAGTGTACAGGAAGAGGACGAGAAAGATCTTATGCTTGTTCTTTTCATAGCTCTCCCTGCCTGTTTACTCCTCTCTGTCTTCACAGACAATCACATTTCTTACAGATGAATTAATGTAGGGTTCAGAGCCTATCAGCTGTGCGGAGCAGCACATCTGTTCCTGTGTGTGTGTGTGTGTGTGTGTGTGTGTGTGTGTGTGTGTGTGAGTGAGTGTGTGATAGAGAGAGCACACGAGAGCGAGGGAGGGGGAATGGCACAGTTTAATTGGACTATTGTTCAGTTCAACCCTAGGCTATTCAGGCTCACAAAGGCATACAAAACCCAGGCATTATGGACTATTAAGCAAGAAAAGCATAACAGAAATACTACTTACTCTCCCATTTCCCTCCTTTACTTATGAGCCATGTGTGTTTGCTCTGAGAATATGGAACACCACTAATTCACTACAACTCAAATAAACCATTCATTTGAACTTAAATACATTTTCTTTTAATTTTTCAGAGGGGTATTTGTTGGCCTTGATGTTGTGATGTATTATAGATGAAGAGAGGGAAATGACACAAGTCATACACAGGGTTGTTGCATATTCCGTCCCACAAGAGACAGAAAGACAGGTCTCTTTATTGTTATTTATTGTATTACTATTTAGCAAATGTTTCTTACTTTTTAACTCTGCATAGAGAGAGAGAGGCAGAGAGAGAGAGAGGGGCAGAGAGAGAGAGGGGCAGAGAGGGGCAGAGAGAGAGAGAGGATAGAGAAAGAGGGGCAGAGAGAGGCAGAGACAGAGGCAGAGAGAGAGAAAGAGAGGCAGAGAGAGAGAGGGGCAGAGAGAGAGAGAGGGGCAGAGAGAGAGAGAGAGGCAGAGAGAGAGAGAGAGAGGCAGAGAGAGAGAGAGAGAGAGGCAGAGAGAGAGAGAGAGAGAGAGAGAGGCAGAGAGAGAGAGAGGCAGAGAGAGAGAGAGAGAGAGAGAGAGGCAGAGAGAGAGATAGAGAGAGAGAGAGGCAGAGAGAGAGAGAGAGAGAGGCAGAGATAGAGAGAGAGAGAGGCAGAGAGAGAGAGAGAGAGAGAGAGAGAGAGAGAGAGAGAGAGAGAGAGAGAGAGAGAGAGAGAGAGAGAGAGAGAGAGAGAGAGATTGAGAGGCAGAGAGAGAGAGAGGCAGAGAGAGAGAGAGAGAGGCAGAGAGAGAGAGAGAGAGAGAGGCAGAGAGAGAGAGAGAGAGAGAGAGAGAGAGAGAGAGAGAGAGAGAGAGAGAGAGAGAGAGAGAGAGAGAGAGATTGAGAGGCAGAGAGAGAGAGAGAGGCAGAGAGAGAGAGAGAGAGAGAGGCAGAGAGAGAGAGAGAGGCAGAGAGAGAGGCAGAGAGAGAGGCAGAGAGAGAGAGAGAGGCAGAGAGAGAGAGAGAGGCAGAGAGAGAGAGAGAGAGAGACAGAGAGACAGAGAGAGAGAGAGAGAGAGAGAGAGAGGCGGACTGAGAGAGAGAGAAAGACTTAAATAAAATTACATTTAGCTTGATTCACTGCTGGCTTGCGATGAGCATGACCCAATCTCCCCAGATTCATCACAGGCCAGGCAAATCTCTACTTGACCCAATGGAGACAGTCCAGTCACAGCATTAGTAAGGGCTACACACAGAGAGAGTGCAGAGCACACGGCGAGAGAGCCAGGGCAGGGACCTAGTTTATATTTTCTCCTGGGGGAAATAGCTGAGGGAGTCCAACTCCAACAGATGAAGTAGTTTGAGAATGCAGGCCTATGTCACTTCCAGTCAGCTAAGGCTGTAGTGTACGCATTCTCTCCAAATGTTTTAACTGACATCACCCTTAAAAGCCTGAATACGATGGTGTTTGCAATGCTAGTCCGCAGCACACTAAGGATGATAGGCTACATTATTGCCACCATCCGGCTCCAGTGGGACTACAGCTACACCAACCAATAAAAATGTAAAACAGGATTCTTTAAAAAAACAACACTTTATAAAATGAGAAAAGGTTAAAGCTGATGTTTGTTGGCCAGCCAGGGAAGCGAGCAGCAGCTCTGATGTAGAGTGGTGGTGAGACAAAGCGCTTTAGGCAGGCCGAGGGAGAGCCCAAAAATAGACCACCACCCGCCACGATATTACCTCACTCCCCACTCACATCAGCAAATGTGTCCATTACAAATCACCCAATCTAACCCAATTTAACCCAAGCTAACCCAAGCTGGCATCCCCAATCTGCAACGCTAGCTAGACATACTGTAGCTATTAGCTACTCCACTGTGGGTTTGGTTGGTTTGCTCAGGAATCCAACCGCAGCATGGCACATAAAAGCTATGACATGACACTTAAATCTTTCAACAGGCCATCTATACGGTACATGCGTTTTTTTTTTTAAATACTGAGCTTATGCCTTAAAAATGTATTTGCCCAAGTGGTGTGCATATACTGTATGTCTCCATTTTGTGTAGCCGTTAGCGATGATGCTAACCTTATTCTGGTAGAGATGGAAAGGCTTTCCCAAAAACCTTCTCAATTAAATGTTAAAGGGTAGGAATTACATGTTTTTACTGTGTGAAGTAGGCTACAGAAGTTTTGTAGCTTTTTCTACCTTGGCTTAGAGCCAGCTGACTGACATGGAATTTATCTATCTATCTATCTATCTATCTATCTATCTATATCTATCTATCTATCTATCTATCTATCTATCTATCTATCTATCTATCTATCTATCTATCTATCTATCTATCTATCTATCTATCTATCTATCTAATGTAGATGATAGACAGACAGGACATACGGACATACGGGACATACCAGACATGACAGACAGGCCATACATACATACATACTCACATACATACATACAATTTCCCTGATTCCCCATATTACATTACAACATGACTTCAGCTTTCTTCAGAACTCTGATCGGTTTTATGTAATAACTTTGCATTAGAACTTTTGATGCATATACTAATGCAAATCCATATGTTACATGTGGTTGTGTTTATGTTACCTACCCTTTAACTACAAAGTGGCCTATGCCTACCTGGCAGAAAGACCATGATCATTTCCATCAATCCTGTAGCCATTTGTTTAGCAAACTCTGCAATCCCATGAGCTCTACAGAAACATTGCTAACCAAACAATAGTCTCTGGCTGGTGCATACTGACAAAAACAAAAAGGAAGGTACACTACACCAAGTCCCCCAAATCACTTCTATTCCACAGACCTCAAAAGTAGTCTCTTGATGTGGTTTAAGGTTTATTGTGGACATTTTGTTAAAGTTATATTTTTTTAAAGTATGATTTTGACAGCAAAAAACTAGAAAAACTGTGAAAAAGGGAAACATGGAAAAACAAACGGAGAAAACTGAATCAGGCAAAAAATGTTTTACATTTTATAGGAAGTACAAGTACAGACACCCAGCCATGGCTCTTTCTCAGTTGTCAAAGAGTTGACGAGTGAAAACAGAATGGTGGTGCTAGCTCAGTGTTATTCTGGCTTTCAGATCAGGAGAGGAAGTGAGGAGATGAGAACTGAAGGAGGATGTTTTTGACGATGGAGAAATAGCTTAAGTGTACAGAAGACTCAACTAGAATATAGTGATCTGCGGACACAGAAACATGCAGGCTAGTGGGCAGAGAGAAGAAAAGTACAGTCATTAGCCATGTCACTTTCCCTGTGTGATGACAGCCCTGGCTGCCCATTCATTCTGAGCCCTAGGACAGTACGGCTTCACCCTGGAGCCCCAGGACAGTACGGCTTCACCCTGGAGCCCCAGGACAGTACGGCTTCACACTGGAGCCCCAGGACAGTACGGCTTCACACTGGAGAGGAAAGGGACTCGCTCACGCACACGCACAAACACACACACGCACGGGTTCAATGACCAACTCAGTCAGTCGCAGATGCTGTTTTTCCCACCAGAAAATCTGAGGTGGCGCATTTTGTACTGTTAAAGGCTGCAATTAAGTTGCTTGAGTCCAGCGTGTTGTGATGCATCCCACACCCAGTCAGTGAAGGCCGACTTGCCAAGAATGCCTCTTATGACTGAGGGGGTTGTACACGGCTACGAACTCCAACACAACACATAGGGAGAAGAGCAGAGCAGAGCATGGCCAGTATGATAAGCCTAGATCTGTCCATCTAGCCATTCTATATCTGTAGGGCGGCAGGTAGCCTAGCGGTTAAAGCGTTGGGCCAGTAACCAAAAGTTTGCTGGTTCAAATACCCGAGCCGACAAGGTGAAAAAAACCTAATGTGTCATTGAGCAAGGCACTTAACCCTAATTTGCTCCAGGGGCTGACCCTGTAGGTAGGCCGTTATTGTAAATGAGAATTTGTTCTTAACCGACTTGCCTAGTTAAATAAAGGTTAAATAAAAATGAAATGTCAAGCCAGCCACAAGAGTGGCTAGCGCCTACATTGCTGTGATATTTGGTTTTATTAGATTTACGTGGCACAAATAGGTCGGCATATGTACATAGCCGTTAGCCCAGCCTACATTAGAGACGGTGGATGCAACGGAGGCGGCTATGCTGCTCTGCTTAATATTGCTGCTCCACGGTTCTGTTCCGTCTGTGATGACAGCTGCACCCCTGCTGCCTTTGACCAAAGTATTCCAGATTAGAACGGTCAGTTCAGACAGACACACACAGAGAATGGATGCATACTCGGGGTCCAGTTTTTCAAAAGTGATCTATCTGGATTTTGCCAATCGAATAGGATTGAATACATACAAATATTATGAATAGAACGGACTGGTGCACCACACACCGCTGCTGTCCCTGCAAGGGGGGCCCCCCATATATTATAAGAACACAGAAGCCATGATTGAAAAATTGTTCTACAGGAAATTTGGGTACTCATGTTCTATTCATTCTATTTCTATGCATTTAATCCAGATGAATAATTTTTGAGAAACCGGGTCCTGGAGTGTGGGAGTACAGACACGTATCCAACCATTCACTACAGACACATGTATCCAACCATTCACTACAGACACATGTATCCAACCATTCACTACAGACACATGTATCCAACCATACATTTTTCCCTTAGTGAACACCATTGATTCTTTGTGTCTCCTTGCCCTCAGACCTTCTCCTCCAATGCATTTTGAAGAAGCAGTGTGGAGAGAGGATTCAAGGAAATACAATTGAGATTCACCCCCATGAATTGTGACCATGAGTGTGTGCTCGACTGGCCCCTGAATGTGATTTAGGTCTGATTGGGGCAGCTGGTGGACCATGATAAGCAGACACATTCCCATGTACCACTGACTCCTTTCTTCCACAGCCATCCATCCAAGACATAAACGCACACTTTCCACCAGACCAGACGATGAGTAGAGAACTAGGGGAAGGAATGTCTTGGAGCGACGGCTAGGCCTCCAGGCCTCATTGAGACAGACAGTGGATCATCACATTAGAAGAGCGTGAGAGGCAGCTAGGCGTGAAACATGCTTAAAACCCAGAGCAGACAGAAAACAGTAGAGCATCTCTCATTCACACATGGTGTACAGACTGCCGGCAGTGTACAAACAACGCTCTGACGGCCATTAGTGACCGAAAGCTTAGCCATTAATACTGAAGTTACATTGGATTTAGCCTAAGTGTGTGGAGCTCTTTCTTCCCTGTAGTACAGACCTTCCCTCCACATTTCTAACCTTATGGTTGGCAGATCACCACATTATACAAACAAGCGTTGCCTTCATGGCTCCCGTACCGTGAACCAAAGTAACACCCGTTCTAAACAGGGTGTCTATTGTGAAGTGGTGGTGAGGATGGGGTCAATATTGGTAATTAAATATTATATTATTAACATCTGTACCCAGTCTGCGTCCCAAATGGCACTCTGGCAATTCCATAAGTAGTGCACTTCTTTTGACCAGGTTGAAAGTAGTACACTTGTATAGGGAATAGGGTGCCATTTGAGACAACCCTGTCTGTTTTCACACGACCAGCCCTCGCGTTTAGGGGTGCAGGGATCGCTGTCTTATGAAATCATAATTAAAAACAGACACACGAGTGCATCTTGCTAGAGGAGATGTAAAGGAACGAACGGAACAACAGTTGAGGAGCATAATTGCCCTCGTCATCCGAGACAGCCCTCGTCATCCGAGACAGCCCTCGTCATTAGACATGTTAAACCAGATCACCGCAGAACATTAAGCTTGACAGCGCAAACGCTTTAATATTTGACGTGCTTTGCTACATATAAAACCAGCAAACTGCAGCATCACCGGTTATAACTGACAATGCTCTCTCTCCTATCCATCCCCTTAATATATTTTTCAAAAGTTAAGTCTTCTCTAACGTGGCAGGAGGGATGAGACGGCAGAGAGCGAGAGGCAGAGCGAGAGACAAGAAAGGGAAGAAAAAAACAAGTTGAGCTGAGAGGCTGGACCAGAAGAAGAGGAGAAAATATGAATGCATGGTACTGGCAGGGACTCGCTCGCAACAGATTGACCTTTGCCACCTACAGGGCCCTTTGTGCAGGAAGTACATAAGATGTAATTTTATAGGCACAGGGAAGGTGTGCCAGTAATTTTACAGCTTCAACTTCATGCTCTAAAATATTGCATTTATCAACATTTCCTTTGTCTCTAAGACAGATAAGCCTTCAGACGCATCACCTAAACACAGCAGAAGCCATTATACAAAAATAATCCAGCCAAGATGAGGGGAAGCGTAGAGGTAGTGACCGAAAGAGAGAGAATGAAAGAGACAGAAAGAGAGCGAGAGTACAAGAGTGTGAGTGAGAAGGTGAGAGAGAACGAGAGGTGAGAAAGACAGCGAGAGTAGTAGAGAGTAGGGTTGTACCTGCCAAAAAAATAATAATAATTGGACCAATTTTTTGGGGGGGTCGTGTACAGCCCTACTCTCCACATGTACCTCCGTAACCTCTCATTCTTTCCTTCTCTCACCTTCTCGATGTCTTTCTCACATCTCGTTCTCTTTTCAAACGTGTATTTTTCCCATATACAGACACATCCTGATGCTTTAAGACAACTGTTTGATTAAATAATTAAGACACACAAATGACTAGAGGGAGTCTGACCAGCAATTGATTTAATTGTGCTGGGCCTGGCTCAAACTTGCTGCGCTGTGTAAAAAACAAAACAGCGAGTGACTGTGTGACTAGCACCCGTTGTCTCGCTTTCCTCCACGCTGCAGCGTCCACGGAACATCAACAGTGCGTATCACGCTGTCCGTGTTGCTGAAGCTGCAACATAGTAACGATCATTTCTGACTGAAAAGTTGTTACCGAAATCCCTCATTTGTTTAGGAAAAACATTCCCTATTCTCTCAACCCTTGCTCTATTTACGTGACACATGTATGCATCCCATGCACGTGACCAATAGTTCCTGACCTATAACATATCTTAAATCACATCAATAAATTGGTTATAACAAACTCTGAACACCGTAAACACGTGACAGCAAAATGGATGCAGAGGACGTGACAAATAAAATCGAAACGGGGGAATGTTTACTGGTTGCTCAGGAGGTAAAGGGTAAGTCAGATGTGTGGAATAAATGTGACTAGTTGTGGAAAATACTGGAGATCAAGAAAAAGAAGGTAAGAAGCAACCGCTGCGTGCATATTATGTGTCAAACAGGTGCTGTTAGATTACTAATAATCTATAGAGCATCTTTGGAATGTAAACACTAAATCAATTATAAGTGTACTAGAGAGTTTGTGGTAATGTTTTTTTGTAAAGCCTTTATTACAGCAAAGACTAATAACAGTCGCATTCGTAAATGCAATTTCCGAAACGGAACGGTTTAGGCATATTTATTGTTTATGCAAATTATTTAAATGGTTGCTTTGTTATTTTCTTTTAAAACTAAAATGCTTGATTGCATTTCAAATCATGAATGACTCCTTTGCTGTGTGATGACATGAGCAAATACATTATTGATTGATACAGTAGCCTATAGAAGTACTGAAATATAGGCCTAAGTAATAAGACTAAACAGGAAGTGCTCTTAAGCCTACAGCTCGATGGTGGTTATACAAGGCTGCTATACTAAGCCTACTAATGATAATGACAATATTTTTTCTTATAAGGATCAGGCTATTAAACAAACACTCAAACAGTCAACAGAAGCAGGATGTCCGATTTCTGTAGACGTGTATGGATGATTTATAAAGCCAGGCACATTTGACAGTTAAGCTATTGATTATAGAACTAATTAAGTAAGGGTTTCCTCTCTCTTTTTAGACAATTAAGGCAAGGGCTCTTTTCTTGTCTCCCAACTACGCTGCTGCCTCCGCCGCATTGGTCAACACCAATATGTTAATTAACTTTGCTATTATGCACATAGCAACATGGTCTAGGAAAAGGCACCAATTCAACAGAGCAACAGCGTTTCAGAAACACGGAATGCGACCGCTATCCAACGCGCATTTGTTATAAAATATATATATATTTTTATTTGTGTTGCACCATTGGATATGTTTATATTATGTAAGAACAATGTCAGTAGCAAACGTCTTAGAGTGATGGACTGTGCCATGCCAACGGCCTCCACATTGGATCAGTCCACTCAGACAGGCACGAATCAGACAGGTGTTTTGTACACCATGATTTAAAAAATATAATTGCTACTGCTCGACTAAAGAAAAAAACTTAGTTGATTGTTTGGTCGATAGGCGGTTGGTCAACCAAATGGAGTAGAGAGAGAGAGAGAGAGAGAGAGAGAGAGAATGTGTGTGAGAGAGAGAGAGAGAGAGAATGTGTGTGAGAGAGAGCGAATGTGTGTGAGAGAGAGAGCAAATGTGTGTGTGAGAGAGAGCAAATGTGTGTGTGAGAGAGAGAGCGAATGTGTGTGAGAGAGAGAGAGCAAATGTGTGTGAGAGAGAGAGAGCAAATGTGTGTGTGAGAGAGAGCAAATGTGTGTGTGTGAGAGAGAAAATGTGTGTGAGAGAGAAAATGTGTGTGAGAGAGAGAGAGAGCGAATGTGTGTGAGAGAGAGAGAGAGCGAATGTGTGTGAGAGAGAGAGAGAGCGAATGTGTGTGAGAGAGAGAGAGAGCGAATGTGTGTGAGAGAGAGAGAAAGCGAATGTGTGTGAGAGAGAAAGCGAATGTGTGTGAGAGAGAGAGCTGGAGGATGGAGGCTGTCCTTGGAGCGAGGTTACCAGTGCTAATTAGCATGGGCCCAGGTCTTCTGAGGCCACAAGCTGGCCTTTCTAGCTCCGCTCATCTGCTCAGTGGCTGACTGCTCGCTGCTCTTAAAATTAGCCTATTTAGGACTACAGTCACAAAGACTAAAAGTGATCGACATAAGCTAGTAGGAGGGAGTGTATACAATACATATACAGGTAACTGCCAGAATAAAGGAAACACTTGAGTAAATTAGGGATATTAAGTATATTGAAAGCAAGTACTTTCACACAGGTGTGGTTCCTGAGTTAATTAAGCAATTAGCATCCCATGCTTAGGGTCATGTATAAAAATTCACAGTTGCCCATTATTTTGGCTACCATGGCTAGAAGAGATCTCAGTGACTTTGAAAGAGGGGTCTCAAAGGTCTTAACAGGTGGGTGAGTGTGTGCCCACGTCAGTCACCAGATCTCAACCCAATTTACCATTAGTTAAGCCCCGCCCCCCTTGGTTACTGTAGCAACCTCTGACAATATTTTCCCAGGAAGCCCAATTCAACCACTGGCGAAATCCCCTCACAATGATCTCCAACTGTGTTTAATTTAATTTAACCTGGTAAAATTGTTTGTAACGCAGCTAGACACTTTTAGAGCCAACTAGTGCCCTCAAATCGTATCGTGATGTCGACAGCAGATGAGAGTTGTATTCATAACATTGCCAACTTAGCTAGCTAACACACATTGAGAAAACAAGTTAAATTAAGTGAATCGCTAGCGTTAGCCATGTTTGGTGGTCAATAAGACAGAGCTAGCTAACCAGCTGAGCTAGCAAACAACGTAACAAAAGTATAATTTTAGATTAGAAAGATCCTCCAATAGGCTCAGCATTTCAGAAATTACAGTAGCAAGTACTCCTGGTGCACTGTTAAATTATTTAGCCATTTAAACACACATTTTTTAAAGAAAACTCTGGTTTTTGCCATAGCCCACAGATGCTTTCATGCAATATAAATTTGACCTTGTCGACAGTTGCTATCTATTGAAGCTGTGCAATTGGTTGCCCCAAATTCTGGGACGGGGCTTAGCAAAGGGTCAATTGATTCTGGAGCGTTTTCCACCACCACTAACAAAACACCCACAATTTGTTACAGACACTTGTAGATTCTATGCCAAGGCGCATTGAAGCTGTTCTGGCAGCTTGTGGTGGCCCAATGCCCTATTAAGACACTTTATGTTGGTGTTTCCTTTATTTTGGCAATACCTGTAGAGTACAGTATTTTGGCCTATTCAATGATGGAGGCTATATCTATGGGTTTATTGTACACCTGACAAATGGTGTCCATATCTATATGCAATCTACATTTCACTGGATTACATAGAGAGTGTACAGCAGTGACCGGGAGGGGGACGAAGTGTTCGAGACAGAGTAAAGACAGAGACCAGAAAAATGCGAGTCCAATTCAAGACCATGATCGTAATTGTCGAATCACCACCATAAGAGTTCAAAATGTCCAGTATTTCTGTGTTCATATTTCAGAACAACATATGTATTCTACTGAGAGAAAAATAGAGCCACTCTACAAATTATTGCTAATCCAAACACAGTGAGGAACAATGGGCCTTCTATGCCTTCAGAGAAGTGCTAAGCATTTATAAAATAATGATTATAATATAATAATTATATTATTTTCAATAATGTTCTGATTTAATCTCTTCAGTTTTTGTTGGAAAGGAAAGTGTTAACGCTGAAGAGAAAAAAAGACCCAATAAGGATTTTGCTGGTCTCTGATGAGATAAATCTAGCTAGTTAAAGTCAAATCAACCAATAACATTTTGACTTAATGGGTGGGACCGTTTTTACAAAACAGGTCACTGTGCAATTGCGAGCAGTAGTTTTCCCACGGTCTACCTAGCTAGCTAGCTAGCTAGCTAGCTTTTGTTGTTGCTAAATTTGTAAGCTTCTCCCTTTTCAAGAATACATTTCAACAAGAAGTTAAGTTTCAAATGATCATCATCTGGTGAGTGTGTTTTTTATTGCAGTGTGCTTGCGGTTGTTAGCCATCTCTTTAAAAATAACGTGTGTGTTTAATATTGTTGCATTTAAAGTGGAACTGAAATATTATTCAAATCTGTTCATATGCACCCCAAGGAAGGACACTGACAAGCGACCACTTAGAACACTTTTCATAAATTACGTATACTAAGGCATTTGTGAAAATTCTACAGCAATATAGAGTAGGAAGGCAAAGATGTGTTTGGACAACTAATAGATACTGCAGTAAATAAAACATATGTCTTGTCCAGGATCAGAGTCTACAAAGACCGGTGTGCTATAGCCAACCAGAGCTACAGTAGGCCTTTATGCAAACAAGTCATTTGCCACACAAGCCTGCAATCATTCACTTTGAACTGGACTGTGTGTTTACAGGCAGTTGCAGCAGCGCGACTTTAGAGGTTAGAGCACATTCGCCAAAAGCCACAAAATACCCCTGAATGGATTTCTGCAAATATGTAAGCACCACGGGAGGGAGTTCTCTTACATTTGGGAACTTTACAGTCCTATTGATCAAACAACTATGAAAACGTAGACTTCCTCTCCCTCTGTTATGAACATCAACAACTAATGCTAGCCAGAGCAAGAGGAGTACAAATCTAACTAATTTGTACTCATCTCAAACGTCTCCTCGTCTTTCTGCAGCTTGCCTGCCAATGCATGCTTGTCCCAATCAAGCACTCAAGCTAAGTGGCTAAAGTTGCCTAGCTTTCTACTTCCAGAAAAATGAGAAAACACCTCACTCTGACCATTTTACTCACCGTAGCATAGCTAGTTAGGATGTTTACATGTTATCTAGAGCATTCTTGACTAAATGCTACTTTTTTGGACTACGTTTACTGGCACCGGTCATATTCAGCAGGTGTTGCACATTCGTAAATTCAGCAGTTGTTCTAAATTTGCGAACGCAAGAGATATGCTAAGTGGATAACAGTCGTTCAAGTTCTTGCTAGCTAACCAAATGACACCTGCTTCTCTAGCTGTGTATAGCCACCGAAAAACGATGTGGGGAAAAAAGTCAGTCACTCACCCACTCCTCTAATGGCATGACATGACATCCTCCTAGCTAGCTAACGTTAGACTCTGTTTTTTTACGTAAATAGATATGTTAGCCTATTAGCCACACTATGACTGACTTGTGTTCATTGCCCTTTCTAGTTTGATTGTATTGACATTCTCAGCCTTAGTTACATTTATTTGTTTTTGTCCAGAATATTGAATCATTGAAACTGAAACAGTGCATCCTGAATGGAGGGAGCAAACAATGCAATAGGCCAGCAGTGATTTACAACCTGACTGCAATATTTTTTGGACTACCAAGAAATGTATTGGTGAATTATATTAATCATTGAACTGCATCATCTATTCTGACAACAATGCCTTACTGTACGTCATGGAACGTTGAGTCAAATATAACCTATTTTTAAAACGTTTTAAAAGTTGGTTTTGTAGCATAAATAGGGAATTTTATATTTTTTACTGATATTATTATTATTATTATTATTGTCTGTTTGTTTCATATCTGCAAAACTCTGTCAGTTCCACTTAAACTTTAGGTCACTGGTTACTTTGTGTGCAAAACGTTTCATGTTTTTTGCAATGGGAAGTAATAGTAGTACATTTTGATTGGGAAATGCTTAATGGCAGTGTTTTTGTATTCTTATGGGACCTACTGGCTTATTATGTCCGAGTTTATGAACTGCTTAACCTTTAACATCATGCTGTGTGTGACTGTGAAGGAAAGGCAGCCTGTGTAAATAATCCAGATTTCCTATAGATTTTTCAGATTTTCACTCTCAAAAGCCCTTTTTTTTAATAGTAAAAATAAAACAATGTGATGGTCTAATTCCACAACCATGCTTAAACCACATAAATCTAATTGGGTGGGCCTGTCAGGGCCTAGCTCCCTAGTAGGTGGGCCCTAGTAGGTTTCTGCCCCTGATACAAACAGTGCATGATGACAATTGTGCATCACAAATAACCTACTAACCAACACTACTAACCAACACTTTGGACTAAACTTTTTCAATACCTGGTTTGCATACACATTGTTGCCTTAGTTAGCATTTACTGGTAGATATCATAAGATGAAACGTCTTTGCTACCCTACCCTACCAGCTACCGATGTCATTCTTCTGTGAGCTGCTCCAAGCCAAAACCAGTTAAGAGCTGCACTCTTGCTGCCTGCAGATTATATTCTGCTGAAACTAGGCTGTGTGAGGCACGCATGTGAATATATTTCACGTACTTTGTGATTGTGTAGGCTACATTCTGCATGATTTCTCTATTGTACTACATACTTGATCAATTGTATATCTCTACTGCACTACTTTGATACTCATCAGTAGGGATTAAGAAGTGAGTAGAAGCAATGCCCACTGAAAAAAATAAGAGGGTATACGGTTTATACTTGCGCAGAGCCTCCACTACACCACTGGCCTTTTGTGTTTTACAAAAAGTGCGCTGGTATTACGGTTGCTGTCCTTTCAGACACTGAAGGCATATAGGTACCCCAATGCGCAAACATGTCTCTAATAGATATAAAAGGCTGTTAACATACATGTTGTTTCAAGAAAGGAGTGTATTCTCAAGACAGATTACAAATGTTTCTGACACCAAGACAAGACATAGATACTCCATGTGGTTTCTTTGAGTACTACAACACTGCTGTAGAGTACCGCACTTTGGCCTAATATTTAATGATGTATATATTTTATTTTATTCCCTGTTATCATTTATTTTTAAACTCTGCATCTTTGGGAAGGGATCGTAAGCAAGCATTTCACAGTAAAGTCTACACCAGTTGTATTCGGCACGTGACAAATTATTATATGTCTATAAGCTTATTGTACACCTGACGTAAGTGATGTTTCTCCATATCAACAGTGAGCACCAAAAGTATTGGGACAGTGACACATTTGTTGTCGTTTTGGCTCTGTACTCCAGCACCTGGATTTGAAATTATACCATGATTATAGAGGTTAACGTGCAGACTTTCATCTTTAATTTGAGGGTATTGTCATCCATATTGGGTAAACCGACCAAAAGTATTGGGACAATGAGTCACTTTTATTGTAAATAAGAATAGAATATGTTTCTAAACACTTCAACATTCACGTGAATGCTACCATGATTATGGATCATCCTGAATGAATCGTAAAGAGTAAAAAAAAAAAAAAAGCTATCCTCGCCCGTTATTATTTTATATTTTTTTATTTCACCTTTATTTAACCAGGTAGGCCAGTTGAGAACAAGTTCTCATTTAC
The DNA here is from genome assembly GCA_023634145.1 of Thymallus thymallus. NCBI lineage: Eukaryota > Metazoa > Chordata > Actinopteri > Salmoniformes > Salmonidae > Thymallus > Thymallus thymallus. The sequence goes on along the minus strand of CM042402.1, from coordinate 6,304,019 downwards.
CACTGCGACCTAGCCAAGATAAAGCAAAGCAATGCGACAAAAACAACAGAGTTACACATGGGATAAACAAACATACAATAACACAATAGAAAATCTATATACAGTGAGTGAAATATACCTGCTGGAGCGCATGCTACGGCTGGGTGTTGCTATGGTGACCAGCGAGCTGAGGTAAGGCGGGGATTTACCTAGCAAAGACTTATAGATGACCTGGAGCCAGTGGGTTAGGCGACGAATATGTAGTGAGGGCCAGCCAACGAGAGCGTACAGGTCGCAATGGTGGGTAGTATATGGGGCTTTGGTAACAAAACGGATGGCACTGGGATAGACTACATCCAATTTGCTGAGTAGAGTGTTGGAGGCTATTTTGTAAATTACGTCGCCGAAGTCAAGGATCGGTAGGATAGTCAGTTTTACGTTATTGTAATGGTGAGGGGTTAGCATGTCTTGGGGGTTTGATATTGGTGCGTCTGTAATTTTCTCAATCTTCATCATCATCATTCACGATTCATTATGGTAGCATCCACATTAATGTAGAAGTGTTTAAAAACATATCTTATTTCCAATAAAAAATGACTCCAAAATGACACAATACATTATTTACCATTCATTTCTGTTGGGACCAAAATACTCTGAAAAATTGATTCCAAGATCACAAGCTTGCTTGATGTAGTCATTGTGTGCTATGAATATGGGACCAGATACTAAACTTAACTACTTTAATACTCATAAGTTTTTACTCACTGTGTATCCAATCTTAACATATTTCCTTCTTCTTAGAGTTCATGTCCTTAAGACTTGGAGCAAGGAACATTATGTACAGGTGTGTCATGGAACACTGTTCATTGTTGTGATGGTTGAAGGGAAACAGACATTACAGACTCCTTCCTTTAGGCCTTATCTTCCTCCTCCTTCCGCTCGGAAGGGTTGAAGGAGAGTGAGTCCTAAACATAATAGACTAGTGCTTGAGAGAAGAGAGAAAAGCAAAAAGAACAGCTGCAGTGGAAAAGCGCTCTTTCCCTCTCTTAATTCTCCTTCATATCTGAAACTTTATTCACACCCAGATTATCCAAAGCCCTTTACAGAGCAGTCAGTGTGCAGTGATTAAGCCTGTTGCCAGGGTTTAAACCTCCCCTATGTTGGGTCTGCCTGCCTGGGAGAGAGATTGTGCTGCAGTAGAGGGGGCTGGAGCCTGGGCCTGCCTGGGAGAGATTGTGCTGCAGTAGAGGGGGCTGGAGCCTGGGCCTGCCTGGGAGAGATTGTGCTGCAGTAGAGGGGGCTGGAGCCTGGGCCTGCCTGGGAGAGATTGTGCTGCAGTAGAGGGGGCTGGAGCCTGGGCCTGCCTGGGAGAGATTGTGCTGCAGTAGAGGGGGCTGGAGCCTGGGCCTGCCTGGGAGCGATTGTGCTGCAGTAGAGGGGGCTGGAGCCTGGGCCTGCCTGGGAGAGATTGTGCTGCAGTAGAGGGGGCTGGAGCCTGGGCCTGCCTGGGAGAGATTGTGCTGCAGTAGAGGGGGCTGGAGCCTGGGCCTGCCTGGGAGAGATTGTGCTGCAGTAGAGGGGGCTGGAGCCTGGGCCTGCCTGGGAGAGATTGTGCTGCAGTAGAGGGGGCTGGAGCCTGGGCCTGCCTGGGAGAGATTGTGCTGCAGTAGAGGGGGCTGGAGCCTGGGCCTGCCTGGGAGAGATTGTGCTGCAGTAGAGGGGGCTGGAGCCTGGGCCTGCCTGGGAGAGATTGTGCTGCAGTAGAGGGGGCTGGAGCCTGGGCCTGCCTGGGAGCGATTGTGCTGCAGTAGAGGGGGCTGGAGCCTGGGCCTGCCTGGGAGAGATTGTGCTGCAGTAGAGGGGGCTGGAGCCTGGGCCTGCCTGGGAGAGATTGTGCTGCAGTAGAGGGGGCTGGAGCCTGGGCCTGCCTGGGAGCGATTGTGCTGCAGTAGAGGGGGCTGGAGCCTGGGCCTGCCTGGGAGCGATTGTGCTGCAGTAGAGGGGGCTGGAGCCTGGGCCTGCCTGGGAGAGATTGTGCTGCAGTAGAGGGGGCTGGAGCCTGGGCCTGCCTGGGAGAGATTGTGCTGCAGTAGAGGGGGCTGGAGCCTGGGCCTGCCTGGGAGAGATTGTGCTGCAGTAGAGGGGGCTGGAGCCTGGGCCTGCCTGGGAGAGATTGTGCTGCAGTAGAGGGGGCTGGAGCCTGGGCCTGCCTGGGAGAGATTGTGCTGCAGTAGAGGGGGCTGGAGCCTGGGCCTGCCTGGGAGAGATTGTGCTGCAGTAGAGGGGGCTGGAGCCTGGGCCTGCCTGGGAGAGATTGTGCTGCAGTAGAGGGGGCTGGAGCCTGGGCCTGCCTGGGAGAGATTGTGCTGCAGTAGAGGGGGCTGGAGCCTGGGCCTGCCTGGGAGAGATTGTGCTGCAGTAGAGGGGGCTGGAGCCTGGGCCTGCCTGGGAGAGATTGTGCTGCAGTAGAGGGGGCTGGAGCCTGGGCCTGCCTGGGAGAGATTGTGCTGCAGTAGAGGGGGCTGGAGCCTGGGCCTGCCTGGGAGAGATTGTGCTGCAGTAGAGGGGGCTGGAGCCTGGGCCTGCCTGGGAGAGATTGTGCTGCAGTAGAGGGGGCTGGAGCCTGGGCCTGCCTGGGAGAGATTGTGCTGCAGTAGAGGGGGCTGGAGCCTGGGCCTGCCTGGGAGAGATTGTGCTGCAGTAGAGGGGGCTGGAGCCTGGGCCTGCCTGGGAGAGATTGTGCTGCAGTAGAGGGGGCTGGAGCCTGGGCCTGCCTGGGAGAGATTGTGCTGCAGTAGAGGGGGCTGGAGCCTGGGCCTGCCTGGGAGAGATTGTGCTGCAGTAGAGGGGGCTGGAGCCTGGGCCTGCCTGGGAGAGATTGTGCTGCAGTAGAGGGGGCTGGAGCCTGGGCCTGCCTGGGAGAGATTGTGCTGCAGTAGAGGGGGCTGGAGCCTGGGCCTGCCTGGGAGAGATTGTGCTGCAGTAGAGGGGGCTGGAGCCTGGGCCTGCCTGGGAGAGATTGTGCTGCAGTAGAGGGGGCTGGAGCCTGGGCCTGCCTGGGAGAGATTGTGCTGCAGTAGAGGGGGCTGGAGCCTGGGCCTGCCTGGGAGAGATTGTGCTGCAGTAGAGGGGGCTGGAGCCTGGGCCTGCCTGGGAGAGATTGTGCTGCAGTAGAGGGGGCTGGAGCCTGGGCCTGCCTGGGAGAGATTGTGCTGCAGTAGAGGGGGCTGGAGCCTGGGCCTGCCTGGGAGAGATTGTGCTGCAGTAGAGGGGGCTGGAGCCTGGGCCTGCCTGGGAGAGATTGTGCTGCAGTAGAGGGGGCTGGAGCCTGGGCCTGCCTGGGAGAGATTGTGCTGCAGTAGAGGGGGCTGGAGCCTGGGCCTGCCTGGGAGAGATTGTGCTGCAGTAGAGGGGGCTGGAGCCTGGGCCTGCCTGGGAGAGATTGTGCTGCAGTAGAGGGGGCTGGAGCCTGGGCCTGCCTGGGAGAGATTGTGCTGCAGTAGAGGGGGCTGGAGCCTGGGCCTGCCTGGGAGAGATTGTGCTGCAGTAGAGGGGGCTGGAGCCTGGGCCTGCCTGGGAGAGATTGTGCTGCAGTAGAGGGGGCTGGAGCCTGGGCCTGCCTGGGAGAGATTGTGCTGCAGTAGAGGGGGCTGGAGCCTGGGCCTGCCTGGGAGAGATTGTGCTGCAGTAGAGGGGGCTGGAGCCTGGGCCTGCCTGGGAGAGATTGTGCTGCAGTAGAGGGGGCTGGAGCCTGGGCCTGCCTGGGAGAGATTGTGCTGCAGTAGAGGGGGCTGGAGCCTGGGCCTGCCTGGGAGAGATTGTGCTGCAGTAGAGGGGGCTGGAGCCTGGGCCTGCCTGCCTGCATCCCAAATGGCACCCTATTCCCATTATATTGCAATACTTTTGATCAAGGCCCATAGGACGCAGAATGTTGCTCTCTCCCGGACAGCCACTTGTCAGGCGCAGCTGATGTGTCCTCACCCCACGCAGCCATCAACACACACACACACGGCTCACACACACACGGCTCACACACACACGGCTCACACACACACGGCTCACACACACACGGCTCACACACACACGGCTCACACACACACGGCTCCCACTTCCAGAGATATAGTTGCACATGACATGTTTCTAGTCAGACATCGCTGACTCAGAGGAAGAACTACACAGTAAATAGAGTCAGTCAGGGAAGACAAGCAGCACGACAGAGTTTTAATTGGACTTCACGTGCAGAGGAACATATATATATATATATATATATATATACACAGTGGGGAGAACAAGTATTTGATACACTGCCGATTCTGCAGGTTTTCCTACTTACAAAGCATGTAGAAGTCTGTAATTTTTATCATAGGTACACTTCAACTGTGAGAGACGGAATCTAAAACATAAATCCAGAAAATCACATTGTATGATTTTTTAATAATTAATTTTCATTTTATTGCATGACATAAGTATTTGATCACCTACCAACAAGTAAGAATTACGGCTCTCACAGACCTGTTAGTTTTTCTTTAAGAAGCCCTCCTGTTCTCCACTCATTACCTGTATTAACTGCACTTGTTTGAACTCGTTACCTGTATAAAAGACACCTGTCTACACACTCAATCAAACAGACTCCAACCTCTCCACAATAGCCAAGACCAGAGAGCTGTGTAAGGACATCAGGGATAAAATTGTAGACCTGCACAAGGCTGGGATGGGCTACAGGACAATAGGCATGCAGCTTGGTGAGAAGGCAACAACTGTTGGCGCAATTATTAGAAAATGGAAGAAGTTCAAGATGACGGTCAATCTCCCTCGGTCTGGGGCACCATGCAAGATCTCACCTCGTGGGGCATCAATGATCATGAGGAAGGTGAGGGATCAGCCCAGAACTACACGGCAGGACCTGGTCAATGACCTGAAGAGAGCTGGGACCACAGTCTCAAAGAAAACCATTAGTAACACACTACGCCGTCATGGATTAAAATCCTGCAGCGCACGCAAGGTCCCCCTGCTCAAGCCAGCGCATGTCCAGGCCCGTCTGAAGTTTGCCAATGACCATCTAGATGATCCAGAGGAGGAATGGGAGAAGGTCATGTGGTCTGATGAGACAAAAATAGAGCTTTTTGGTCTAAACTCCACTCGCCGTGTTTGGAGGAAGAAGAAGGATGAGTACAACCCCAAGAACACCATCCCAACCGTGAAGCATGGAGGTGGAAACATCATTCTTTGGGGATGCTTTTCTGCAAAGGGGACAGGACGACTGCACCGTATTGAGGGGAGGATGGATGGGGCCATGTATCGCAAGATCTTGGCCAACAACCTCCTTCCCTCAGTAAGAGCATTGAAGATGGGTCGTGGCTGGGTCTTCCAGCATGACAACGACCCGAAACACACAGCCAGGGCAACTAAGGAGTGGCTCCGTCAGAAGCATCTCAAGGTCCTGGAGTGGCCTAGCCAGTCTCCAGACCTGAACCCAATAGAAAATCTTTGGAGGGAGCTGAAAGTCCGTATTGCCCAGCGACAGCCCCGAAACCTGAAGGATCTGGAGAAAGTCTGTATGGAGGAGTGGGCCAAAATCCCTGCTGCAGTGTGTGCAAACCTGGTCAAGAACTACAGGAAACGTATGATCTCTGTAATTGTAAACAAAGGTTTCTGTACCAAATATTAAGTTCTGCTTTTCTGATGTATCAAATACTTATGTCATGCAATAAAATGCAAATTAATTACTTAAAAATCATACAATGTGATTTTCTGGATTTTTGTTTTAGATTCCGTCACTCACAGTTGAAGAGTACCTATGATAAAAATTACAGACTTCTACATGCTTTGTAAGTGGGGAAACCTGCAAAATCGGCAGTGTATCACATACTTGTTCTCCCCACTGTATATATAGGCCTAGAACATACAAAGATATTTATGTAGGCAAGGCCTATGGGATGCATGCAATGCATAGGACATAGGTTACTCACAAACACAAACCACAACCCTTGAACACGCCAAAAGATCATGGCCACACAGGATGTCAGTGACACTCGGTGTGTGTTCCAAATAGCACCCTATTCCATTTAGTGCAGTACTTTAGATAAGAGCCCGATGAGCCCTGGTAAAAAGCAGTGCACTACATAGGGAATGGGGTTCATTTGGGAGGCATACACAATGTCACGCCTGAATAGCCTACAAAGAAGCAAAACTAATAGGGTGAAGGTGACAGGGGGAGGGGTGCAACTTCAGTTGGACCTTGGTCACACACACACACACACACACACACACACATTTCAGGTTATTGTTCCTCTTGATATAATAAACATCGGCTTAACTGGCCTAGACACCAGTATTATCAGCTAGGTAGGCAGCCTTATGAAACTGGTAGCCTAGGTCTGCCACAGTGTAACTTTCTGTTCACAGCTACTTCCCACTCAAAGCCTGAGACTTACTGATGAGCTGGCTGGCCTACTTGACAAGGTTACTGTAGGTTATGTGGCTTATGCAATGAACGTTGTTTCTTTAAATCAAGCTACTTGCTGCTAATGGACAAAGAATGTTTGTTTATAGTGAGAGATAAATCAATGTACACATTATATAATATTCAAGAGCTATGTGAATACCAAATATATACCAAATATGGAAGCTCATGACTTCACATGGCTTAGGCAATACCTTGGGAAATTGGAAGATATTGCATGTTCAGAACAAGCAGAAATGTCTTCATTACAAGCATGTCTGTTAGCTTCCGATTCAAGTTGTCTACATAAAAGGATGACATCATGAAGTCAGGTTGGTTTTTATAGGCTGTTCCACTGGCTGCTATTTTAGCCTTTAAATCAGACATTTCAAACTCGTAATGTTAACCTACGCTTAATTTTATGCAGATTACGGAAAACAATATCTGCATATCAGTGGTAAAGCTATCGTAGAAAGCATTGTATGAATGACAATAGACGGCAAATCAAACGAAACGTTTTAAATGTAGCTGTCAATGGTGTTAAACTAGTCTGTAGTACACTAGTCCAACATCTGATTCGAGCACAAAAAGAATAGGCGCACTAGACTCTGGGGGGGGGGGCTGTCATTTTTGTCTGTCTGTCAATTACTGTACATGTAAAGCCAATTGTCTCATTTCATGTACATCTTTTAACATGTGCATTTAGCTATGCAATCGTCGTCGATGTCTGGCAATCCATCCATCGTAAAACGTCCAAAAAAATAATGATGCAGTAAGTAGCTGGTTGTAAAACGTTCAGTCGCAACATGTATCCGCTGGAAAACAGTATGTGGCATCGCCAGACAGTAACGTTAGCTAGCTAGCTACATTGTAGTTCCAGCTGTCTAGTGACAACTCGCCAACGATCCTGTAAAACCTCTTGAAACAAAATGACAATTCCCCAAATTGCCAGCTAAATGCGTTTGAGCAACTGCATACTGGTTTTAAAAACATGCCTCATTGTTTATCGAGCGGTTCAGTTTGTAATTTAACACAAGAGGTGAACCAAACTGGCTTGTCATTTGCTCGTAATTACACTTACCCATGAGCTCAGGTCGGTGCTTTTATGAAAACACGTCCTCTGTTCCTCATTTGCAAAGCAATACTTTCATCGATTAAAAAGCACTGTATGAATAACCGACAGTGAGAGTTGTTTTGCGAGCAGGTGTAACCAACCAACCAACAGAACAAGTATTTGGCTCCCACAGTTCAACTACCCTACGCACTTTACTGACTGCCTATGTAGTCACAGACTGACGTTAAAACAACAATGCGTTCAACTCTCAATTTTTGGTAGTCATCATGCTATCTGGCAAGCTAGGAGTCATAATTAATAATAATAATACAATAGCCTGGTATCGTGACAGCGAAATACTAATTTCACAGTAACATAGGTTACGTCGACTTCATCTTAAAGGAAACGAAGACATGATGACAGCGAGCTACTAGGAAGTATATTTCGTGCATGAGGCCAGCAAATTAGAAGGGCGAAAGCAACCATCTAAAACGAACATGTGTACCTTCATCATAAATAAACCAAAGTAAAAACTGACCAGTGACGTTCTTGCTCCTTTTGACGAATCCCACGTTTCCAAGAAAATGCAGTCCAACTCCGAAAGAGACAACTTGACTTTCTGAAGTTTGGTCAGGACTTCCTGAATGAGGGCTCGAGTCGTTCCTTTCCTCCGCTCGAGCACGGCCCCTTGTCGCTGACAGCTGGTCTGACAGGCAGAAATAAATTCCTAGATTATCTGGCAAGCAGCAGTTGTCTCTAGTTCTGGACTCTACGCACCTCTGTAAATGTTATGGTTTGGCACACAAATAAATAAAATACCGTATATGTCACAATTGTTAAGATCATGCCCGTTGATTATTGATCATGATCAATAAATTGCACTGATCAGATGTCGTGTTGCCAAATTTGTCTTTTAACTCAATACAATATTGGACGTTTTAGTGCGTGCTATTTACAAGGAGAAACAATCGAGTTCAGAGGCAAAGCAGACGAGGACAGGAGGAGGATGAGAGAAACAAAAGCGTATAGTTTATCGGCTGTAAAGGATCATCAACAGACAACTTTTGGTGATTGATAAACATATCAATGTTAAAATGATCGTGAATACTTGGTTAGACTGTATTAGGTTTTAGTCACGTCCACATTAATAAAATAACATGGGGTTAATTGTATTTTGTTTTTAAATGGAAAACCCACATAATTTTTTTGGGCTTTATGAATATTGTTAAATGATGCATTGGGACAATATTTACCACTGAAAGCGATTAAATATTAATTCTGATCAAATGTGTCACTTGGCAGTGTTCATAAAAACTAAGGCGACACAATTGGAAATAAACAAAAATAAGGCGACACTGACATCTGGTGTTATAATTTAGATGAATGGTTAAATCGGTTAGGCATGTACTCTATAAAGCTTCTTACATTCTTGTGTTCTTATTTTTTCTTGTGTGTTTCTGTTCTACCGTATTTCATTTTTAGCGCTACATTGATATTGATTACTGCCATGTTGGGTTTGGAGCTTGCAAGAAAAGCATTTAACTGATCTTGTGCATGTGACGTTAAAACTGTAGTATACTGTTTAATAATACTGCACTTGTTGTATCCCTTGATCGCGTCCAGTACTTACTATAGTATGTTGAAGTATACTGTACAATACGATAGTAAATACTACAGTAATGTCCGCAACAACATTATCCGTTCAGACCCCAGTTCTACCTACCTACCTATAGGTTATGGAAAATGTTTTAGTATTTCTCCAGTAGGTTTCCTGAAGGAGAAATCCTCCACTTCTATGTCAAAGATAATAGAACACAAACACTATAGTAAATACTACAGTAATGTCCGCAAAAACACTACATTGAATACTAGTATTTACACCATATATTATGGTGTATATATCATATATATATATCTTCTTTGTGATACGAACACCTCAAACTTAGATTTGTCTGTCCATAACACTTTTTTCCAATAATCCTATGTCCAGTGTCTGTGTTCTTTTGCCCATATTAATATTTTCTTTTTATTGGCCAGTCTGGGATATGGCTTTTTCTTTGCACCTCTGCCTAGAAGACCAGCATCCCGGAGTCGCCTCTTCACTGTTGACGTTGAGACTGGTGTTTTGTGGGTACTATTTAATGAAGCTGCCAGTTGAGGACCTGTGAGGCATCTGTTTCTCAAACTAGACACTCTAATGTACTTGTCCTCTTGCTCAGTTGTGCACAAGGTCCTCCCACTCCTCTTTCTATTCTGGTTAGAGCCAGTTTGTGCTGTTCTGTGAAGGGAGTAGTACACAGCGTTGTACGAGATCTTCAGTTTCTTGGCAATTTCTCGCATGGAATAGCCTTCATTTCTCAGAACAAAAATAGACTGACGAGTTTCAAAAGAAAGTTATTTGTTTCTGGCCATTTTGAGCCTGTAATCGAACCCACAAATACTGATGCTCCAGATACTCAACTAGTCTAAAGAAGGACAGTTTTATTGCTTCTTTAATCAGCACAACAGTTTTCCGCTGTGTTAACATAATTGCAAAAGGGTTTTTCTAATGATCAATTAGCTTTTTAAAATGATAAACTTGGATTAGCTAACACAACGTACCATTGTAAGAAAGGAGTGATGGATGCTGATAATGGGCCTCTGTACGCCTATGTAGATATTCCATCAAAAATCTGCTGTTTCCAGCTACAATAGTAATTTACAACGTTAACAATGTCTACTCTGTATTAATGGACAAAAAAATGTGCTTTTCTTTCAAAAACAAGGACATTTCTAAGTGACCCCAAAATGTTGAACGGTAGTGTACACACAACAAAGTCAGAGCTGGTTCCTACATAAAGCTGTCCCAACACCTTACCACTGCTACACCTGGCTATCAGCAGAGCCTTGTCTGGCAGCGAAACATTTCATTCAGCCTCATTTACTGCCTTTTAAAAAAACATAGCTGATATGGCTGACTTGCTTAAACAAATGTGGTTTCTACTGACAATTGAGATGTAAAAACTATGGCATAAGGGGACGATGAGTGGATAAGAGGCAATCCGTAATTTCGATTAAGACATTAATGAGCGAGCTAGGACGGACGTAGTAAATATAACTGTTTGTTCAGCACCTTTGAAATACAGTTGAAGTCGTAAGTTTACATACACATTTTTCAACCACTCCACAGATTTAATGTTAACAAACTATAGTTTTGGCAAGTCGGTTAGGACATCTACTCTAAGTAATTCTTCCAACAATTGTTTACAGACAGATTATTTCACTTATAATTCACTATATCACAATTCCAGTGGGTCAGAAGTTTACATACACTAAATTGACTGTGCCTTTTTAGTGGTTAATTCGGCTAGGAATTTTAGCTAGACCTGGCAACCCCGATTGTTAGAGCCGCCACGATCTGGCCAATTTAATGGGTAATCTGTGTGTGGGGTCCCTATGGTTTTGTCAAGGTAAATGTCGGTGTGTTTGTGATGGCCCCAAAAAGTTAACCCTACTCAGCAACTACTTCGAATACCCAGGTTTAGGGATATTTATATTTCAGTGTCTAGACAGTTATGTGAACGCGAGGGACGTCATTACTTTAAAGACACCTTGCCTTGATAGCCATTTTGTTATGATTGAACCACAGCAGGGTCAATTCATAACAAAATACCAATATCGGGACCAGCAAGTCAACATGTTGGCACTCGATGTAAACCCTTTTCAGTTGAGAATTAGCTGACTGGTAAAACAAGTAACGACGGTTTACTAATCTGGAGTGACTGACTGTCCAGCATGTGCAATTCTGTCCAGCATTTAATTGCAAACTTTTTTTTATACAAATCGCAAGCCAAAAATATTGTGTTCTGCACATGGGCTGACTTCGAAATGCCAAATTAGACTGCACAACTACAGCAAAGATACTGGTAACTAACCCTGTTCCATGGAAAAAAAATACTATTTTATTGTAACTATTAAATTGGTATACGCATACCATAAATACGTGATAAAATTACTCTTATTACTTTATTATTACTCTTGTTCTTGGTATTTTGGTCAGGCGCAATGACGGCCATCTTACTTATCATGGGGTCTTAACAGATGTAGGCGCTGTTTAGTTCTGAACTGCAAATTCCAAATCGATTGTTTATCTAACGTTTGTTTACATTTTTACTAGCCATCAAATGGCTTCTACTTTACTTTCACCGATGGTAGATTATTACAATGATGAAGAAGAACTTGATAGTGTGGACGACGACGATGATCGAAGCTTCAGGGGAAGAGACTCGGAAGAAGGTAGGTTCGCAAATGAATGTAGCACATTTGTTCGCTAGCATTAGCTGGCTACACTTGTTGTGATATTTGCTATTAAACGCTCACGTACGTTTGCTTAAATAGTCTCGTAAAACCAGTGTGGCGTTTGTACACATGTGATAATGAACCCATTCCCATTGAACTGTAAAGTGTACGTTTGTGCTAGATTGGGTAACTAACGTTGGCTAGCCAACGTTGAATCAACACACGCTTCTAATCCGTGGGCGGCGAATGCTAGTTAGAGTCCAAACAGCTAAAACTAGAGTTTATATTGGACAAATTCAGGTAGGTCCCTCCCCGTTTCGTTTGCTTCGGCCTAATGAATACGCCCCGTACAATCATGCTACCTGTCAGTGTGGATTGGGGAGGAGTTCAGATCTTTTTCAACTTTTATGTTTAGCGTCCAAGCCTGGCTGTACTCTTCTA
>CM042402.1:6152255-6291625 GCA_023634145.1 Thymallus thymallus | reverse complement strand
ATTCTTACTGATTTTTAAAAAGATCTTCCATAGTGTCAATGATTTAGACGAACATTGGGAACCACAAAAGTAAAGCTGTCCTTCCCCCATTCAAATCTAGAAACTGGTTCATTCCGACCCATGCTGTCTCTCAATACCCACCCGCCCGGCCATCTAGATGTGTGAAGGTTAGTGTCTTTTCTGTAGGGAAGCTAATGATCCATCATGGGAGTGTGCAAACTTGTCTTTTTTATTACCATAGCATTTTTGTATGTTCTCTGTAGTTATGTACTTGAAAATGTATCAATTTACCAATTCGGCCACTTGGAGGCCACTTGTGTACATTTGGGCAATCTCCAGATTCCATGTCAAAGATTATGCAAAATATATATTTTGTTTGTGTTAACTTTTACCAGATCTATTGTGTTATGTTCTCCTACATTAATTAAAAATTTCCACAAACGTCAAAGTGTTTCCTTTCAAATTATATCAAGAATATGCATATCCTTCCTTCAGGTCCTGAGCTACAGGCAGTTAGATTTGGGTTCATTTTAGGCGAAAATTGAAAATCAAGGTCTGATCCTTAAGAGGTTATTAAACAAAGCCTGTGTGTCCATGTATTCTGATGAATCAACCATGTACGGATCAGCAACCACTGCTAATGAAGTCACTGAAACCCTTAACAAACAGTTGCAGTCTGTTTTGGAATGGGTGTCCAGTAATAAACTGGTCCTGAACATCTCTAAAACTAAGAGCATTGTATTTGGTACAAATCATTCTCTAAGTTCTAGACCTCAGCTGAGTCTGGTAATGAATGGTGTGGCTGTAGAACAAGTTGAAGAGACTAAATTACTTGGTATTACCTTAGATTGTAAACTGTCATTGTCAAAACATACAGTGCCTTCGGAAAGTATTCAGACCCCTTTACTTTTTCCACATTTTGTTACTTTATAGCCTTATTCTAAAATGTATGAAATGTTTTTTCCCCACATCAATCTACACACAATACCCCATAATGACAAAGCAAAAATAGTTTAGAAATTTTTGCTAATTTATTACAAATAAAAAACGGAAATATCATATATACATTAGTATTCAGACCCTTTACTCAGTATTTTGTTGAAGCGCTTTTGGCAGCAATTACAGCATCTAGTCTTCTTGCGTATGATGCTACAAGTTTGGCACATTTATTATTCTATTTTTTTTATTTAACCTTTATTTTACTAGGCAAGTCAGTTAAGAACAAATTCTTTTTTTATAATGACAGCCTAGGAACAGTGGGTTAACTTCCTTGTTCAGTGGCAGAACCTTGTCTGCTTGGGGATTCAATCCAGCAACCTTTCGGTTACTGGCCCAACACTCTAACCACTCGGCTACCTGCCGCCCAATACATCTGTATTTGGGGAGTATAACCCATTCTTCTCTGCAGATCCTCTCAAGCTCTGTCAGGTTGGATGGGAAGCATTGCTGCACAGCTATTATCAGGTCTCTCCAGAGATGTTCGATTGGTTTCAAGTCCGGGCTCTGGCTGGGCCACTCAAAGACATTCAGAGACTTGTCCCGAAGCCACTCCTGCATTGTCTTGGCTGTGTGCCTAGGGTCGTTGTCCTGTTGGAAGGTGAACCTTTTCCCCAGTCTGAGGTCCTGAGCGCTCTGGAGCAGGTTTTCATCAATGATCTCCACAGAAAAACTTTAGAGCTCTGTCAGAGTGACCATCGGGTTCTTGGTCACCTCCCTGACCAAGGGCCTTCTCCCCTGATTGCACAGTTTGGTCGGGCGGCCAGCTCTAGGAAAAGCATTGGTGGTTCCAAACTTCTTCCATTTAAGAATGATGGAGGCCACTGTGTTCTTGGAGTCCTTCAATGCTGCATCAATCTTTTGGTACCCTTCACCAGAACTGTGCCTCGACACAATCCTGTCTCAGAGCTCTACGGACAATTCCTTCAAACTCATGGCTTGGTTTTTGCTCTGACATAAACTGTCAACTGTGGGACCTTATATAGACAGGTGTGTGGCTTTCCAAATCAGTCCAATCAATTGAATTCACAGGTGGACTCCAATCAAGTTGTAGAAACATCTCAAGGATGATCCATGGAAACAGGATGCACCTTAGTTCAATTTCGAGTCTAATAGCAAAGGGTCTGGATGCTTATGTAAATAAGGTATTTATGTTTTTTATTTGTAATACATTCACTTTGTCATTATGGTTTATTGTTTGTAGATAGATTGTTTTTATTTAGTCTATTTTGGAATAAGGCTGTATTGTAACAAAATCTGGAAAAAATCAAGTGGTCTGAATGCAGAAGAGTTCTGTCCGTAATAAAGAAATGCTCAAATTATTGGACACCACACTCCACAAAGCAAGTCCTGCAGGCTCTAGTTTATCTAGATCATTGTCCAGTCATATGGTCAAGTGCTGCAAAGAATGACCTAGTTAAGCTGCAGCTGGCCCAGGACAGAGCGGCACGTCTTGCTCTTCATTGTAATTAGAGGGCAAATATGAATACTATGCATGCCAGTCTCTTGGCTAAGATTTAAGGAAAAACTGACCGTGTCACTTCTTGTTTTTATAAGAAATATGAATGTGTTGGAAATTCCAAATTGTTTGCATAGTCAATGTACACACATCACTGACATACACACTTACCCCACCAGACATGCCACCAGGGGTCTTTTCACAGTCCCCAGGTGCAGAACAAATTCAAGGAAACATACAATATTATACAGAGCCATGAGTGCATGGAACTCCCTTCCATCTAATATAGCGCAAGTGAACAGCAAACCTGGTTTCAAAAAACAAATAAAGCAACTCTCCCCCATGTGACCTACTTGTTGTGTGTATGTACTGACATGTACTGGTAACTGATAGATGCACACACACACACTACATGTTCATGTTCATGTTCCATCTCACTGAACTAGAGGTTAATCTTCCGTCTCACTGAACTAGAGGTTAATCTTCCGTCTCCCTGAACTAGAGGTTAATCTTCCGTCTCACTGAACTAGAGGTTAATCTTCCATCTCACTGAACTAGAGGTTAATCTTCGATCTCACTGAACTAGAGGTTAATCTTCCATCTCACTGAACTAGAGGTTAATCTTCCATCTCACTGAACTAGAGGTTAATCTTCCATCTCACTGAACTAGAGGTTAATCTTCCGTCTCACTAAACTAGAGGTTAATCTTCCGTCTCACTGAACTAGAGGTTAATCTTCCGTCTCACTGAACTAGAGGTTAATCTTCCGTCTCACTGAACTAGAGGTTAATCTTCCATCTCACTGAACTAGAGGTTAATCTTCCATCTCACTGAACTAGAGGTTAATCTTCCATCTCACTGAACTAGAGGTTAATCTTCCATCTCACTGAACTAGAGGTTAATCTTCCATCTCACTGAACTAGAGGTTAATCTTCCATCTCACTGAACTAGAGGTTAATCTTCCATCTCACTGAACTAGAGGTAAATGCAAGGGTGGCAAACATGCGGCCCGACAGATTATTTAAAATGACCCGCCATGATGTCAATCTACAGTTGAAGTCGGAGGTTTACATACACTTAGGTTGAAGTCATTAAAACTCATTTTTCAACCACTCCACAGATTTCACGTTAACAAACTATAGTTTTGGCAAGTCGGTTAGGACATCTACTTTGTGCATGACACAAGTAATTCTTCAAACAATTGTTTACAGACAGATTATTTCACTTATAATTCACTATATCACAATTCCAGTGGGTCAGAAGTTTACATACACTAAGTTGACTGTGCCTTTAAACAGCTTGGAAAATTCCAGAAAATTATGGCTTAGAAGGTTCTGATAGGCTAATTGATATCATTTGAGTCAATTGGAGGTGTACCTGTGGATGTATTTCAAGGCCTACCTTCAAACTCAGTGCCTCTTTGCTCGACATCATGGGAAAATCAAAAGAAATCAGCCAAGACCTCATAAAAAACGTTGTAGACCTCCACAAGTCTGGTTCATCCTTGGGAGCAATTTCCAAACGCCTGAAGATACCACGTTCATCTGTACAAGCAATAGTACGAAAGGTCGCTCAGCAAATCAGAAGCCTCTGCTCCAAAACCGCCATGAAAAAGACACACTACGGTTTGCAACTGCACATGGGGACAAAGATCGTACTTTTTGGAGAAATGTCCTCTGATCTGATGAAACAAAAATAGAACTGTTTGGCCATAATGACCATCGTTATGTTTGGAAGAAAAAGGGGGAGGCTTGCAAGCCGAAGAAGCACGGGGGATGTTGTGGGGGTGCTTTGCTGCAGGAGGGACTGGTGCACTTCACAAAATTGATGGCATTATAACTTTATAGCAAGTACAGTTTGCATGTGTAGGCGCTGTTGGATATTTTGTTGGATATTTTCCAGTGTATACATTAAGGTCAACTGGAGTGCAGTCACAGAGCCAATATAGCTCAATATGTAATCTGTATCAGTAGCAGCTGTGCCACAGGAGAGGCTACATAGGTCAGGACGAGTAGCATCAAAATGATAGGCTTAGGACAACTGTTATGGGCCAAGTATAGCCTGAGAAAAGGTCACAATATAAACTCTGAGTGCATTTGAACGTTATATTTGTCAAAGTCTCAATTTAAACTCTGAGTGCTTTTTAAACTTTGAGTGCATTTGAACGTTATGTTTGTCAAGTTTTCTCTATTTGAAGTTTTCTGTATATGTCATGTAATCCTGTATAAGTGCACCCAAGACATGCATTGAACATGCTCTTTTATTTTTTGCACCATTGCTATGGTTTCGCCGCTATTGTTTCATTACCCCAAAGACTGTGCCAAATGGGGAGGGAAAAGGGCGTAGACAAATCAGAACCAAAGGCTTTGAAGCAATAGTGGAAGAAAGTCAGAAGGTGTTAATCATTTCCATATGAGGGAAGGAACCTGCTAAGTATTGTATAAGAGAAGTGTGCTGAGGCTGGGAGAACGGGATTCTCTGCAGACCACCTCAGACTATATTGCTTCTGTAATAAAGTCTATATCGCTTTTACAAACTCTGGATGTGTCTTACTTTAAAGAAAAGAAGGGAAGATTTTCCCATGGTTAAAAAGTGTCCCGATATCTTTTCCAACTGTCCTGATATCTTTTCCAACTGTCCTGATATCTTTTCCAACTGTCCTGATATCTTTTCCAACTGTCCTGATATCTTTTCCAACTGTCCTGATATCTTTTCCAACTCTCCCGTTATCTGGTTTTAATGTCCATTCTAGAATGCCCTTCTAACCAATCAGAAAATAATATTCAACAATATGCACAATGTGATATTTAATTGAATGCTATATTTGTATTCATCCATTGTGATCATATTGAGGTTATAGAATATATTTAGCAAAAATGAAATATTAAGATGAGCAAAGGAATATGACACAGCTGGCAAAGCAACTCTTATGTCACTCTTATGTCATGTGACTTAGTTAGCCAATACATTATTTATGTAGTGCTTATAAATACTTTTTGAGTGGTTTGAGTTTGTTTAAAGACTGACTGAAGTGTAGATGTGGCTCATTTACATGTAATAAAAGGCATGAAAGGTTTTGCAGTGTTGTGGAGAAATGGTGGCCCCACACAAAGTGGTTTTATCACATTGCATTGGGGAGTGGGGGGGGTGATGTAGATAACGGCTAGGTCCCAAATGGCACACTATTCTCTAAATAGGGCTCTGGTCAAAAGTAGTGCACTATATTAGGATTAGGGTGGCATTTGGGATGCAGTCTAGCTCTGGGACTTGCAGCTATTTCACTCACATGTATGGGGTGGGCAGTAATTTTTTACATGTGTGTAGACAGTATATTATAAATACATCACGTGACTCGAAATAACACTAAACAATTAGCCTATTAAAATGTTTATCTGATTCCATAAAGATAATTAGCAATATGCAAAGAACTCTATAGTTGAGTTACAGTAATAGGCAATGAGGAAATGTCTGAGAATGGAATTATAAATATTTAATTGTGTATTTAATTGTGGTTAGGGCATTGTGCCAGTAACCGAAAGGTTGCCTGATTGAATCCCCGAGCTGACAAGGTAAAAATCTGTCGCTCTGCCCCTGAACAAGGCAGTTAACCCACTGTTCACCGGTAGGCCGTCATTGTAAATAAGAATTTGTTCTTAACTGACTTGCCTAGTTAAATAAAGGTTAAATAAAAAATTAAAATAAATAAAGCTTAAGTTACAAGGCAATACTGACATTAAGAAAGCATTATTCTAAGCATATAGATTCTAAGGTTAACTTACAAGACAAAGCATGAACAAAGAGATGCTTACTAGGCCAGAGGCCTAGAAGCCTAGGACAGGGTGTCCCAACTGGCGGCCTGTGGGCGGAATTTGGACAACGAGTGCTTTTATTTGGCCCCCGGACATTTTCTGAGCAAAAAATATGTTCCGGTCCCCCGACCATCTACTCAACAAAAATTTGGCCTGTGGCTGAATCTAGTTGATGATCTCTGGCCTAAGAAATGAGAATTGATCAAACAACCTTCCTCCATGGACTGGATACAGGATAAGAGAGGGATCAAACAACCTACTGTTAGGTCCTGACTGTATGGAGTCTATGTTGTCCTGGGTTTGCGGTCAGTGCCTGATAGTAGGGTTGTCTAGGCGACTCTATGCTATTGGTTTTTGTGTTGGTCCCCAATTAGAGGCAGCTGCACCTCGTTGTCTCTGATCCCATTTAAGTTGAGTATTTTCCCACCTGCGTGTGGGTCTTTGTTTTGTGCTTGGTGCACTCTGGTTTATGGTTGCGTTCTCTCCTTTGTTATTTTGGTCTTCAATAAAAAGGAATGCTCAGCGCCTCGGGTCCTCGCTACAAACCATGACAATGAGAGATGAATAACATTATTTCAATTCCACATCTGAACGTGAGATTTTCACAGTTTGACACTGACATATGAAACTGCAAATTCGATTTTCACTTTCACATATGGAATTGCATATTCACATGTAAAAATCTAATTTGCAAGTTCATATGTGAAAAACAATCACATGTGGAAGTTTTTCACATACTGTATGAAACAGCAAATTAGATTTTCACTCAAATGTTTTTCACGTGAACTCTAACTAACTTTTATGTGTTTTTCAGATTAAATCACAAATTTCACATGTGAAAGTACAATTCACATGAGGTGAAAACGTTATTCTCCACGTGAAAACATGTTAACATGTGAACTCTAAATTTAACACGTGTTTCAGGTGTGAATTTAAGATGAACATGTTAAAAAAGCTATTTCACATGTGTAAATGCGATTTGAAATGAGAAAATGCAAATGTGACGTGTTTATTTTTTTAAGGGAAGGCCTTTCTGTGTTTTTCTCGTCATGGGGGACCTTATCTCAGCTTAAACCTATTGTTCACTTACTTTCTCCATCACACAGCCCAGACACAAACAAGGTCACTGAGTCGCACACACACTGACAGCACGTAGGTACGCACACACGCACGCACGCACACACACCACACACACACACGCACACACAAAAGGACACACACATTAATTCACTCACTCACTCACTCACTCACTCACTCACTCACTCACTCACTCACTCACTCACTCACTCACTCACTCACTCACTCACTCACTCACTCACTCACTCACTCACTCACTCACTCACTCACTCACTCACTCACTCACACACGCACTCACACACACACAAACAAATAAAATCACATCAAATTTTACTGGTCACATATTTTGCTTGTAGGCACACACCCAATGGCACTATGTCACATTGCCACTGCCACAGCGTTTTCAGTTTCATTCCTCTCTAACCTCCTACACTACGTGGGCCAGATTGCGGTGGCGACACACTGCGTAGTGAAGTGAAGGCCGAAGTGAATACATGTGTACGTGAGTGTGGAAATCAAGGAGTGCTTGTTGTGTGCCATGAGGTTTGTCAATCCAGCACATTGTCTCTGAGTCTCAATTTAGGCAAAGTCAGTCGTAAAACTTGGGGTGCATCCAAAATGTCTCCTGGTCCATACAGCTCTGGTCAAAAGTAGTGCACTACAGTTGAAGTCGGAGGTTTACATACACCTTAGCCAAATACATTTAAACTGGTGTAAATGAGTCAGGTTTGTAGGCCTCCTTGCTCGCACACACTTTTTCTGTTCTGCCCACAAATCTTCTATAGGATTGAGGTCAGGGCTTTGTGATGGCCACTCCAATACCTTGACTTTGTTTTCCTTAGGCCATTTTGCCACAACTTTGGAAGTATGCTTGGGGTCATTGTTCATTTGGAAGACCCATTTGCGACCAAGCTTTAACTTCCTCATGATGCCATCTATTTTGTGAAGTGCACAAGCCCCTCCTGCAGAAAAGCACCCCCACAACATGATGCTGCCACCCCCGTGCTTCACGGTTGGGATGGTGTTCTTCGGCTTGCAAGCATCCCAGTTTTTCCTCGAAACATAACGATGGTCATTATGGCCAAACAGTTCTATTTTTGTTTCATCAGACCAGAGGACATTTCTCCATGTGCAGTTGCAAACCGTAGTCTGGCTTTTTTATGGCGGTTTTGGAGCAGTGGCTTCTTCCTTGCTGAGTGGCATTTCAGGTTATGTCAAAATAGGACTCGTTTTACTGTGGATATAGATACTTTTGTACCTGTTTCCTCCAGCATCTTCACAAGGTTTTTTGCTGTTGTTCTGGGATTGATTGGCACTTTTCGCACCAAAGTACGTTCATCTCTAGGATACGGAACGTGTAACCTTCCTGAGCGGTATGACAGCTGCGTGGTGAACTATTGTTTGTGAACTATTGTTTGTACAGATGAACGTGGTACCTTCAGGCATTTGGAAATTGCTCCCAAGGATGAACCAGACTTGTGGAGGTCTACTGATTTCCCCATGATGTCGAGCAAAGAGGCACTGAGTGTGAAGGTAGGCCTTGAAATACATCCACAGGTACACCTCCAATTGACTCAAATGATGTCAATTAGCCTATCAGAAGCTTCTAAAGCCATGACATAATTTTCTGGAATTTTCCAAGCTGTTTAAAGGCACAGTCAACATAGTGTATGTAAACTTCTGACCCACTGGAATTGTGATATAGTGGATTTTAAGTGAAATAATCTGTCTGTAAACAATTATTGGTAGAATTACTTGTGTCATGCACAAAGTAGATGTCCTAACCGACTTGTTTGTTAACATGAAATCTGTGGAGTGGTTGAAAAATGAGTTTGAATTACTTCAACCTAAGTGTATGTAAACTTCTGACTTCAACTGTATGTAGGGAATAGAGAGCCACTTCAGATGTAACCTTTATTATACGCTTGTGGAGTCATTTTTAAGAGATTGGACTATAGAAGAGAGAGACAGAGAGAGAGAGAGACAGAGACAGACAGACAGAGAGAGAGAGAGAGAGAGAGAGAGGGAGAGAGAGAAAGAGAGAGAGAGAGAGAGAGAGAGAGAGAGAGAGAGAGAGAGAGAGAGAGAGAGAGAGAGAGAGAGAGGGAGAGGGAGAGAGAGAGAAAGAGTCAGATTTACAGATTTTTACCTTGTCAGCTCAGGGATTAAATCCAGCAACCTTTCAGTTACTGGCCCAACATTCCTACCCACCAGGCTACCATGCAGGATTGGGTAGGTTACTTTCTACATGTAATCTTTTACAGTTACTAGTTACCTGTCCAAAATTGTAATCAGTAAGGTATTTTTTGGATTACCCAAACTCAGTAACGTAATCTGATTACATTCCGTTACTTTTAGATAATCTTTCCCTTAAGAGGCATTAGAAGAAGACAAAAATACATGTTACCAATTGAACGATATCTATTGCAGGATAAATCAATGTTAATATATGGATGTTAAATTTTACTTTATTGGTTGGTTATGTAGGCTTCTTCTAACACATCACTTTCTACTACATATAATAATACAATTAAATTATATCTTTACATTAAAAACCACAGTCTATCAGAATGTAATTAATTCCAACGTTATTCCCCTTGATCTTCAAGAATTAGACTTGGAAATATGGAAGTATAGATTAGCCAAATTGTTTAACCTGAGCATGACCCCAAAACTAAGGACTTATTAGCCAGCCCTACTCTGTTGTTTATGTTGTTGTCATGGAGGACTGATTGGGCTCATTGATTCGAGTTGAAAAATAAATGCCGCGCTCATGGAATGGCATGCCTTGAGCACTACTGAAAAGTGCTATTTACATGTGAAAAATGAATGCTATATGCTGCGTTTGCTATAGGCCTACTGTTTACCTTTTTGTTGGTGACACTTTGATGTCTTGATAATATGCAGCTGTTTAAAGGCCATTTTTATTCGGTACATGAAAACTTACCTCGTCACGCACTACCTCGTCACGCACTGATTTTTATCAGCAAGTCCGTTTGGTGGAAACAAACCAGCACTGGTGGGAAAATGCACATAATTTCTTTATGCAGATTTTTGAATATTCACATGAAAATCTGTCTCCAATTGGATGGAAACCCAGCTACTATAGATATTATTGGTTAATCTGTTTCATTCCAAGTTCATTTGAATAAAAATGGAATTGGCCCTGATGTTTAGTAGTATTTGACTTGAGTACATTAGTGCTCACCAGACCAGAGAGAATCCCTTAGTCAAACCTGACAGCTTTATTATTGTGAAAGCATAAACACTGAGCCAGGAGGAGAAGAAGAAACGTGGACATAGCTATCATACATGCCTACAAGCAATACAAGACGAGTGGAGAACACATTAATTACATGCCAACGCTTGGAGAACCCGTGGTAAGTAAAAGTTTTGCTAATATGGTCATAAGTGTATCAATTAAAGCTACAGTCTGGGATTTGGAAAGATGTTCAATGGTAATTTGAGAGGGGTTACATTTGTCTAATCTCATATGTATACCAAAATAAGTGGTGGGTACATCATTTACGTTGTTTTTCAAATCCCAGCAACAATTTTGGAACATTTATATATACAGAAACCATGTATTTACTGGAATATAACACAAGTTATTGTATTTGTCTTTCAAAAGTACCTTTCAACTGAATCCTTACCTGGGGAGTCAAACCTTTTTCAATGGTAACAACTGAATCCTTACCTGGGGAGTCAAACCTTTTTCAATGGTAACAACTGAATCCTTACCTGGGGAGTCAAACCTTTTTCAATGGTAACAACTGAATCCTTACCTGGGGAGTCAAACCTTTTTCAATGGTAACAACTGAATCCTTACCTGGGGAGTCAAACCTTTTTCAATGGTAACAACTGAATCCTTACCTGGGGAGTCAAACCTTTTTCAATGGTAACAACTGAATCCTTACCTGGGGAGTCAAACCTTTTTCAATGGTAACAACTGAATCCTTACCTGGGGAGTCAAACCTTTTTCAATGGTAAAGAAGTAAATCTTCACTGGACGAAATGATATAAATCAGTGATTATGGTTTTTAGTTTCACAAAGCCATTGTAGAACTTAATTGTTTTTACAAATCATCTTCATTATTAAAAGTAAATAGATCAATATTTACTGTTTTACACAAACTGTAAACTGATTTAACAGTTGTATGGTATTATGTATAAATGTAGCCTAGTCTTTAGAGATAAGCTGATGAGTAGAAAAGCTACTGCAATAAAGATGGTTGAGGATTTACAAGCAAATCTAATAATTTAATTAAGTGTTGCAATTTTATAATATATAATATTACAGAATTTGTCATGTATATGTTTCCATATTAACTTACTTGGACAGTAGGCCGACTGTAGATATGTTCTTAAAGGCAGTGTCTCCCTGTTCCTCAGAATTCATGACCACAGAGCAGATTAGATCAGTCGAGAACTTACAGCACAGAACGAAGCCCTCGATAAAGAACTAGCTGTATGATTTCTCTAATACCTTTCTGGAGACCAAATTGGGAAATAACCTATCCATCTGGATGATTCTGTGGAGTAGTCCTAGAGAGAGGGAATGGGATACTCTCAAAGGCAAACTGCAATATAAAGCCAAGTACAATTTCTACTAAACCATACGTTTTGAGGATCATGACAATGCGTTATGGTCATCTTTGATCACTGTGAAAAGAATAATCAAGATTTTCAGTGAAGACGAACGATTTGAACTCGATTGATGTGTCTCTGCATGAAAAAAGCTTGTTCTCCGTCTCCCTAGCTAGAGACACAGACATATTTGGGCCGCGTTGTGTTTGCCCACATTCACACAGAGAGAAAACGAGTGCATAAAAAGAATGAATGGACTTGTTAATTTCATGTCTTGCTGTGTGAAGAAAGTACGAGACAGGCAAACAGCGACGCCGGTCCTTTGTAGCACAAACATGGTGGTTAAGGAAAAAACACATCACCAGCTAAGCCTGAACCTCACTGGTCTAAATACATTCAGTGGTTCCCTGGGGTATCCTTGGCTTTAGAGACAAAACTGCGGGAATCCAAGATCCAAATCCATGTTCATACTTAAGATGCTCTGGGGCAAACAAAGGAAGAGAAGACAGGGGCTTGTTTTGTTCTGTGTTAAAGGAGGAACAATTACCATCAGTACTTCAAAGCCGCTGTGTGCAGCTGTCGGGACTTCTTACTCCTAGGGCACTTTGGCTACAAATAACAGTCTTGCTATAGAGGAAATAGTATAGACACCTTAGTTAGATAATAGCTTACAGTGCAGTGTGGAGGCATCAGTTTCACTTATAAATCACATTTCACATCGATTCATAGACTCATTCATAGCACATACACTGTACAGAACTACTGCAATTTTGACATCCAATACTCAATCAGACATTTTATTTCTGACTTTTATCTGGCTTTAAAACATAATTAACGCTGACAAATGTCACTACATTAGGTTTAATTGTTGTTTGAATTTAAGGAAAGCATGTTGATGGCTGACTGTTAGTCGGTGGAGCGCTCTGTGATCTATAGTGAGCGTCTACATCCCAAATGACGCTCTATTCCCTTTGGGCCACAGTCAAAAGAAGTGCACTACATAGGGAAGAGGGAGCCATTTGGGACAAATACGGTGTGTTTTAATGGGTCTGTTCGGCCTCAGGGTGTTATAACCTCCAGGCTTGACCCTGGACCAGTTATCAAGGTCAATCATCACACAACATTTAACCAATAGAAGAGTAGGATCACTGACTCTACAGACACACCCACACACTCACACATACTTACACATACACACACTACATACACCCACACACTTTTATACTCACCACTTACGCTGCTGCTGCTGCTGCTGCTGCTGCTACTGCTACTGTCTATTATCTATCCTGTTTCCTAACCCTACCACCTGTATGTAAATATTGGGTTAATGGTACGGCTCTGTGCCTAATCACCAGAGCTATGTATTTAGAGTTGGCCAAACTTTGAGAATGTTTAATACAGTTCTAATTCTAGACATTCAGTTATATAGCTTTATTCAAATATTCCCCATGTAATGTTAATGGGGCGCCAACATAGCTGCTATAGAATGTTGGAGTGTCATGTGAATGCATCATAATGTGCTTAACAAGTCACATGATAAGTTGCATTGACTCACTCCGTGTGCAATAATTGTGTTTAACATGATTTATTTTTAAATGAATACCTAATCTCTGTACCCCACACATACAATGATCTGTATTGTCCCTCAGTTGAGCAGTACATTTCAAACACTGATTCAACCACAAAGATCTGGGAGATTTCCCAATGCCTCACAAAGAAGGGCGCCTATTGGTAGATAGGGATTTTTTGTTGTTGCATACGTTGAATATCCCTTTGAGTATGGTGAAGTTATTAATTACACTTTGGATGGTGTATCATTACACCCAGTCACTACAAAGATTCAGTTATCCTTCCTAACTGAGTTCCCGGAGAGGAAGGAAACCACTCAGGGATTTCACCATGAGACAATTGGTGACAAAACAGTTACAGAGTTTAATAGCTGTGATAGGAGAAAACTGAGGATGTAGTTACTCCACAATACTAACCTAATTGACAGAGTGAAAAGAAGGAAGCCTGTACAGAATAGAAATATTCAAAAACATGTATCCTGTTTGCAACAAGGCACTAAAGGAATACTGCAAAAATATGGCAAAGCAATTAACTTGTCCTGAATACAACAAGCATAGTGGTAGCTGCATCATGTTATGGGTATGCTTGTAATCATTAACGACTGGGGAATTTGTCAGGATAAAAAAGTAACAGAATGGAGCTAAGCACAGGCAAAATCCTAGAGGAAAACCTAGTTCAGACTGCTTTCCACCAGACACTGGGAGATGAATTCACCTTTCAGCAGGACAATAACCTAAAACACAAGGCCAAATCTACACTGGAGTTTCTTACCAAGAAGACAGTGAATGTTCCTGAGTGGCCAAGTTACAGTTGACTGAAATCTACTTGAAAATCTATGGCAAGACCTGAACATGGTTGTCTAGCAATGAATAACAACACATTTTACAGAGGTCGAATAATTCTGAAAAGAGTAACGGGGAAATGTTGTACAATGCAGGACCATAAACAGCTGTAATCGCTGCCAAAAGTGCTTCTACAAAAGTATTGACTCAGGGTGTGAATACTAACAGTATATAAATGCGGAGCAGGTTTTCATCAAGGATCTCTCTGTACTTTGCTCCGTTCATCATTCCCTCAATCCTTACTAGTTTCCCAGTCCCTGCCTCTGAAAAACATCCCCACAGCATGATGCTGCCACCACCATGCTTACTGTAGGGATAGTGCCAGGTTTTCTCCAGACGTGACGCTTGGCATTCAGGTAAAATAGTTCAATCTTGGTTTCATCAGACCAGAGAATCTTGTTTCTCATGGTCTGTCCTTTAGGTGCCTTTTGGCAAACTCCAAGCGGACTGTCATGTGCCTTTTACTGAGGAGTGACTTCCATCTAGCCATTCTACCGTAAAGGTCTGATTGGTGGAGTGTTGCAGAGATGGTTGTCCTTCTGGAAGGTTCTCCCATCTCCACAGAGGAACTCTGGACCTCTGTCAGAGTGACCATCGGGTTCTTGGCCACCTCCCTGACCAAGGCTCTTCTCCCCCGATTGCACAGTTTGGGTGGGCGGCCAGCTCTAGGAAGAGTCTTGGTGGTTCCAAACTTCTTCCATTTAAGAATGATGGAGGCCACTGTGTTCTTGGGGACTTTCAATGCTGCAGACATTTTATGGTACCCTACCCCAGATCTGTGCCTTGACACAATCCTGTCTCGGAGCTGTACGGACAATTTCTTTGACCTCATGGCTTGGTTTTTGCTCTGACATGCACTGTCAACTGTGGGACTTATATAGACAGGTGTATGCCTTTCCAAATAATTTCCAATCAATTGACTTTACCACAGGTCAGTCAATCCAATCAATCCAATCAAGTTGTAGAAACATCTCAAGGATGATCAATGGAAACAGGATGCACCTTAGTTCAATTTTCGAGTCTCATAGCAAAGGGTCTGAATACTTATGTAATTAAAATATTTCAGATTTTAATTTTTAATACATTCGCCCCAAAATTCAGAAAACCTGTTTTTGCTTTGTCATTATGGGGTATTGTGTGTAGATTTATGAGGGAAAAAAACTATTTAAGCCATTTGAGAATAAGGCTGTCTGTAACATAACAAAATGTGGAAAAAGTCAAGGGGTCTGAATACATTCCTAATGCACTGTATGTAAAGTACGTAGCTACCTCAATTACCTCGCACCCCTGAACATCGATTCGGTTCTGGTACTTCCTGTATATAGCCATGTTATTACCTGGTACCCCTGCACATCAATTCAGAACAGATACTTCCTGTATATAGCCATGTTATTACCTGGTAGCCCTGCACATCAATTCAGTACTGATACTTCCTGTATATAGTCATGTTATTACCTGGTAGCCCTGCACATCAATTCAGTACTGATACTTCCTGTATATAGCCATGTTATTACCTAGTACCCCTGCACATCAATTCAGTACTGATACTTCCTGTATATAGCCATGTTATTACCTGGTAGCCCTGCACATCAATTCAGTAGTGATACTTCCTGTATATAGCCATGTTATTACCTGGTAGCCCTGCACATCAATTCAGTACTGATACTTCCTGTATATAGCCATGTTATTACCTGGTAGCTCTGCACATCAATTCAATACTGATACTTCCTGTATATAGCCATGTTATTACCTGGTGCCCTGCACATCAATTCAATACTGATACTTCCTGTATATAGCCATGTTATTACCTGGTAGCCCTGCACATCAATTCAATACTGATACTTCCTGTATATAGCCATGTTATTACCTGGTAGCCCTGCACATCAATTCAGTAGTGATACTTCCTGTATATAGCCATGTTATTA
Organism: Thymallus thymallus; assembly: GCA_023634145.1. Classification (NCBI taxonomy): domain Eukaryota; kingdom Metazoa; phylum Chordata; class Actinopteri; order Salmoniformes; family Salmonidae; genus Thymallus; species Thymallus thymallus. The sequence continues at coordinate 6,275,362 of CM042402.1, read as the reverse complement.
CCTGGTAGCCCTGCACATCAATTCAATACTGATACTTCCTGTATATAGCCATGTTATTACCTGGTAGCCCTGCACATCAATTCAGTAGTGATACTTCCTGTATATAGCCATGTTATTACCTGGTAGCCCTGCACATCAATTCAATACTGATACTTCCTGTATATAGCCATGTTATTACCTGGTAGCCCTGCACATCAATTCAATACTGATACTTCCTGTATATAGCCATGTTATTACCTGGTGCCCTGCACATCAATTCAATACTGATACTTCCTGTATATAGCCATGTTATTACCTTACCTGGTAGCCCTGCACATCAATTCAATACTGATACTTCCTGTATATAGCCATGTTATTACCTGGTAGCCCTGCACATCAACAATATTTTATTATTCGTTATTCACTGTGTATTTATTCCTTGTGTCCATATTTCTATTATAAAAATATATATATCTTTATTTTTAACTCTGCATTGTTGGAAAAGTACATGTATGTAAGAATTTCACTGTTATTCTACACTTGTTTACGAAGCATGTGACAAATAAAATGTTATTTGTATTTAACTGGTGAGGCGTGTGTGTGTTCTGCTGTGTGGTGTGTGTGTGTGTGTGTGTGTGTGTGTGTGGGTGGTGATAATTCAAAAGCAAGGCTCTCGCCACCTTTGTTCAACATGCCAATATAGCATTTGGTCATGCATGCTCTTTCAACGGACTGTGAGCACTCAATTTAATCCCTGAAAGCATAGAATTAATAATTTAATGGAAATGTTACGGAGCCATCACAAATAAAAACTGTGGGAACCTCACAAACATGACTCGAAGAGGTAATGATGCTAAGACCATACCAATGTTTCTCTCTGTCTTTGCATGGAAAGATGACAGGTGACAGGAGAGGTGTGAGATGGGCATTCCCTACAGCGTTTTAAGGTACTCTTGTGGGTGGCAGGTAGCCTAGCAGTTAGTTTTGGGCCAGCAACTGAAAGGTTGCCAGTTTGAATCCCTGACGTGACAAGGTGAAAAATCTACCGATGTGCCCTTGAGCAATGCACTTAACCTTAATTGCTCAACGGTTGCTGTTGATAATGGCAGACCCTGGCTGTGACCCCACTCTCCAAGGGCATCTCAGGGAGAGTTTAGATATGCAAAAACACATAGACAAACACATGTGTATGATACACTGTAAAACAGCACAAATATAAGCACCCACCATTAGCCCAGGGACAATCTCCAAACAGAACTCTAGCCTGATAGAAACTGTGACTGCGTCCCAAATAGCACCCTATTCCTTTTATTGTTTAATACTTTTCACCAAGTGTCAGGCTCTGGCCATAGAGAAGCTTTGCTTCTCTATATTTCTATGGTCAGAGTCTGGCAGATCTATTATTTCTACGTCTGTGTGGTGTTGTGTGTGTGGGATCCCTAATTAGAGGCAGCTGCTAGGCATTACCTCTAATTAGGGATCTTACTTATATGTCTGTGTTCCACTCCGTTGGCGTGGTTCATTGTCGTATGTTGTATATTGTCTCGTGTTCGTGCTACGTGTGTTAATTATTATCATTTGTTATTTTGTATAGTTCGTCAGTTCATTTAATAAATATGTCGAACTATGGATACGCTGCGCCTTGGTCTCTCTACACACCCGAACGTGACAGAATGAACCACCACACAGACGTAGAAATAATAGATCTGCCAGACTCTGACCATAGAAATATAGAGAAGCAAAGCTTCTCTATGGCCAGAGCCTGACACCAGGGCTCTGGTCAAAAGTAGTGTACTTTATAGGGGATAGGATAGGATGCTATTTAGGACCAAACCTGTGACAGATCCTCCAAGGTGTTGGGGCTGTGGGAATCAACGTGTGGGTATGTGGGTGGAGAGAGTGGCATGTGGCCATGGCTTGACTGGCAAACAACAGCCTTTCTTGTGTTCCAGACTAGGGAATAGTGCACATAGCTAGCTCTATAATACAATATAATCAGTGGATACATATTGTTGAGTGATTGGGTACTTTAATGGGATCTCTGCTCACTTAAAGCCAATAATCCAGTAGCAAAGTATCCATCAGTGTAGAAAACCTCAAACGACTCAAAACCTTTCCTCTCTCTTCTGACCCTATGGTGGAACAAGGGCAATCGAGAGGCAATTATGATGAACAGCATACAACAATGATTATTATGTCTAGAACCTGTGTAGTATTTATTTGCTATAGCATTAATCCCTAAGCAACCAGAGCAATCGCAGTAGGACACCGACCCAGCAGCCTTCCACCTACATAGCAGGACTCAAAGCTAGACATAAAAGCGATAATTTGATTGAAATAATATAGATGGTGAATCTAGGCAAAATCCAAGAGGAAAACCTGGTTCAGTCTGCTTTCCACAAGACACTGGGAGATTAATTCAACTTTCAGCAGGACAATAACCTTAAACACAATCTACACTGGAGTCGCTTACCACGAAGACAGTGAATGTTCCTGAGTGGCCAAGTTACAGTTTGGACTTAAATACTTGAAAATCTATGGCAAGACCTGCAAATGGTTGTCTAGCAATGAATAACGACACCATTTACAGAGGTTGAATAATTTAGAAAAGAATAACAGGCAAATCTTGTACAATGCAGGTGTGGAAAGCTTTTAGAGACATAAAAATAATAACTGCCATTATTGACTCAGGTGTGTGAATACTTACAGTATATAAATGCTGAATCTCACTTCAATTCAAACTGAGAAATCTTAAGTTGAGATATAGAATAGACTATAACCCCCAGCCATTATAGAAGGGATCTGTTCAGGAGGATGAAACGTTACAGAGTGTTCAGATAGAAAAGGATTGTGTTGAACAGATATGATTTTCTGTCAAATAGGAAAATAGGAAATCATGTCAGATCTATCTATTCTATTTCTATCTGCAATGTTCAGATGATTTCACATCACTGAATACACCCCAGTTGCACCATACACAAACCTACATGACATATCATTTACCCTACTCTTTACAAAATATTATATTTAAAGTCATAAATTGCCTGCCTGCTTAATCATATTCTTAAATTCTGGCTGAATAGATTCATGCATACAGCCTATAGCTCTTGAAAGCAACTCCGGAATATATTTGAAGAATTGAAAGGATGCATAAAAGCCTTATTTCCTTTGTGAAATATTGAAGGAGGACAAAATATATTGCTCCATTCAAAAAGGCTGACTATTTGTCATGTCCAGCGGCGAGAGTGAGAGAGAGAGAGAGAGAGAGAGAGAGAGAGAGACATAGAGAGACACATAGAGAGACAGAGAGAGAGAGAGATTACTTCTGATACATTTAAGTGAAAATCCCCAGTGATCAGATGAAAGCAATTTGCCTTCCTCTTATATTTGTAAAGGAAACTATTGCTCCTCTGTGGGTAAATTATCCTCTCTTGTGTAGTATTTTGAATTATTTTATTTATTTATGTACAAACAGGAGTAACTATATAATATTGTCTAATTCATTTCAGTTTACAAAGGGGTGCTGCATCATCTATGAATGCATAATTATTGCCCTGATCAAAAGTTGTGCACTTTAAAGGGAATAGGGTTTTGTTTGGGAACTAACTAAGGCATACTGTATGTCCCAGAGCAGAGTCCCATTCAGTCCTACTGTGTGAGAGCAACGAGAGGAAGATGGAGCACTTTCTAACTGTCCTGTTGCTCACTGCAGCGACCCTGATAATCTACACAACAGGACAACACCAGTACAAAAAACTGAGCAGTTTTATGACTTTACGACAGTTCATAAATTCCTGGCAGAGTCTCTCTCTCTCATTAATCATTACCTTCTATCAGTCTCATCTGAACATCGTTAAAGCTATCTGCACGAACCCTAGTCTAGATGATGAATCAGCGATACACAAATTGTCTTAATTATTTATTTACTAACTACCTAAATAATCACACATAATTACATACATACAACAGAATATATTATACATTGATTACTAATCATGTCATGAAAAGTCCCTAGTGGACTAACCAGATATGACGGCTGATTACACACAGGAAGGGGGTGGGCGAAGAAAGGGCGGGAGGAGGAGAGACAAAGGAATTCAACTCGTACATAGAGTTGAATAATACGCTCATTATAAACATTGATATTTAGCACCCTAACAACTGCTCATTTGGATGTAGAAACGTAACACATATTTACGCTTATGTCTTTGTCGTCTCTGTTAACACCCGATCAGTCTGTGGAGTGTATGTTAGAACGTCTCTTCCTTCTGGAAGTGTTCGTTAAAACATGGATACATCAAAATGTCGAGTTTACTAGGTTAAACAGTACTTAATCAGCTGCAGACTGAATGTTCCTGTGTAGTCGCCCATCTTCTTCACTCAGTTTCAGAGGGCTAGAACCATTTTACAAGCCATTAGCTACCCGGCAATGTACTGGTCTATTTTCCAAGCATTCATGACGCCTACTTGGTCTAGTAGAAATTCACAATTTCAACGTGGGGATTAGCACCTCCACATTAACTGGTCGGGTGTGAATTGTGTCACGGGGGTTCTTATACTGGAGGGGCGTGTTATACAGAGACTGCCTCTGTACGAGGGCCAGAATTTTGTGCTACACCCCTGGAGGCCCGTGACCGTGAGGCAATCTACTGTGAATCCAAAATCTAGATAAATAGGCAGATAGTGCTTGAATATGTGGACCCTTTAGCCAACCAAGTGCCCCGTGACTGCACTGTCTACACCTCAATCCTTCATACCAGGGCCTCTCGGCCGGGTACACCTCAACCCATACTAGGGCCCTTCATACCAGGGCCTCTCGGCCGGGTACACCTCAACCCATACTAGGGCCCTTCATACCAGGGCCTCTCGGCCGGGTACACCTCAACCCATACTAGGGCCCTTCATACCAGGGCCTCTCAGCCGGGTACACCTCAACCCATACTAGGAACCTTCATACCAGGGCCTCTCGGCCGGGTACACCTCAACCCATACCAGGGCCCTTCATACCAGGGCCTCTCGGCCGGGTACACCTCAACCCATACCAGGGCCCTTCATACCAGGGCCTCTCGGCCGGGTACACCTCAACCCATACCAGGGCCCTTCATACCAGGGCCTCTCGGCCGGGTACACCTCAACCCATACTAGGGCCCTTCATACCAGGGCCTCTCGGCCGGGTACACCTCAACCCATACTAGGGCCCTTCATACCAGGGCCTCTCGGCCGGGTACACCTCAACCCATACTAGGGCCCTTCATACCAGGGCCTCTCGGCCGGGTACACCTCAACCCATACTAGGGCCCTTCATACCAGGGCCTCTCGGCCGGGTACACCTCAACCCAATATCAGGGCCTTTCCACAAACCATACTAAGGCCCCTCCTCTACAACCTATACCAGGGTCCCTAGACACATTATATATGGGCCCTTTAACTACTAGCATGTGTTAGATAATAGATCTATTTAGTGGTACGTATTTAATATTATAAACAGTATATTTATATTAGATGTTTCCATTAAATGTGAGCTAATACTAATCCATTTTATATTTTAGTCAAAGCGACTCGAAGGTCACTCTGGATAAAACAAAGCCTTTGCTAAATGACTTAATGTAAATGTTACTTTTAATAAAAGGAGATGTATTACCTAGAAAATAGTGCATAAACTATGCTGAAAAAAATGATAGGCCACACTGGGACCTATTAAAGCTTTCTGATATGTAAATTCTGTCCAATCAAATGCAAGTTGCTGTTTGAAAATTTTGAGCGGGCCAGTCTGTTTCGTGTAGCATTGATCTGATAGCTGATTTACTGTTAGTTTTTGCGCAGAGATGGATCAGAAACGTTGGAACAGCGGTGCTTCAAAAAGAAAAGCAAAAAAAGAAAAGGAAGCAAAAGAGTCTAATTTTTCTGTTATTTCAATTTTTTTTTCTAAACAGTCCGATGCTAATGCTAGCAATCAGGAGGAGGCTAGCGGTAGCGCAATCACAATCAGTGAAAACACGGTTGCTGAGCCTGTTGTCAGCTGCTCTTCTGGGATAGAAGAGGCAACATTTGCGCCAGTTCTGTCAGTTGAGTTTGAACCACCACCGCAAAACAAACTCAGGACACGGATGTGCCAAAAGTGCCTAAACGCTCTTTCACTTTTGGCAATTGAATCCGACCTAGTAAGAGAGCTCAACTTCGACGAAGTAGTGGAAGACTTTGCTAGGAGGAAGACTAGAAAGAGACTCCTATAAGGTAAGAAATAGTTTATTATTCTACGCTGGTTTTGGTTTATTTCGAATAGCCTATTAACCTTACACTTGGCAGAACATTTGCCTTATTTCATCTGAGAACTTTTGCATCTGTTATTTGTGCAAATTCGATATTGTGGATTTAAGTACATTATTAGCAGTGTTTTCCTAGAATTTTTTACTTTTGACTAGTGATTGTGCTCTAAATCCTGTAGGCTATGATAAGTTATCGACAGGTGTTCTTAGGCAGAGTCCCTTTTTGTAGAATGTATTACAGCATCTCCCCTAAGGTGCTTATAAAACAGATGTTTTTAGCATGACAGCTTAGCGATTAGGCTACAGACTGCTAGGCTAGATAGCCAATGGAGATTTAATTCACTGCGCTTTAGTTTCACGGTGCAGGATGTAGATCCGATTTCATAACAATTTAGCAGTGACAATTGTGTTGGCCTGTACTATTGTTGGGGAAAAGCTGTATTTTTTACACGATGCCGTGATTGCGCTGTAAATCCTGTGTGAGTTATCTACAGGTGTTTTTTGAGGTGCTACGCCTTATAGGCATGTCTGTCATAGCAGGTGGTGGTGGTGGGTGGTGGGGGGTGGGGGGGCCTCCGAAGACACTCCGGCCCAGGGGCCCCCAAGTATGTAGATCCGTCTGTGGCAGAAGCACAATACAAGCGGTTCATGGTGTGCATGCTGGTCAGACTGATGGATCATCAGAACAAGATAGAAGGTTGACACGTTGACACAGTGACCAGCAGGGTCAGGTAAAGAGCATAATGGCTACAGAGGGAGCAAACACGTCTAGGGTCAGATAGCTTTCATGTTTTAGGAAGTCAAGGTTTATGGGTGGGGTCTAGTACCTTTCTGTTCATCTTCCCACCCATGGGCCAGACTACACTCAATTATAGTACTGACAGAAGAGAGAAGTCTTCAGTCTAGACTGAGTCTGATTCTCTCACGTCGGCAAACCATTCCATAAAGAGGAGCTCTGTGGAGAAAGCCTTGCCTCCAGCTACTGAAGCCCAACTGAACCATCAGATCCTCCTCTACACCCTCTCCGATTTGGGCATCTCCGGTGCTGCACACTCTTGGATTGCTTCCTACCTGACAGGTCGCTCCTATCAGGTGGCGTGGCGAGAATCTGTCTCTTCACCACATGCTCTCACCACTGGTTGGTCCCAGGGCTCAGTTCTAGGCCCTCTCTTATTCTCTCTATACACCAAGTCACTTGGCTCTCTCATATCCTCACATGGTCTCTCCTATCATTGCTACGCAGACAACACTCAATTCATTTTCTCCTTTCCCCCTTCTGATAACCAGGTGGCGAATCACATCTCTGCATGCCTGGCAGACATATCAGTTTGGATGTCGGATCACCACCTCAAGCTGAACCTTGGCAAGACGGAGCTGCTCTTCCTCCCTAGGAAGGACCATCTGCTCCATGATCTCGCCATCATGGTTGACAACTCCATTGTGTCCTCCTCCCAGAGTGCAAAGAACCTTGGTGTGACCCTGGACAACACCCTGTCCTTCTCTGCTAACATCAAAGCACCTTCTGATTAGAGCTGAGGCCCAGTCAAGTCATCCTCTTCAATCTCTCCCCTCATCTCTCATGTCCTACTCTCCGCCTAACATAACAAAAGGAACTGGTACAGTGTGCCCTCACAGCCTCACAGGCAAAACTAAAGCACTTGCGGAAGAGGCTTATTTGGTACAGTTGCATAAGCACGGAAAATATAATAAAATGTTACATTGTTATTTCAGATTTTTCTATTGTTATTTCAGTATCTTTTACTATCTGTTGTGGGTTTGTCCGTGAAGATATTTGACAAATTGTTGCTGTCTGTTGTTGGCAATGACTGTATATTTGAATGGACAAAGCCATCAATCACGTGACACCATTCATCCCTATGTGAAGACTCAATAGCACAAAGAAGCCACATGAAGTTGGTTAAGATGGAGACTTAACATGTGCAGTTTGAGGTACTCCAGGAAGTGATGTCACAGGCTAGCTCAGTGCTGCCCCCTCTCATTGAGTAATTTTTTTTTTTTTGGGGGGGGGGGGGGGGTATTTTGACAATTGGCTGCTGCCCTCCGGCGCCCATGATCGGCTACTACACCCCGGTAGAAGCGGGTGGGGGCGGGAACTGCAGCAACTCTATGAGCTGGCAGCTGGAGTGCCGCCGGCGGTGTAGTAGCCAATCAAAATGGAAATATTTGTGTAATTATTTATGTATAGAAAAGCTTAAATGACAGCTTAATATGAGCAAATAGTGAATTTGCAGTTAATCCTGCGCTAAAATTGATTAAATGTTTTAGTCGTTTGACAGCCCTAGTTGACATTATAATGTTAAAATGCACATGTGAAAATGTGGAGGGTAGTGTGTACGGCCCAGCACATCACTTGGGCCGAGCTTGCTGCCATCCAGGACCTCTATACCAGGCAGTATCAGAGGAAGGTCCTTAAAATGGTCAAAGACTCCAGCCACCCAAGGCATAGACTGTTCTCTCTGCTACCGCATGGCAAGCGATACCGGAACGCAGAGATGAGGTAGAGTCCAAGTCAAGTCTCAAGTCTTTTAGGGCCAAGTCTAAGTCAAGTGGGGCGGCAGGTAGCCCAGTGGTTAGAGTGTTGGGCCCATAACCGAAAGGTTGCCAGATCAAATCCCCGAGCTGACAAGGTAAAAATCTGTCGTTCTGCCCCTGAACAAGGCAGTTAACCCACTGTTCCTAGGCCGTCATTGAAAATAAGAATATGTTCTTAACTGACTTGCCAGGTAAAATAAAAATAAAAGTCTCAAGTCTTTTAGGGCCAAGTCTAAGTCAAGCCTCAAGTCCCTTTTTGCAATGGCTTTCTGCCTGCTGTGGGTTAGGTCTATAAACCTTGTAAATTATTTGAAGTAAATTATTTCCTACATTATTTTTTTTACAATTTCATAAATTTAAAGTTAGTTGCCAAACACTGTTGTAATTATATAATTTACAGCATATTATTTAAATAAGACATGATTTCACATACTACTGTATGATAAATTATTGCACATTTTTGTGTGTCTTAACAAGCTTAACTTAAGATAAACTTAAGATAAACAATAGCTTAACTTTTGCTTGCGTTTTAATGTTCCGATCTATATAGCAGTAGCATACACAATATCCGCTCAATCAAATAAGGACAAAGTGCAAATATGAGTAACCAGTATTCTCCTAATGAAATAGATACGTCCTTGTCTGCATATTTCTTGCGGAACGCAGACGTTCTAGAACGCTTTTCAGCCCTCTGTATTAAATGACTTTCTCTGTGTTACAATGCCGCCTGTTCCATGTTATCTGACAGAATGCACAACAAAATCTTATCCTAGTACTGACTTGCATTGTCTCTTATCTAGAGTCCAAGTCAAGTCTCAAGTCAATTGATCACGAGTCTATTGCGACTTAAGTGCGACTCGAGTCCGAGTCTCAGACTCGAGTTTCCATCTCCAAGTCTAGGTACCAAAGGCTCACAAAAATATCATATGTAAATACATTTCACATGATTTGTCCAACAACCACATGTTTTTTCATGTGATTTTTTCATGTCATTTTTTTGTAAGGGAGAGCCTATACATATCCCATGAAAGAGGTACGAATTGAGCATTAACAACTGTTTAATTAAAGCCAGAAGGTTAGTGAGTAGTGCCTGTAAGAACTGCTTCTAATACCCAAAGGGAGGGCCTTCTTTTCTCTTTGCTGAGCTGTCGTGCTCCTGTGATAAAGCTGCTTTGTGAGCTCATCGACTGGTGGGCAGCTGGAGTTCCAGCTCAGAGAGAGACGGCCATATTGATTTAGCTGTTTATAAAGACAGTGCAGTCAGAGCAGTCAGAGCAGTCTCCACTGTGGTGACGGAAGGAGGTCTGGCCTCAAGATGTTTGTGCTCTGTCTCTCTCTACTTTTCTCTTTGTCTATCTCTCTCTCTCTCTCTCTCTCTCTCTCTCTCTCTCACTATCTCTCTCTCTCTCTCTCACTATCTCTCTCTCTCTCTCTCTCTCTCTCTCTCTCTCTCTCTCTCTCTCACTCTCACTCTCACTCTCACTCTCTATCTCATTCTCCCTCTGTGTCTGTCTGTCTGTCTCTCTCTCTCTCTCTCTCTCTCTCTCTCTCTCTCTCTCTCTCTCTCTTTCTCTCTCTCTCTCTCTCACTCTCTCTCTCTCTCTCACTATCTCTCTCTCTCTCTCACTCTCTATCTCATTCTCCCTCTGTGTCTCTCTCTCTCTCTCTCTCTCTCTCTCTTTCTCTCACTTTCTCTGTCTATCTCTCCATTTCTCTCTCTCTCCCTATTTCTCTCTCTCTCCACCAAATCCTATTTTGTCTCTCACTCTATATCTATCTTTGTCTCCCTCCCTCCCTCACGACAGTTCAGTATTATGCTCTGTCCATGGGGCCTGATCTCATCTCGGCAGGTTACTCCTCCTCTGAGTCGTTGTCTCCTCGTCTCCACCACCCCTGAGTGAAGAGATGAAAGGGAACATCCTCTCATACACTGTCCTGTCCTGGCCTGGGCACGTCACCACTGCTGTAGCTCAGTTGGACCTGCCTGCCTACTCGCCAGATCAGACGTACTATTTGAAATCTTTCAAATTCTTTTTAGCAATTGCTTTAGTTGCGTGGTGCGCCAGATGGGTGGGGGTGAATGTTTTGAGATCATTCTATTGGTTTCATTGCACCAGGCAAGCTCAATCAAGCCCAGCTAAAACATTTGAAATGATTTCAAATAGTATTTGAACCCAGGCCTGGTGCTGAGTCTCCTGCATGTCTTCAGTGTTATTTACACCTCTGTCTCTGTTTTCTGTTACATAAAGCCAAGCAAGTTTGGACTGTCTTCACATGAACACAGTTCAATGTTCTAACATTGTCAGTAGTGTTGCCAGACTTGTATTTGAGCACCATACTCTAGGCTAAAAAACAGATGATGCTATTGTGAGCCAAAATTGAATGATACTTTTGAGAAAATGGCACAAAATCAACATGTCTCACTATGTTCTTACAGAAACAGCTTTTTATTGGCCGCTGTTGATTTCGTGGCATCTGATCTGAAGTTCAACCCAAAGCCAATCTACAGTAGAACCAATAAATGTCAGGGGTCGAGAAATGTCACTTAGGGATTCAAATATTTTTGATGGTGTGATTTATTTAATCGGTTCTGAGTCCATCTGATTGGTCATCAAGGGGATCAGGTGTATTGATCACTGATAGGATGTCCTCAAACATCACTCAGAGAGGGAGTTTGTGTGTGTGTGTGTGTGTGTGTGTGCTTGTCTGGAACGTGTTTACACTAATAGGAGGAAATACAGTACGTCAGTCAGGGGACGGGACGTTGCTCTTGACCTCCGAGTTGTTGTTGGTAATGGTGTTGTTGTTTCTCCAACAAAGTCCCTTAGTTGTCTAGTCCCGACCCTCCCTACTGTCTATATATCTATGCCATCAGTATATAAAGTCACAATACATTTTCAAGTGTTCTGCATTCATGTCTATTCTGTGTTTTCCTAATTGGACAGGCTCTTTGCACGTAGTTGGCAATTTGAGGACATACTATCTTGTGTACAGTATGTAGACCTTTGAGCGAAGGACATTCTATTGTGGCAGTTCAGCACCTTGAATAGAGCTAGTCTAATTTCTTTGGCCGAAAAATGTCCATTTACACAACAATGGTACCCTCTCTGTCTTAGTTCTGTTGATGATGATATACACTGAAAAATATATAAACGCAACATGTAGTGTTGGTCCCATGTTTCATGAGCTGAAATAAAAGATCCCAGAAATGTTCCATACATCTCTCAAATTTTGTGCACAAGTGTGTTTACATCCCTGTTAGTGAGCATTTATCCTTTGCCAAGATAACAGGTGTGGCATATCAAGAAGCTGACTAAACAGCATGATCATTACACAGGTGCACCTTGTGCTGGGGACAATAAAAGGCCACTCTAAAATGTGCAGTTTTGTCACACAACACAATACCACAGATGGCTCAAGTTTTTAGACAGGGTGCTATTGGCATGCTGACTGCAGGAATGTCCAGAGAATTTAATGAGCATTTCTCTACCATAAGCCAATGTCGTTTTAGAGAATTTGGCAGTACATCCAACTGGCCTCACAACCTCGGACAACATGTATAGCGTTGTGCGGGCGAGTGGTTTGCTGATGCCAATGTTGTGAACAGAGTGCCTCATAGTGGCGGTGGGGTTATCGTATGGGCAGGCATAAACTACGGACAACAAAAACAATTGCATTTTATCGATGGCAGTTTGAATGCACAAAAATACAGTGACGAGATCCTGAGGCCCATTGTGAGGCCCATTTTTTAAGGTATCTGTGACCAACAGATGCTTATCAGTATTCCCAGTCATGTGAAATCACTAGATTAGGGCCTAATGAATTTATTTCAATTGACTGATTTACTTATATGAACTGTAACTCAGTAAGATATTTGAAATTGTTGCATGTGGCGTTTATATATTTGTTCAGTATAGATTGAACAATCCTTTGCAAAATCCCCACAATTTGCCTTTCATCTCTTGGCATGTGTAACCGCTGCATGGTTTCTATGGTGATGACTGTAGAAAATATAATCAGGTTGTCTTGTGAGGAAAGGACCATCTATTTTAATGCACTACAGTAGCTTACGGGAGGAGAGGAGAGAGGGAGGAGAGGAGAGAGGGAGGAGAGGAAAGAGGGAGGAGGATAGATAGGGAGGAGGAGAGAGAGGAGAAGAGAGAGGAGAGAGGGTGGAGAGGAGAGGAGAGGAGAGGAGAGGAGAGGAGGGGAGGGGAGGGGAGGGGAGGGGAGAGGAGAGGAGAGGAGAGGAGAGGAGAGGAGAGGAGAGGAGAGAGATGTATAAGCTACAGCAGGGACGTCACTAGAGATTCATGGATAGGGGGGGGCTAAGCCTCTTTTAGGGGGGTCTGGGCATTTTTTAAAGCCCCTTTTCATCATGTAACAATGGGCGAAAAATCAATAAAAATAAGGTTATTTTTGGTCAAGGTTGGCTAAAAGTATACCTGTCTCATAGTATGTGTTAGACATTGATCTAATATGACTTAAATTAAAGTCTACTCTGTCCCCATCCATCCAACACCAACAAAAGGCACAAAAATGGCTGTACTATGTAGCCAAAATACTTTTGGGATATTATATATATATATACTGTATATATATACACACCCCCGGTTTTACTCATTCAAGGGTTTTTCTTTATTTGCACTATTTTTTACATTGTACAGTCGTGGCCAAAAGTTTAGAGAATGACACAAGTATTTGTCTCCACAAAGTTTGCTGCCTCAGTGTTGATGATGGCAATTTGCGTATACTCCAGAATGTCATGAAGAGTGATTAGATGAATTGCAATTAATTGCAAAGTCCCTCTTTGCCATGAAAATGAACTTAATCCCCAAAAAACATTTCCACTGCATTGTTTCGTTAACACAGGTCAGAGTGTTGACGAGGACAAGGCTGGAGATCACTCAGTCATGCTGATTGAGTCAGAATAACAGACTGGAAGCTTTAAAAGGAGGTTGGTGCTTGAAATCATTGTTCTTCCTCTGTCAACCATGGTTACCTGCAAGGAAACACGTGCCGTCATCATTGCTTTGCACAAAAAGGGCATCACAGGCAAGGATATTGCTGCTAGTAAGATTGCACCTAAATCAACCATTTATCGGATCATCAAGAACTTCAAGGAGAGAGGTTCAATTGTTGTGAAGGCGTCAGGGCGCCCAAGAAAGTCCAGCAAGCGCCAGGACCGTCTCCTAAAGTTGTTTCAGCTGCGGGATCGGGGCACCACTAGTGCAGAGCTTGCTCAGGAATGGCAGCAGGCAGGTGTGAGTGCATCTGCACACACAGTGAGGCGAAGACTTTTGGAGGATGGCCTGGTGTCAAGAAGGGCAGCAAAGAAGCCACTTCTCTCCAGGAAAAACATCAGGGACAGACTGATATTCTGCAAAAGGTACAGGGATTGGACTGCTGAGGACTGGGGTAGAGTCATTTTCTCTGATGAATCCCCTTTCCGATTGTTTGGGCCATCCGGAAAACACCTTGTCCAGAGAAGACAAGGTGAGCGCTACCATCAGTCCTGTGTCATGCCAACAGTAAAGCATCCTGAGACCATTCATGTGTGGGGTTGCTTCTCAGCCGAGGGAGTGGGCTCACTCACAATTTTGCCTAAGAACACAGCCATGAATAAAGAATGGTACCAACACATCCTCTGAGAGCAACTTCTCCCAACCATCCAAGAACAGTTTGGTGACGACCAATGCCTTTTCCAGCATGATGGAGCACTTTGCCATAAGGCAAAAGTGTCTCGGGGAACAGAATATCTACATTTTGGGTCCGTGGACAGGAAACTCCCCAGACCCTGTGGTCGATCCTCAAGAGGCGTGTGGACAAACAAAAACCCACAACTTCTGACAAACTCCAAGCATTGATTATGCAAGAATGGCCTGCCATCAGTCAGGATGTGGCCCAGAAGTTAATTGACAGCATGCCAGGGCGGATTGCAGAGGTCTTGAAGGGTCAACACTGCAAATATTGACTCTTTGCATAAACTGAATGTCATTCTCAATGAAAGCCTTTGACACTTATGGAATACTTGTAATTATACTTCAGTGTACCATAGTAACTACTGACATAAAGATCTATGAACACTGAAGCATTAAACTTTGTGGAGACCAATACTTGTGTCATTCTCAAAACTTTTGGCCACGACTGTAGAATACAAGTGAAGACATCAAAACTATGACATAACACATATGGAATCATGTAATAACCCCCCCAAAAAGTATTAAACAAATCAAAATATATTGTTCTTCAAATAGCCACCCTTTGCCTTGATAACAGCTCTGCACACTCTTGGCATTCTCTCAACCAGCTTCACCTGGAATGATTTTCCATCAGTCTTGAAGGAGTTCCCACTTATGCTGAGCACTTGTTGGCTGCTTTTCCTTCACTGCGGTCCGCATTAAGGCAGTCTCACATTAAAACGTATTGGTTAAGAAAGCTAGCACATGCAGCAGCCTCCCCCAGGTCCTAGAACCCGCCCGGTAAGAAGTTTAAGATGTGATGGAACGGTTGACGAAGCCGTGAGAGGTAATTGCATTGACTGCTTGGATGGTTTTATAACACGAGTTAAGATGCTCTTCTCTCCTCCTCTCCCTGTCCCTCTGTCCCTCTCTTCACTTCTCCCTGTCCCTCTGTCCCTCTACTCTACTCTACTCTACTCTACTCTACTCTACTCTACTCTACTCTACTCTACTTTACTCTACTCTACTCTACTCTACTCTACTCTACTCTACTCTACTCTACTCTACTCTACTCTAGCGGTTATTAAATCAGTTATGACCAGAGTTCCATTACTCTTGTGATGACTCGACAATGGTTAACACTCACACTGACAAGTGTTCAGTGTGTCTATTGTAGGCCTATATTTCTAAATTGTGTTACCATTTGATAACAACTTATGTATATCCATAAACTGTTCATGAAATCTTCCTGCACCCCATCCCAGCTCAGAGGGTTAATACGATGAGAGCGAGGCAGGGCCGGCCCTGGAGTGAAGCCGCACCTGATTACCTCCAGGGAACAAGGGTGTTGATCAGAATTCATACAGCTTTCACACCAGCCACCACCGAAATACGCAACAAATAGAAAATGGAATATCTTATCAGGTTTATGCAGCCAGGGCCGGCTGTCTGCCTGGGCTTTTAAGTTTGCATTTTAATGAAGGAAAGGAGAGTTATACATTAAACCAATGGAAGAACCTCTGTTGTCTTTTTGGCAGCAGGCCCCAGTTCCCGTTCTACTCTGTAAATAAATAGACAATGTACAAGTGCATCCCAAATAGCACCCTATTCCCTATGTAGTGCACTACTTTTGATCAGGGCCCATACCAGAGACCTATGGGCCCTGGTCAAAAGTAGTGCACTATATAGGGAATAGGGTGCTATTTGAGGCATAGCAAATATGAGACTTAGGCTGCTGCCTCGGGTGCCTCTACAGGTAATTTATGCATCATGGATTGGAGCTTGTATTCTGGTGGTGGCACTTTAAAAGTCATTGAACATAATTGAAAAGAAAGCTTTTAAGTTTCGTAGAGGGAATTATTCAAGGAGCTTTCAGAAACGTCCAACTTGTCAGGTGAAAGGGCCTATAATGAAGTGTAAAGAAAGAAATCATGTGAAAATAATACAGATTCTTAAACTAACTTTTTTATTATGAAGTATTACTTTAACTTTTAAAACCACTGTCCCGATCCATCCAGTAAGTGTTGATGCTATTTAGTTTTATATTCATTGTTGAATTTTTTTCTCCAAAATAAATACAAGCTTTCAAAGTATTGCAACTGTAGGGATATAACCATATGCCAATCCAACAATGGTCCAATTATCTAGAAAATAAATGTTGTTATCTTTATGACGGTTAGGTGAACGGTGTAACGAATGCCCCGCGCAGAGCACCGGTCCCTCCTCCTCTCCAGCGATCATCCTCGCCGGCGTTCTAACCGGCGGTCGGAGGAAGATGGTAGCAACACCCTGATGACCCACACCTGTTCCTCATCGGTCATCAGGGTCACTATTTAACTCCATGTTTTCTGTTCAACCCTTGCGGGTTATTAGTCTTTCTATGTATATTGCTGTCTTTTCTTTATATTAAAATCCTATATACGCTATTTTCCTCTCTCTCGCTCGTTCTTAGCCTCATCACTCACTTTCACCCCTCGCAATATCACAGAATAACCCGCCCAACCAGAGGCACCTTTTATTTTTTTTCACTTACCTGTTTTTGTCATCTTCACCGTTAACTCTTTTCTTTTCTCACTCATATCCCTAGGTCTCCATGGACGGGCACGTGGGGGGAGCTGGGACACCCGGTAGGTCTCCAGAGCTGGAGGAGAGGCTCCAGGCCATGGAGACACAGGTCGCCGGGTTGGTTAAGGCTCTCGGGGATATGATGTCTCTCATGGCGGCACGATCGAGCGGGGAACACCCGGTGGCTTCACAGGGAGCTACTGCGCCCCCAGCACCCGATCGTGTGGAGTCTCGGCACGTCCCGAGAGGAGAACTCCGGAGAGCCACCCCAGACAAATATGATGGCAATCCGGAGGGTTGTCGTGGGTTCCTTCTTCAGTGCGAGCTGTATTTGGGTGATCAGCCAGTGCCCGATTCGGAGAAGGTCCACACGATGATCACTCTCCTCACGGGGCGTGCACTCGAGTGGGCAACGTCACTGTGGGAGAGCGGATCCGAAGAGTTACGGTCGGTTCCTAAATTCGTCGCTCAGTTCCGAGCCGTATTTGACCATCCAGCGGAGGGGAGAGATGCGGGCGAGCGGATTATGCGCCTTGCCCAGGGGAAGGGCACGGCCTCGGAGTATGCCCTGTCATTCCGGACGCTGGCGGCGTCCAGTGGGTGGAACGAGCCGGCTCTTAGGACCGCCTTCCGTAGGGGGCTGCGGGTGGAGGTCCAAATGGAGCTGGCCTGTGTGAGTCAATCTATGCCCCTGGACGCCTACATCGCCCGGGCCATTGCCATCGACGGTCAGCTCCGAGACCGTGACCAACTGGCGCGCCGCGCGCATTCTCCCCTTCCTCGATCCGAGCCGGAACATGAGCCGATGGAGGTGGGGATCACGAGACTCTCCGCGGAGGAGAGAGAGCGACGGAGTCGTCAGGGACTTTGTCTGTACTGCGGGGAGAGGGGTCATGTCAGGAGGGCATGCCCCTCTGTGCCAGCAGGACGCAGGAAAGGGGTAAGTGGCCGGATGGCTCAGGTGGGCACAGTAAGTGTTTTACGGGCTGAGAAAATCGCCAGACCTTTCTGCTGTTCAGTTGTGCTGTCTGGTAACTTCCCCGATTATGTGTCCACAGCCCTGATTGACTCCGAAGCGGCGGGGAGTTTCATTGACCGGACTTTGGTTGACGCTCTCCGGCTGCCGTTGCGCCGTTTGAGGTCCTCCCTGCCAGTTCAGGCTCTGGATGGAAGGCCGGTGGGTTCCGGTTCCATTACCCACGTTACCCGTCCAGTCACCCTCACCATTCACGGCTGCCATCGAGAGAGGCTGGAATTGTTGGTGATCTCGTCGTCCATACATCCGGTCATCTTGGGACTTCCCTGGCTCCAGCAGCACAACCCTACCATCAGCTGGAGCGCACGGAGGATTCTGGGATGGTCGGATAAATGTAGGAAGACCTGTATTCCAACGACGGTAGGGGCAACATCGGTGGAGAGTCCGGAAAGTGCCCTCCCGGGGAACATTCCGCCCGAATATGAAGATCTACGCGGAGTGTTCTCCAAAGAAAAAGCCAAATGTCTCCCTCCACACCGTGATTGGGATTGTGCCATCGACCTGATGCCTGGTGGCATGCCTCCCCGGAAACGTATATATCCGCTCTCTATGGTCGAAACGGATAATATGGAGACGTATATCCGAGAGGCACTGGAGCAGGGGCATATTCGCCATTCTACGTCCCCTGCTTCAGCTAGCTTTTTTTTTGTGAAAAAGAGGGACGGGGGATTAAGGCCGTGCATTGACTATTGTGGACTAAATGAGGTAACAACGAAGTTCCGATATCCAATGCCCCTCGTTCCTGCGGCCATAGAGCAGCTACGGGGAGCGCGTTTCTTCACCAAGCTAGACCTCCGGAGCGCATACAACCTTATACGAATCCGGGAGGGAGATGAGTGGAAGACCGCATTTAGCACGGCGTCAGGTCACTATGAATACCTAGTGATGCCATATGGACTCGCCAATGCCCCCGCGGTATTCCAGTCTTTTCTGAATGAGGTATTTCGGGATATGTCGGGGAGGTATGTAGTGGTATATATCGATGATATCCTAGTGTACTCCCCGACGTTCTCAGAACACGTGATGCACGTTCGTGCTGTCCTCCGCCGTTTACTACAGAACCAGCTGTATGTCAAGGAGGAAAAATGCGCCTTCCACCAAACGGCCGTCTCCTTCCTCGGGTATCGTATTTCTCCGGAGGGGGTGAAGATGGAAGAGTTGAAGGTAGAGGCAGTCAGGTCATGGCCAGTCCCTCGGGACATTAAAGGGCTCCAAAGCTTCCTCGGTTTCGCCAACTTTTACCGCCGGTTTATTAAGGGCTATAGCTCCATCGCAGCGCCACTCACGTCGTTGTTGAAAGGAAACCCTCAACGCCTCACCTGGACCCCGAGTGCCGAGAAGGCTTTTCTCGACCTGAAGGGCCGATTCACCACCGCTCCTCTGCTCCGCCACCCAGACCCGCTGAAGCCCTTCACGGTCGAGGTAGACGCATCGGAGGTCGGGGTAGGGGCGGTCCTCTCTCAGCAGCAGGGGAACCCTCCCCTGCTCTACCCCTGTGCGTACTTTTCCAAAAAGCTGACTGCTGCAGAGAGGAACTACGACGTGGGTGACCGAGAGCTACTGGCGGTAAAGTTGGCATTGGAGGAGTGGAGACATTGGCTCATGAGCTGTTCACTGTCCTGACGGATCATCGGAACCTGGAATACGTCAGGGCAGCCCGGCGCCTTAACCCCCGACAGGCCCGCTGGACTTTGTTTTTTGAGCGCTTCCAGTTCACCCTGACCTATCGCCCGGGAACAAAAAATGGCAGGGCGGACGCACTCTCCCGCATCCACGACCGGGGGGCAGAGACGAGGCAGGACGTCCCCATCCTGCCTCCATAATGTATTGTAGGACCCGTCTCCTGGGACATCGACACAGAGATTCAACGAGCAGGGAGACGGGATCCTACCCCAGCAACCTGCCCTCCGGGGAAGGTCTACGTTCCAAGGAGAGTGCGGGGAAGGCTGGTAACCTGGGCACACACAACACCTGCCACCGGGCACCCAGGTATCAGTCGGACCCTGGAGGCGCTCCGGGAAAAGTATTGGTGGTCGGGCATGGGGAGGACTGTGCGTCATTATGTACTGTCTTGTGTGGTGTGCGCACAGTCCAAGGCGCCGAGAACGGCTCCAACAGGAAAGCTCCATCCCCTACCAGTACCTCAGCGGCCTTGGACTCACATCGCGGTAGATTTCCTCACCGATCTACCGCCAGCAGAGGGGAAGACCACCATCGCCGTGGTAGTGGACCGGTTCTCTAAGATGGTGCGCTTCATACCACTACCCGGCCTCCCCTCTGCTCTACAGTTCGCTGAGGTGCTTTTTCAACAGGTCTTCCGACAGTATGGACTTCCGGAGGACATCGTATCTGACCGGGGTCCCCAGTTTACCTCTCGTGTGTGGAGGGCGTTCATGTCCAAGCTGGGGGTCGCGGTCAGTCTCACATCCGGGTACCACCCTCAGGCGAATGGGCAAGCGGAGCGCACCAACCAAGAACTGGGGAGGTTCCTTCGGGCGTATTGCATGGAACAGCCAGGTGAGTGGACCCGTTTCCTTCCCTGGGCGGAATACGCTCAGAACTCCCTGCACCACGCCTCCACTAGTCTGACCCCCTTCCAGGTGGTACTGGGTTTTCAGCCCCGTTTGTGCCCCTGGGGGAGGGGTTCTAGTGAAATTCAGGCGGTGGAGGAGTGGTTTGGGAAGGCTGAGGGAGTCTGGTCCGCCGCTAGGGTCCGTCTGCAGAAGGCAGTTCTGCAGCAAAAGACACAGGCGGACAGGCGGCGGAGTGAGGCTCCAGTGTTCCACCCAGGGGATAAAGCCTGGCTGTCCACGAGGAACCTCCAGCTCCGTTTGCCCAGTCATAAGCTAGAACCCCGGTATGTGGGACCATTCACGGTCCTTCGGAGAGTGAACGAGGTCACCTATAGGTTGAGACTCACACCACCTTATAACAACCTGTCTCCCTCTTTCCATGTCTCTCTCCTCAGACCGGTGGTTCCTGGTCCACTAGGGGGGTCCGGACCTGCAGTGGCGCCTCCACCACCAACGGAGGTAGCTGGGGGTCTGGCATATCGAGTGGACAAGGTGCTGGACTCTCGGCTACGGCAGGGTCGGATCCAGTACCTGGTGGACTGGGCGGGATACGGCCCTGAGGAGCGTAGCTGGGTTCGGGCGGCGGACATCTGCGATCCGTCACTTACCACAGAGTTTCATGCTCGCCGTCCGGATCGACCAGCACCTCGCCCTCGGGGTCGTCCAGGGCGCCGGCGAGTGGCGACGTCGGGAGCCGCGCCTAGGGGGGGGGGTACTGTAACGAATGCCCCGCGCAGAGCACCGGTCCCTCCTCCTCTCCAGCGATCATCCTCGCCGGCGTTCTAACCGGCGGTCGGAGGAAGATGGTAGCAACACCCTGATGACCCACACCTGTTCCTCATCGGTCATCAGGGTCACTATTTAACTCCATGTTTTCTGTTCAACCCTTGCGGGTTATTAGTCTTTCTATGTATATTGCTGTCTTTTCTTTATATTAAAATCCTATATACGCTATTTTCCTCTCTCTCACTCGTTCTTAGCCTCATCACTCACTTTCACCCCTCGCAATATCACAAACGGGCTGAAAAGTGTAAAAAATAACTATTCATTAATGCATGCAGGTAGCCACCTGATTGGAAAAAAATTATAATGTGATGTTGCTTAATTTAGGTCTGAAGAGATGTTCGATGTTGAATCAGGTTTAAGTCCGGGCTCTGGCTGGGCCACTGAAGGACATTCTGAGACTTGTCCCGAAGTCTTGGTTGTGTGCTTAGGGTCATTGTCCTGTTGGAAGCTGAGCACTTGTTGGCTGCTTTTCCTTCACTGCGGTCCGACTCATCCCAAACCATCAACATTTTGTTGAGGTTGGAACCAAAAATCTAAAATCTGGACTCCAGACCAAAGTACACATTTCCACCGGTCTAATGTCCATTGCTTGTGTTTCTTGGCCCAAGCAAGTCTCTTCTTCTTATTGGTGTCCTTCAGTAGTGGTTCCTTTGCAGCAATTCGATCATGAAGGCCTGATTCACACAGTCTCCACTGACCAGTTGATGTTGAGATGTGTCTGTTACTTGAACTGTGTGAAGCATTTGGACTCCATATGTGAATTGATTGCCCCCCATCTATCTTCAGAGTTTGTACTGTTAGGTGACTTAAACTGGGATATGCTTAACACCCCGGCTGTCCTTCAATCTAAGATAGATGCCCTCAATCTTACACAAATTATCAAGGAACCTACCAGGTACAACCCTAAATCCGTAAACATTGGTACCATCATAGATATCATCCTGACTAACTTGCCCTCCAAATACACCTCCTCTGTTTTCAACCAGGATCTCAGCGATCACTGCCTCATTGCCTGCGTTCATAATGGGTTCGCGGTCAAACGACCACCCCTTATCACTGTCAAACGCTTTCTAATCGACCTGGCCCAGGTATCCTGGAAGGATATTGACCTCATCCCGTCAGTAGAGGATGCCTGGTTGTTCTTTAAAAGTGCTTTCCTCACCATCCTAAATAAGCATGCCCTTTCAAAAAATGTAGAACTAAGAATAGATATAGCCCTTGGTTCACCCCAGACTTGACTGCACTTGACCAACACAAAAACATCCTGTGGCGCACTGCATTAGCATCGAATAGCCCCCGCGACATGCAACTTTTCAGGGAAGTCAGGAACAAATACACACAGTCAGTTAGAAAAGCAATGGCCAGCTTTTTCAAACAGAAATTTGCATCCTGTAGTACTAATTCCAAAAAGTTCTGGGACACTGTAAAGTCCATGGAGAATAAGAGCATCTCCTCCCAGTTGCCCACTGCATTGAGGCTAGGAAACACTGTCACCACCGATAAATTCACGATTATCTAAAATTTCAATAAGCATTTTGCTATGGCTGGCCATGCTTTACACCTGGCTACCCCTACCCCGGCCAACAGCTCTGTACCCCCCCAGCAACATGCCCAAGCCCCCCCCCCCCCGCTTCTCCTTCACCCAAATCCAGACAGCTGATGTTCTGAAAGAGCTGCTAAATCTGGACCCCTACAAATCTGCTGGGCTAGACAATCTGGACCCTCTCTTTCTAAAATGATTTGTTGCAACCCCTATTACTAGCCTGTTCAAACTCTCTTTCATATTGTCTGAGATCCCTAGAGATTGGAAAGCTGCCACGGTCATCCCCCTCTTCAAAGGGGGAGACACTTTAGACCCAAACTGTTACAGACCTATATCCATCCTGCCCTGCCTTTCTAAAGTCTTCGAAAGCCAAGTTAATAAACAGATCACTGACCACTTCGAATCCCACCGTACCTTCTCTGCTATGCAATCTGGTTTCCGAGCTGGTCATGGGTGCACCTCAGCTACGCTCACGGTACTAAACGATATCATAACCGCCATCGATAGAAGACAGTACTGTGCAGCCGTCTTCATCGACCTGGCCAAGGCTTTCGACTCTGTCAATCATCGCATTCTTATTGGCAGACTCAACAGCCTTGGTTTCTCAAGTGACTGCCTTGCCTGGTTCTCCAACTACTTCTCAGACAGAGTTCAGTGTGTCAAATCGGAGGGCCTATTGTCCGATCCTCATCACCACTAAACTCAACTTCCAGACTCACATTAACCATCTCCAATCCAAAATTAAATCTAGAATCGGCTTCCTATTTCACAACAAAGCTTCCTTCACTCATGCTGCCAAACATGCCCTTGTAAAACTGACTATCCTACCGATCCTTGACTTCGGCAATGTCATTTACAAAATAGTCTCCAACACTCTACTTAGCAAATTGGATGCAATCTATCACAGTGCCATCCGTTTTGTTACCAAGCCCCATATACTACCCACCACTGCGACCTGTATGCTCTCGTTGGCTGGCCCTCATTACATATTCGTCACCAAACCCACTGGCTCCAGGTCATCTATAAGTCTTTACTAGGTAAATCCCGCCTTATCTCAACTCGCTGGTCACCATAATAACACCCACCCATAGCATGCGCTCCAGCAGGTATATTTCACTGGTCACCCCCAAAGCCAACACCTCCTTTCGCCGCCATTCCTTCCAGTTTCGATCACTGCACCTGTATATAGCCCATCTGTAAATAGCCCACTCTTCTACCTCATCCCCATATTTATTATTTTCGCTAATTTTGCACTCCAGTATCTCTATTTGCACATCATCATTTGCACATGTCACTCCACTGTTAATGCTAATTTGTAACTTATTTTGCCACTATGGCCTATTTATTGTCCTACCTCCCTAACCTTACTGCATTTTGCACTACATTTGCACACTCTGTATATAGATTCTCTATTGTGTTATTGACTGTACGTTTGTTTATTCTCATGTGTAACTCTGTGTTGTTTTTTGTCGCACTGCTTTGCTTTGTCTTGGCCAGGTCGCAGTTGTAAATGAGAATTTGTTCTCAACTGGCCTACCTGATTAAATAAAGGTGAAATAAAATAAATAAAAATGTATTTGGGCTGCAATCTGAGGCTGGTGACTCTAATGAACTTATCCTCTGCAGGAGAGGTATTTTCTGGTCTTCCATTCCTGTGGCGGTCCTCATGAAGCTGGTTGAGAGAATGCCATGAGTGTGCAAAGCTGTCATCAAGGCAAAGGGTGGCTATTTGAATATTCTCAAATATAAAATATATTTATATACATATATTTTAACACTTTTTTGGTTACTACATGATTCCATTTGTGTTATGTTATAGTTTTGATGTCTTCACATTTATTCCACAATGTAAAAAATTGTGCAAATAAAGAAAAACCCTTGAATTAGTAATATTCCAAACTTTTGACTGGGGGTATATGTAAATAAGTGTTGTGTCATGACTGTCATTAATGTGATGACTTATTTGAATCAATTAACTATTTTTTATTGATTACGTGATAAAATTGATCATGTAACAATTAACTCATCAGTAAGTCGGGGCACCATGGGAAAATATGTTTATAGAGTTACTATCTTCCGAATTAAACTCTCATAAGATATTTTCATATCTATCGATAACAGGCACTTATTAACGGCTTAATTATTTATTTACTAACTAAATAACAATTACAGAATACATAAAACACACGCTACATAATACAGAAAATACAGTCCCTAGTGGACTAACAAAACAGGATAGTTTGCTTATAACACGATGGATTCAGAAAGAGGGGAAAACAAAGTAATTCATCTATCGGGACAGTTGTATGCTACGCTCATGGAAATACAAATACTTAACACCCTAATAAACACTCATTCAGAAAAGAAATGCAATGCATATATTTACGATTGAGCTGTCCTTTGGTAATGGAGTTGTTCGTTGTACGACTCTGGTTTGTCCACCAGAGATCACAATGTACTCGGTAGAGTTTCTGGTCGTAGTGGTGGTTAGAATGGATACTTCAGCGTACCCTGTAGTTCGTATAGTTGATCTTTTTGACTGAATACTGCAGCGGTTGTTGGGGTTCTCGTCTTGGACTACGGCACATTTTCAGCTGCAGACTGATAAAGGCTACGGTCTAGGAGTTACTTCCTCTTCTGTAGTGATCGATAGTTTCAGAGTTTAACCATTTCCAGCCGTGTAGTCACCACTCTACGCTGTCTGGTCTTGTAATGATTAACCATTTCAACGTGTGGACCAGGCCTCAGGTTCTCTGGTCTTTTCCTTTGGTAATGGAGTTGTAGTTTTAAACCATTTTGCCATACTCAGCTTGTGCTGTACTTTGGCTGGTCTGATGTGAATTTAGTAACAAGGGGTTTAATACTTGGGTAGAAAAGGGGGTGTTTCATCATGTTTGTGCTCACCTGGGCGTGGCTACTGACTGAGAACATGTCAATATGGAAAACAATCATCTTATCTAGAATGCAGAAATCACATTGTTATCTTCGCAAAAGTTTTATTATACTAAATTATTCGTTTTATACAACAATTAGATGCAAACCTGATAACTGGGAAGTTTACACCCCCAGAGATACAGTTATGTTGTTCCACCATCTTTAATGACATCACAAAATAGTAACGAATTCGGCATGTTTGTTCTTTAAGTCCCCCACCCCCCGACCATTTCCCACATTCTTTGTGTTACAAATATTGTTTCATTATCCACTTTTAGATGTTGGAGTTTTGGCGGGAAGAATCTCTGTGTTAACAAAGGGGCTCCTTTCCCTCTCTTTCTGCATGGCAAGGAAGAGAAAGTCTGCAAGGTATTTACGACCACCATAAAACTGGCCCCAAGGAGAGGGGGTGCTCAAACCTTTGCCTAGCCGGCATCTTTGATCCTCAGCCCATGAGGGAAGTCATGACGTAAGGTATTTCTGTTTTTTTTCCATACATTTGTTTTTCAACAGGACAATGACCCAAAGCACACCTCTAGGCTGTGTAAGGGCTATTTGACCAAGAAGGATAGTGATGGGTCAGATGACCTGGCTTGCACAATCACCCGACCTCAATCCAATTGAGATGGTTTGGGATGAGTTGGACTGCAGAGTGAAGGAAAAGCAGCCAACAAATGCTCAGCATATATGAGAATTCCGTCAAGACAGTTGGAAAAGCATTCCAGGTGAATCTGATTGAGAGAATGCCAAGAGTGTGCAAAGCTATCATCAAGGCAAAGGGTGGCAACTTTGAAGAATCTCAAAAATAAAATATATTTTGATTTGTTTAACAAGTTTTTAATTACTACATGATTCCACATGTGTTATATCATAGTTTTGATGTCTTCACTATTATTCTACAATGTAGAAAATAGTCAAAATAAAGAAAAACACTTGAATGATTAGGTGTGTCCATACTTTTGACTGGTACTGTATATATATATATATATACAACTTTTTTTCTTCTTTTTTTTTTACAAACAATGGAGTAAGAAGAGCTTCAGTTTTGGGTTCCGATGGGTAAGATAGTTGAATTTAAAAGTCCATTAATGGATGTACCAATGTAGGTTGCCCCTTGAAATAGTTATTTTCTTTGGAATAACGTATTCACAGGTTGGAGGAGGGAGAAGAGAGAGTATCAGCTTGCATTCATCAAAGCTGTCTTCACTGAAATTACAGTGGTAAGATAATTACAGTGGTTTCGATCCACCAGCTTCAAACAGCTGTAAAAAATAACTAATGTTGTTATTGAAAATATATTTCACAATGATTTAGATGGTACAATGATTCACCACACTATTCAGTGCCTGTTTTCTCACAAACTGAAACCAGAAAATGACGATTTCTACATTGGCTACTACATTGGCTACACCTAAAAACACTGTCTGGTAAGTAATACTGTGAAACACTATCATTCCACTATTACTGCAGATACAGTATATTATGGACATTTTATGAAATTACAATGCAACACCTTTAACCATGTTCTTATTGTATCCTACCTTATATGTTCTATTCCCTCTGGCACCTGCTGCACGTCTGGCACCTGCTGCATGTCTGGCACCTGCTGCACTTCTGGCACCTGCTGCTCGTCTGGCACCGGATACACATCTGGTACCTGCTGAATGTCTGGCACATGCTACACATCTGGCACCTGTTACACATCTAGCACCTTCTGCAAGTCGGGCACCTGCTACACATCTGGCACCTGCTACACATCTGGCACCTGCTGCACGTCTTGCACCTGCTGCACGTCTGGCACCTGCTGCACATCTGGCACCTGCTACACATCTGGCCCTTTCAGAATGACTTCAACACAACCCTTAGAAATAAACTGAATGTCAGCAAGCATTCAGTTTCTGTGTCAAACCTCAGTTCAAATACTATTTGAAATCATGTCCCATACTTTATCTGGGCTTGATTGAGCTTGTCTGGTGCAATAGAACCAATAGAATAGTGACAAAAGTTAGAACCCCCCCCATTTGGTACTCCAGACAGGCTTGAGAAAACGCTCAAAGTATATAAAAGATTTTGAATAGTGTTTGAACCCATGTGTGCAATGCGTTGGCCTGTGCTTTAAGCAGCTTAGAATCTTGTTCTGGAGACTAACTGCAGAGTGGTCACTAACTGGCACGGCCACAAGGTCATAAAATCAAACCATAACCTTAACCCTAACCTTAACCACACTGCTAACCCTAATGCCTAACCCTAACCTTAAATGAAGACCAAAAAAGTGTATTTTTGTTTGAATACATTTTTACAATATTGACTTTGCAGCTGGCATATCTATGGGGAAATCACTCAGTTCTGCTTCCTGGACAAGGCTTATGACAGTAAACATCAACCTGGCATGTTTTAATTGGAGAGTGCTTGTGGATCTGGATCCCAAATGGAGAGTGCTTGTGGATATGCATCCAAATGGCACCTTTTTCCCTACATAGTACACTACTGCCTATGGGCCCTGGTCAAAAGTAGTGCACTATATAGGGAATAGGGTGTAATTTGGGACACAGTTCCTGAAACTATCTTTATTCAAAGCACAGTGATGACGAGCCAGGCTGCCCACTTTTATCATTAAGTGGCTGGTGTTGTTCGACATCGACTTTTATGTTATCAGCTAATGTATAATCTAACTGAGCTTGGCTTTAGTTTGGAGTGCCTCCGTGCATACCTATTAGAACAGGCCTGGCCAGGTGATTGTTATCCCCACTTATGAGGAGTCTGCCTATTCTAACAACAAATACAAAACAAAAAAAGTATCCTTCCATTGTGTTCATGGAACGTAGACAAGCTTCTGGTGAGGTCAAGTAATAATGGACATTTTGCTGCCTGAGATGTATTGCTTGCAGTGTATTCCTTGATCATAAATATTCAGATGTATCATCACTGTCAAAGTACAGTCTATTTTTAATCCTTACACCTATTCGACAGTAATAGGTGTAATATTACGTTGTTATGATGTGTTGTTGTGTTGGGCTGTGTAATATTACGTTGTTATGATGTGTTGTTGTGTTGGGCTGTTTAATATTACGTTGTTATGATGTGTTGCTGTGTTGGGCTGTTTAATATTACGTTGTTATGATGTGTTGCTGTGTTGGGCTGTGTAATATTATGTTGTTATGATGTGTTGCTGTGTTGGGCTGTGTAATATTACATTGTTATGATATGCTGCTGTGTTGGGCTGTGTAATATTACGATGTTATGATGTGTTGTTGTGTTGGGCTGTGTAATATTACGTTGTTATGATGTGTTGTTGTGTTGGGTTATGTTGTAGACTGTAGGTAGGTATAGTCTTGCTGTGTAAAACTCTGGCACATGCACTGGCTGCTTCTCACAAACCCAGTCTTTTGTTATGCTAATGGTGGCAACCGGCTTGGCCCTTTGTCCAAGACACAGAGAGAGAGGGGGACAGAGAGGGAGGGAGGGAGGGAGAGGGACACAGAGAGACTGAAAGGGAGATTGAGAGAGAGAGAGAGAGAGGGAGAGAGAGAGAGAGAGAGAGAGAGAGAGAGGGAGAGAGAGAGAGAGAGAGAGAGAGAGAGAGAGAGAGAGAGAGAGAGAGAGAGAAAGAGAGAATGAGAGAATGAGAGAGCATGAGAGAGAGAGAGAGAAGAGAGAGAGAGAGAGAGAGAGAGAGAGAGAGAGAGAGAGAGAGAGAGAGAGAACGAGAGAGAGAAAGAGAGAGAGAGAAATAGAGAGACAAAGAGAGCGAAAGAGAGAGAGCGCGAGACAGAGCGAGAGAGAGAGAGTGAGAGAGAGAGAGAGAGAGAGAGAGAGAGAGAGAGAGAGAGAGAGAGAGAGAGAGAGAGAGAGAGAGAGAAGATGTCCTACTCCCCATGACCTACCCCCAACACAACGTCACAGTCTGAGAAAGACAAAACAAGCAACCAGTCAGCTGGGCACCTCACTCGCTTTGAACACGAGAGCTCATCCATACACTCTCACACCCACTCACTCACGCCCACAAACCCAGACAGTCAGCACACACTCGCCTCGGATCTCAGATCTCATCCACCTGCCGGTGTGTGTGCATGGGTCCCTGCGCAACACGCTGAGAATCATTCCCTCACACACTCCGTCCGTCACTGGCTCCTTGGTTCTGACCCGAGAGGAGAATTCTCCTGTATGGCCTGTGATTCTCTGCTCTAACTGAAGACTACCACGTAACACAGAGCAGAGAGGCAACAGCAGCAGGAGGAGAGGGAGAGAAACGCTATCCCTAACCCCCCTCAGAGAGAACAAAAAGCAGCAGCAGCAGCAGCAGCAGCAGAAGAAGCTTTTGTCTTGTCCAGCTTGGTCCACATGCTCCCTCCTGTAGAAAGAAGAGAACAGAGGAGAAGAGAGGAGCAGCACTGAGCACTGACACATTGACCTACTCTCTCAGAGAGAGAACAACTCTTGCTGTTTGCTGTGTTTCCCTGTGTGGATTCAGATTCAGTACTTGGACAGCTCCAGAGTGTTCGGCTTTAACAACACATTCCTGTAGTAGAGTATAGTATATGTGAAGTCCTCCTCGTCGAGACCCCATCCCCAGGGGCAGCCCTGGACCCCCAGCCCCCCTTGGCTCTCTCCCTGGCTCCCTGCGTCCCTCTCCCCCTGGGGACAGCGGACAGCATGGCCAGCCTGGAGCACCAGTGGGAGAAGCAGCTCTTTGAGAAGTTCTGGAAGGGGACGTTTAAGGCTGTGGCCACACCGAGACCAGGAAGCATCATCGTGGCCAGCATCACCGCACGAAGAAGAGTAATCAGGTCAGTTATCTCTATAATTCAAATTTCTAAATGCTTTATTGACATGACAAAATTGGACATTTGTATTGCCAAACAACTGTTGAACAGTTCAACCATGTAATACGCTTTATCTCTCAATTCTCTTTGTCTTTCTCTATGTCAATAATGCAACTATAGTTTTCTAAATTCAATGCTTTTTTTGTACCTATGCGTATGATAGAATTGCCCACCCGTAGATATGCTGATAGATATGAAAGACAAGTATGGAAAAAAAAAAGTGGGCTGTTGCTGAATCAAGCAAACAAGCAGGTGGTTAAACCTCTCAGTAGACAGTCCGACACCAAGTGCCTTAATAAGGAATTAAGGCAGGGGTTTCAAACATACGGCCCACTTGACGGTCCAATCCGGCCCGCAGGTGGTTTGAGTAACAATGTATAAATACAGTATTGCTTTTATTTATATATTTATTTTTTCCGGTGGGGGGGCAGAGACTCAATATACTTTAAAACAGGGGTGCAAGTAGAATTAATTTCTTTCTGGTATGGGACCTCCTATATGCTGCACGTGCACCTACATTTTTTATTGGCCTAATCATAGAATTACATATAGAATCCCTATTAATTCAAAGATTTGTTATTTAACGTTTAAAATGTATTATTACCTTTTATTGTGGCATAAAAACAACCAGTCATGATGTTTTCATCTGATTGTCAAACAATCACTTCAAAGGGCTCCTTTACTAGGCTACCAGTGCACATTCATCCACTCGCAACATATTTCCAGCCTCCAAACAGTGGTGAATGGAATGACATTTTGTGATTGTCATTAGGTCAGAGTCCTCTTCTGTCACGTCTCTGTGTCGAGTGTTCTCATCGAACCACATCACATTTTGGAGTGAAGGCTATACCACTCGTTTTCAAGTACATTCACTCATTTTTCATGCCTCTAATAAAAAGTGTTGTTATTTCCTATAGTTTTCTTAAAATGTTGTTGTCATTATTGTGATAGGCTCACTATTTATTTATCCGCGGTCCGACCGTACTGCCTTCCTTTCACCTGACTAATGACTAAAACCAAATTGAAACTGTGTAGAAATGATAATGGACATACATTCATACAGTTTATTGACTGTGTCCAGCTCACTAATAAACACCGAAATGAAAGCTAGACAGTCAGGGAGCAAAGAAAATTACAAAATGATGGATAAAGGACTATTTTTTGGCACATTTTGTCGTGAGGAAATACATTTTCAGTTCAGAACTCGTTAAAGACCGAAAGCGGCCCCCTGGGACAAAATTTGTTTTACACCCCTGAGTTAAGGTTTCTTTGCATTTCAAATGCATTTTAATTGAATGCATTTAAACATGTCTACTTGTTATATGTAGATAGAGGATTACATAACAGTGAAAAACACACATGACAGGCAGGCATATCAAGTAAACATGACAGAGGCTTCAGAAGAATTTTCCCAGCCAGGCTTTTAAAGGTTACATGCTTGTCTTCTCTTCTCTCTGTGAGGCTCTAAAGTCAGCCACGTCCCCTCCAGTGACATGGTGGCCATATGCCTTTGTCTCTCTGTGAAGTGCCACCGTGTGTGCATTACGTATTCATGCCCCTTTTGTGTGTGTGTGTGTGTGTGTGTGTGTGTGTGTGTGTGTGTGTGTGTGTGTGTGTGTGTGTGTGTGTGTGTGTGTGTGTGTGTGTGTGTGTGTGTGTTTGTTTTTACTACCCTTGTGGGGACCATTTTGTTAGATCCACACAAGGAAAAGGGCTATTTTAGGCTTAGCGGTTAGTTTTAATTAGGGTTAGAATTAGGGTTAGGGTTAGAATTAGGGTTAGGAGTTAGGGGTTTGGGATTAAGGTTAGGTTAAGGGTTAGGGTTAGGGAAAATATGATTTTTAATGGGAATCAATTGTTTGGTCCCCACAAGGAGAGTAAAACAAACATATTGTGTATTCATGTCCGCTTTCATCAAAAGATTATACTCTGTACTATCAGCCCTCAGAGCAGACAGACAGGCAGACGGACAGATTATACTCTGTACTAGCAGCCCTCAGAGCAGACAGACAGGCAGACAGACAGATTATACTCTGTACTATCAGCCCTAGAGCAGACAGACAGGCAGACAGGCTCTCTGATCCCATCCTCACAATCAGACACGATCCCCCTCATCCTATCGCCCCATCCTGACCCAAAAATGTGAATGTACATTATGCACAAAAATACAGTCTGGGGATTCACACAGCGACATGCTGCCGTCAGGGTGGGGCAGGGAAGCAAGTGCAACACTTATCAACAGGAGACTGTCTCCGTCT
This sequence comes from Thymallus thymallus, assembly GCA_023634145.1. Taxonomy (NCBI): domain Eukaryota; kingdom Metazoa; phylum Chordata; class Actinopteri; order Salmoniformes; family Salmonidae; genus Thymallus; species Thymallus thymallus. The sequence goes on along the minus strand of CM042402.1, from coordinate 6,242,365 downwards.
CAAATTACACCCTATTCCTTTTCACGCTATTGAGCCGAACCGAGTCGAGCCAAACCAAGCAGGTTATGCATCCACTATAGTTTCTGGACCCATGCTGAGAAGGAAATGGCACAATAAAGTGAGAAATGTGTATAAATATCAGTATAAACCGGGTGGTTTGAGCCCTGAATGCTGATTGGTTGAAGGCTGCGGTATATCAGACCATATACCATGGGTATGACAAAACATTTATTTTTACTGCTCTAATTATGCTGGTAACCAGTTTATAATAGCAATAAGGCACCTTGTGGGTTTTGTGGTATATGACCAATATACCACGGATAAGGGCTGTATCCAGGCATTCTGCGTTGCATAGTGCAAAGAACAGCCCTTAGCCGTGGTATATAAACCATATACCACAAACACCCGAGGTGCCTTACTGCTTAAATAGCAATGTCTTTTAGATATGGCACTAACTAACAAAATAACTAACACTATGTCACAGTTCTGAAGCCCATCACATAAGAGCAATTTCTCTAATAACCTTTATTGATGGTTATGTGTGGCTCAGTTGGTAGAGCATGGCTCTTGCAATGGTGGGTTCAATTCCTGCTGGGGCCACCTGTAAGAATATGTATGCATGTGCTTCTCTGTAAATCGTTGGGTTAAAATGTCTGCTAAGTGGCATGTATTATGATAAATATACCGACTATCATCACTAAATGTTGATGTTTCACAGCCGATGCAACATGCATGTGTAAATTATCCATTGAACCATGAAATAGGGCATTAATATGTTTTCCTGATCCTTGTCCTCTACTCACAAAATGCCAGTGATACTGTATTTATCAAAATATTTGGTTTGTGATTCAACATGTGGCTTGTTCAAAGGTTTATTTTATATTACAATGTGACTTTATAATAGCCAGTTTGTTGACTCAACACAGCAACTGCCTGTCTTTCCCAAATTCCCTCCACTCAAAATGATGGGGGAACAGAGAAACAGTTATCTTTATTTCTGGATATATATATATACACACCCTCTAAATATATAATCTCTCTCTGTGTTGTACTGAGCACACACAAAACAAATAGTAGTAGTACCAGATAGGGGTTCTATAAAGAACCATGCTCATAAGGTTCCAAGTGGAACCTGTATAGTGCTATAAATAACCCTTTCCTAAGGTTCTATAAAGAACGCATTAATCTCTAAAGGATCGTGTCCCGTCCTCGGGACGCTTGAGCTAACGTGCGCTAATGTGATTAGCATGATGTTGTAAGTAACAAGAACATTTCCCAGGACATAGACATATCTTATACGGGCAGAAAGCTTAAATTATTGTTAATCTAACGGCACTGACCAATTTACAGTAGCTATTACAGTGAAAGAATACCATTATATTGTTTGAGGAGAGTGCACAGTTTTGTAATTGAAAATGTATCAATAAACCAATGGGCAGATTTGGGCAGACTTGATACAACATTTTGAATTGTTCACTGGATATGTCTAAAACTTTGCACATACACTGCTGCCATCTAGTGGCCCAAACCTAAATTGCTTCTGGACTCCTAAGCAATATTATGTTCTTTCTCTTGCATTTCAAAGATGATGTGACAACCCCCCCCCCCCCAAAACCCCCCTCCATTTATTTTTCTTTGCATTATCTTTTACCAGATCTAATGTGTTATATTCTCCTACATTAATTTCAAATTTCTATGAACTTAAAACTGTTTCCTTTCAAATGGTATCAAGAATATGCATATCCTTGCTTCAGATCCTGAGCTACAGGCAGTTAGATTTGGGTTCATTTTAGGCGAATATTGAAAAAAAGGGTTCGATCCTTAACAAGAAATTTGGTAAAAAATCTTTGATCTGTTGTAATGGCTAGGTTAACAGTGCATTCAGAAAGTATTCAGACCCCTTCCCCTTTTCCACATTTTGTTACGTTACTGTCAGGCTCTGGCCATAGAGAAGCCTATTTGCTTCTCTAGGTAACCATGGTCAGAGTCTGACAGGTCTATTCTTTCTGGTGGTAGTTTGTGTGGGATCCCTAATTAGAGGCAGCTGTAGGGCATCGTCTCTAATTAGAGATCCTACATAGGTTTGTAGATTTTCACACTATCCCTGCGCTGCGCCTTGGTCATTCCCACACCCACATCGTGACAGTTACAGCCTTATTTTAAAATAGATTTGATACACACAATACCCCATAATGACAAAGCAAAAACAGGTTTTTAATTTTTTTTGCAAGTATTCAAACTTAGAAAACATAAATACCTTATTTATATAAGTATTCAGAACCTTTGATATGAGACTCGAAATTGAGCTCAGGTGCATCCTGATTCCATTGATCTTCCTTGCGATGTTTCTACAACTTGATTGGAGTCCACCTGTGGTAAATTCAATTGATTGGACATGATCTGTCCTCAAGAACCCAGCAGCCTCCATCATTCTTTGGAACCGGCCAAACTGAGTAACCGGAGTTAAAGGGCCTTGGTCAGGAAGGTGACCAAGAACCCAATGGTCCCTCTGACAGAGCTCTAGAGTTTCTCTGTGGAGATGGGATAACCTTCCAGAAGAACAACCATCTCTGCAGCACTCCACCAATCAGACAGACAGACAGGCAGAGTGGCCAGACGAAAGCCACTCCTCAGTAAAAGGCTAATGACAGCCCGCTTGGAGTTTGCCAAAAGCATGGTGGTGCCTGCTCCAGAGTATAACAGTATAACGACCCTAAGCACACAGCCAAGACAATGCAGGATTGACTTTGGGACAAGTCTCTGAATGATCTTGAGTGGCCCTGCCAGAGCCCGGACTTTAACCCGATCGAGACCTGAAAGTAGATGTGCAGCGACGCTCCCCATCCAACCTGGCAGAACATCAGAGGTTCTGCAGAGAAGAATGGGTGGAATTCCGTAAATACAGGTGTGCCATACCCAAGAAGATGTGAGGCTGTAATCACTGCCAAAGGTCCTTCAACAAAGCACTGTGTAAAGGGCTTGAATACATATGCAAATGTGATATAAGTTGTTATTTAAAAAAACGTTTTTTTGCAGAACTTTCTAAAAACCTGTGTTTGCTTTGTCATTATGGGGTATTGTGTGTAGATTGATGAGGGGAAAAAAACAATTTAATCCATTTTAGAATAAGGCTGTAACGTAACAAAATGTGGAAAAAGTCAAGGGCTCTGAATACTTTCCAAATGCACTGTATTATCTGAATAATCTGGTATTTAGTTTCCTTACACAAGAACAAGCCAGTTGATCAGAATATATAATGGAGTATCCGGAATTGCTATCTGTCCAGACAGAAAAAGACTTTGAAGTCAGATTAAGGCAGTATGGTTACAACCAATGTTCCCTCTAATTATTTTGGGCACTGAGCAAATGTCAGGTCTGCTGAGCGCAAACTTGACCGTTCTGGCCATATTCAGTTAGCAGTGGCCAAGTAGGCTACTGTGGCTATTTGAACACAATGTAGGCCTGTCAGAGAGAACATTTAGAAAATGCATCCCATAACATGTTAACATGGAAATAGCTGTTCTATCATTCAGCCTACAGTAGCAGCCAATGTGTATTGTTCAATGTGGCCCTACAATCCATGACACTTTTGGAAAAAACATGCAGGGCTTGACATGAACCTGTTTCTCCACTTGTCCTTCAGAAAATGTGTTGTTTGATGCAAGACATCACTTTACAAAATAAAGTTAATTATTATTCTCATACCATTATTACAGAGAATCAGACAAATTATTCTACCCTCTGCCTATTGGCTACTTAACTTATTCAAGCCTGTCTCAAAATACAACACTGCACCTTGAAGACAGAAGAAATGCTCTTCACCTGACTCGCTTTTCAAAGATGGCTAGAAATGCACACGTTTTGTGCTCTTGTAGGAAGCACCACTCCCCCATTGCTGACTAGAATGGGCTGATAACTCACTTACTAGCAAAGAGCATGAACAAATCTGCACACTGGCTACATGGAGCACTCGCTTTGATCTCAAAACAAGCGCATCTACTCGCGACCACTCATGCTGTAAACACAGTCCAGTTCAAAGTGAATGGCACAGATCCATATATGGCAACGTTCTATTTGCATATAGGGATACTGCAGCTCTAATTTGTTATGCCACACCAGTCTGTAGGGTATTGGCTGAGTTGTGCCTATCAATGCAATACAATCCTACTCCGGTGAGTTCTGCCTACAAGAACATTTCTTGCATAGTCCGTTTTGCATACTAAGTCTTGTTTCGGTTTGTTGCATTGAAAGTGGCTAATATTGCCAATTCCCACAGTAGAGGGAAACGTTGTTAATTAAAGGGGAAAACTAGAAAGTAGAGTGAAGTATAATCTCGCGCTTCTGTGCTGAAGTCACGGGGGAACATTGGTTACAACCATTTTTGGGGCTAAATATAATTATTTTTTATGGTTATTTATATATCCTTTATGGAGAAGGGTTCTATAAAGAAACTTTCTCAATCTGAAAGATTATTTTTAGATCATTTTGAACAACCATACAGGGTTTTTTATTCTGGACAGCCATATTGTTTAAATTCCATAGGTGAATCTGGTGAGCTAGCTCTGCGACAGCTGGGGGGTCCCCGAGGAGAGAATTGAGAACCACTGACTGATTTAGTCAATCGTTCTCAGTTGACACAAGGCCATACGTGAGTCTTTTACAAAACACCATCATCACTAGCCAAAGTCTGCTATAGTATGTAATGGCATAACAAAACAGATTAACTGGAATTGCACTCTCAATCACAGTTGCACAAAAAAAGCTGTTTTAATTATCACTCTCTTTTTCCACTCTCTCACTCTCTTTCTCTCTCTCTCCCCATTTCTCTCTCTCTGTCCCTCTGTCTCTCTCTCTCACTCTCAATCCATTCTCCAAATTGTGATAATTGGGTTTGTAAATAACGAGATAAAACAATGCGCATAGACAACACAGGGAGATTGTAGAGGAGCAGAGGAACACCCTCCCTGGTAGTGTGCTATATGTACGGTACGTATGTTGCTGATGCTCCGTCACGTTCTGATGGTATATGGGGAATACTTAGCCCAACAGAACACAAAGCCTCAGGCCTAGTTCCTCTCTCCACTTGCGCGCTTCCTCTCTCTGTTCATCTCTCTCTCTTGCTCTTTCACCCTCCCTCCCTCTCTCTCTCTCTCTCTCTCTCTCTCTCTCTCTCTCCCTCTCTCCCTCTCTCTCTCTCTCCCTCTATCTCTCTCTCTCTCTCGCTCAGAGTGTATAACTGAGAGTTGATGAACAATCCTAGTGAACTCCTAATATCCAAATTGGCTTTTTTGAGCTCACTCAGTTTAGCTCAACGATGATTGGCTATTATTGTATACTTTTTTTTTTTATCAAAGGAGGCCAAATGCTCGCTGGCTTCCCTTGCATTCAATGCTACGGGCGGGAACAATATTATACTAATTTTGACAAGACAGCATCAGATAGATGGCTACATATACAGAGAGATACATTCAGCCTTGAATTGAAGGCAGATGGAAGATCAATTATTTTATGCATTTATCTTTTTTTCTTGGTACATTTTTGGGGAATACACGCCACTGTTGACATCACATTTGCCCACGCCGATGGACTACATTGAAGAACAGAGAGAAAATACAATTATTCTAGAACTAGAACTAGGACTTTTATTTCCCATTTGAAATTAGATGTAAGATGGAACGGTGGGTGGTGGAATCTGTGAGGTGCCATCTATTGCAGTGATTCAGGGACAGGAGGAAAGAACTGCCATTAGATTGACCTCATGCCAACACTTCTTCACTTTGTCACAGAGGACTTTGAGAACACAGAAGAACATTACTACAAAGGTGTTTCAATGTCGAACAAGAATAGTCACAGTTTTAATTGGAACTGAAGGTGAGAGACTAGCATATGTCAACGTGTCAATTAAAGAGATGCTAGCTCTTCCTATAGACTTCCAGTCATTGCACTAATGCTATTAGCAATGGCTCCAGAAACTACATTCAACTTCCTTCTAGCTGCACGCAGAGAGAGGAGAAAGCACACTACTCCTTATTCTAGGATAAACCAGTCTGTTGACACTACTCACTAGAGCAGGGTTGTCCAACCCTGTTCCTGGAGAACTACCCTCCTGTAGGTTTTCACACCAACCCCAGTTGTAACCAACCTGATTCAGCTTTTCAAGGAGCTAATTATTAGAATCAGGTGCGCTAGATGAGAGTTGGAGTGAAAACCTACAGGATGGTAGCTCTCCAGGAACAGGGTTGGACAGCCCTGCACTAGAGCATCTCTGCCACGGCAACAGCATGGTAACTAATGTAGGTGGAAGGTGATTGACTGGGATGAGGGAAGCTACTTAAACCCTAAACAGGTGCAACATGTCAATAAACCAACCCACTTTCCAGCGCTTCATTATACTTTGTCATAATTAAGATCTGAGGCTGAGGTTTAAATGGTTGTCAACCCGTTGTTAAGGAATGCATTTGCATCAGTCTTCCATTTGGAAGACAATGATACCGTCGCTTTTCACGTCGTATAAAGTCACTATGAAAATGATATAGAGAAACAGGTGCCTGGTGAACATGTAGCTGAGGAAGTCAAAATGGTAATAAGACGATGGGGCACATCCCAAATAGCACCTTCTTCCCTATATAGTGCACTACTTTTGACCAGGGCCCATAGGGAATAGGGGGGTATTTGGGACACAGACATGGTTATTGGCACATTCCACCAGGTACAGCAGCACCATCACTCATAATGTCTGTGCAGTGCAATGACTCCCAGCATAAGAGATGCACAGAGACCCAAACCAAATTAAAAATGCATCCCCACTGAGTCGGCATATTGGAACATCACGCATAATAGATTCAGGTCTGAAGGACTAGCAGGAGGATAGAACACAGTGTATGTGTCCCAAATGTCACCTTATTCAATATATAGTGCACTACTTTTGGCCACGGCTCATAACGCTTAGGTCAAAAGTGCTATGTAGGGAACAGTGTGCCATTTGAGACACTGGCAGTATTTACAACTGGTTAAAACACGAGGGGCAGACAACCAGACAGGCTGTGTTCTATCAATACGTTTTGTCCGAGGTTATTGTCTCTGTCTGTCAGCTTGCCAACTAAACCCGGTCCATCCTTGCAGATTTCTTGCTCCGCACGGTATTTACTTTGTGGCTGCCGAACGGACCCCCCCTCCGAAGCGATCGGAGAGCCATTATAAATATGCAAACTTATCAAAGTCTTACCCGCATCACTTAAATTAAATAATTTCAAGCCTGAATGGCTTATATTCCACATCCCGGTCTTCTCTCTTCCTCTTCACTTCTCTCCTCCTCTTCACTTCTCTCCTCCTCTTCACTTCTCTCCTCCTCTTCACTTCTCTCCTCCTTTTCACTTCTCTCCTCCTTTTCACTTCTCTCCTCCTCTTCACTTCTCTCCTCCTCCTCACTTCTCTCCTCCTCCTCACTTCTCTCCTCCTCTTCACTTCTCTCCTCCTCTTCACTTCTCTCCTCCTCCTCACTTCTCTCCTCCTCTTCATTAGGAAGATGATCTGACATTCATGTGAAACTACTTTCTATTTGCATTTATACCTGCCTGGACTAGTCTGGGATGTGAGACTCTGGCTGTGTCCCACATGGCACCCTATTCCCTATATAGTGCACTACTTTTGGCCAGGACTCATAGGTCTCTGGTCAAAAGTAGTGCACTATATAGGGAATAGGGTGCCATTTGGGATGTGAGACTATTTCAGGGCCCAACAATGTGACAGTGCAATCAAAGACGGGAGAGGAGGATATAATTGGCTAGTCATGAAACGGTTCTCATCATCACTTTACATCACCTTGGCGGCCGTCTTTGGACACAAAATGTCACGGAATGTCAAAATGGACAAAGTGGCTGTCACGACCGGAGAGAAAGACAGGACCAAGGCGCAGCTCTGTAGTAGTTTGTCATATTATTTATTAAATAGCGAACTATTAAATAGCGAACAAAAACAACTAAATTAAAGAGTACATGATCGAGAACTGAGTGTAGGCTCAAACAAGAACAGAAGAGACAATGCATAGCTGCTGCCTCTAATTGGGCACCAAACACAAATTAACAACATAGAGTTTCATAGAAAACTCCTGTCAGGCCCTGACCTTGAAAACCATAGAGAAGCCAGAGGCTTCATTATATTACTGTAATGGGTTAGCATCGTTATATTACTGTAATGGGTTAGCATTGTTATATTACTGTAATGGGTTAGCATTGTTATATTACTGTAATGGGTTAACATTGTTATATTACTGTAATGGGTTAGCATCGTTATATTGCTGTAATGGGTTAACATCATTATATTACTGTAATGGGTTAACATTGTTATATTACTGTAATGGGTTAACATCGTTATATTGCTGTAATGGGTTAGCATCGTTATATTGCTGTAATGGGTTAGCATTGCTTTCTTTCTCTATATTTCCTTAAACATGGGAAAGTTACTTTCTTCACGGGAGTTCAAGTTACACGCAACGTAGATTATTTACGTTAGTGTTTTTCTGTAAACAATTATTAGAATAACAAGGCCCTATGTAGATCCTTGGGACCATCATTTTCTTTTTAGATTTCATCTGCTTAGTTGCATACAGTACAGTATAATGTCAGCAGATAAATAGGAACACAAAAAAGATTTAAAGGACAAATCCACCCAAAACCATTCATCCCATTAATTTACATTGTTAAATAACACTAATACTGTATGTGAGAACAATAGTTTTTGTAAACAAATGTTTCATTTTGTAGTTATAATAAGGTTGGTAGCAACGTGAAAACTGTTGTGGAATTCTGTTGCAGCTTAAAACGACTACAAAACCCACAATGCAATGTTCTCTCTATGGGCTGGCTAGCTAGCTAGGTAGATAGTTAGCAAACGTAGCTACACACAATACTACCAAAGTCAATATCAGCATGTGAAGTAGCTAGTTAGCTGTAAAATCGCCTAAACAATCTGCAATATCAATTTAGGAGTCTACAATCTCACCATGTTCAACCTGCAGATCAATGTGGAGTTTGACATTCGTAACGGCCATACATTCGCACCATACAAGAGGCAGACAAATAGCAGAAATGTGATGGACCCTCTGTTAAACTACATTTCTTGAGGTATCGTATAAATTGTATCAATGGCTCATTCGAGAGAAGACACCCTTCCGCGTTATGACACTGGCCAGTATTGAAGTGTGACATGTATGATAGATGTTTTCATCATTTAAAAGTCGTTTTCCTATTAACTTCCCAGCGTTATCGCAATGCTACGTCATACCGGCTGAATTTCTGCCTGCTTGAACTGCAATAGCTCAGATACACATGAAAACATGAAATGACATACCGGAATCAATAGAACATCGCTCAGAGATGCACAAAAACAATATAACATTCAAAATGGGTGACTTGTGTAACTTGTGTAAGGCTTTGAGAATGTTGTCAACCAAAAATGGAAAAAGGGACAATGGCTTTATGTAAGGGAAACATTCAGTAGATACCCAAGTTTCATATTGATGATGGGTCTGGCTGAGGCTCTAATGTCGCATACGTGTTCTCTAAAGACCCATGTTTCATAGTGATGGGTCTGGCTGAGGCTCTACAGCCGCAGTGTGACTGTTATTCCCAGTGACATTCGTGTAGATGGAAGATCGTGCTGAGGACTGATTAGGAAGAATTGAGCTGACAGGTTAACTGTTTTCCAGGGCCTGCCAGGAAATTGCATACTCTGGGAATGCAGTAATGTTTGGAGGTATTATCAGTTCTTATTATGTCTAGTCTGTCCAAATCACATTTAGTAAAATTTAGGGTGGCTTTTTAGCCACCTACTACTTGTGTAGGTGTTTGTGAGGAGTTTTTAAGAACATGGATATTTATAAATTAGTCCCATTTGGATCTGATAGTGATTTGGGGATAGATTGTCAATTATAGAAAAATTTTAATAAATTAATCTCATATAAAGTTTTTTTCAATCACTTTGGGAAAAAAAATCAGATGTAAGTGGTATATTTTAAAAACTGTAAGTACAAAACTAAACTGATAACACTTGTAATGCCCCCTAACTCATGTTCAGAACCTTTGATTGTGCATTAAATGGAGTTTCACCCCTGAGTCATTCATGCCAAATCTAAGTTTTCCGTGAGCACATATCATATAGTCACCTATGCATCAGATAATGATAGGCTCACCATTTAGTCATTTTAACTACTATTTGATCCAATAGCAAAAAGTACAAGATAAACATTTCAAAACGGTTCTTTATGAAGCGTTTAATAGAAAGAGTAGTGGATGGTAAGTATATATTTTTGTGTCCGTGTTACAGTTTCATTGTCCTTATACAGTACATAGGTAGGACAAATAATTTCTTGTAAAGGGATGTTGTTCTGCCACAATGCAACATTGTATTAGATCACCTTTCCTACTTGACTTGTCAACTGATACAGTATCGCCTGTCTCTCTGCTTGAAGTTCATCAGCTTACAGTGAATCAATGAAATTCAGATCAATTGTTGTATATGTTGTTATCTACAACCCATTGTATTTCAGCAGTGAATCGTACACTACATTATAATTCCGAAATGGTAGCACATAGAGTGACTCTTTCTACTTTGTCTTGTTGAAGCATGCCGGCTAATGGAGAATTATGTAGTACAGGTAAAACAAACTCATATATGGACGTGGTTTGAATACTACATCAGCTGTAGGCAACCCTGGTTCTGGAGGGCCGCAGGCTCTTCATGTTTTTGATTCAACCGACCTGGAAGACCAGGTGTGTTGAATTTAGTCAATCCCTGAACTGATAAATTAGCTCAGTTGGTCCGGTGTGGTGCCTAGTTGGAACAAAATCCTGCAGTACCTGCGGCACTCCAGGAACAGGGGTGCCTACAGCTGATGTAGTATTCAAACCACGTCCATATATGAGTTTGTTTTACCTTCCAACATAAATTGTTGTCAAAAATGTATACATTTATGAGGTAAAAATACAAAAATGTAACTATACGTTATCTAGACACTATATCAGTTTAGTTTAGTAGTTATCTAACTATACATTATCTAGTCACTAAATCAGTTTGGTTCAGTAGTTATCTAACTATACGTTATCTAGTCACTAAATCAGTTTGGTTCAGTAGTTATCTAACTATACGTTATCTAGTCACTAAATCAGTTTGGTTCAGTAGTTATCTAACTATACGTTATCTAGTCACTAAATCAGTTTGGTTCAGTAGTTATCTAACTATACGTTATCTAGTCACTAAATCAGTTTGGTTCAGTAGTTATCTGTGTTGAGCAGTTTGATTAAGTGATGGTTAACTTTATATTGTTAATAAATTACAAGAAAAAGTGAATATTGCAGATACGTAGATTCAATATTTATCTACATTGAAAGAGTGATTTGGTGCAGTGAACAAAGTGACTTTGGAATTTTTTGTTGTTGTACTCAGTCAATTGAAAATGTCCTTTTGAAACATGAGACATTTTGATGACCTGTTTTGATGTTTGTGCTCAGAATTGTGAAATGTACCACAAACTTGTGAAAATTACTCCAAAGTGAAAATAATTACAAATTTCCTCAGCTTAATAATATCCCATCTAAGATATAATGGGAAGATATAATGTGACTTTTTGATGGCCTATCTATTTTATTTTGTGTTGATTTGGAAAAAATAGTTATCAAGCTTTTCTCTCAGTTCATTTAGAAAACATGAAAGCCTTTGCAGATAATCCCGTAATTAAAGGTTATTTTAAGGGTTTTCATTCAAATGTTGAGCTCTGCAGTGTCCTTGTGTTGAAAGAGACGGAATTGCTTTGTCTCAGCAACTCTCTTTGACTCTGAACTGAAGATAGTGGCTGAGTCACAAAGTGCATTACTTTTTAACAGGGCCCAGGGGCTTTAGTCAAAAGTAGGGCACTATGATGTGAATAGGGTGCCATTTGGGAGGCACAACCTCTAGATCTGCCTAAGAGAATAGTCTCACAATTAATGATGTAGCTCTGATCACAAGGAAGTGGTGTTCTGGTGTCTTTGTCCCCATCTAAATGAGTTTCAAGTTCTCTCTCTCTCTCTCTCTCTCTCTCTCTCTCTCTCTCTCTCTCTTTCTTTCAATTCACTTTCTCTCTCGTTCTCTCCATAGATTTATTTAATTAATATTTAAGCTAAGTTTGAGTTTTTCTTTTTTCTTTTTCTCTCTTGCCCATCTCTGAGTAAACCTCTATGAACATCTATGGACTGACATTTCAATACTTCTGACTCAAGCATGAATAAGTTGATCGGTCAAAGCAGTGAGCACTCATCATCACCTCTTTAGTTAGGACTTTATAACATGTACTTTGTTAACTGTAAAAAGCAGTCAAAACAAATACATATATACACAAAGAGTTTTTAAAGCGACCGGGATTGCACATTAAAGTCGAGGACTTATTTCCATTGTGGTCCCTATTTTTTACATAAATACTGAACAAAAAGCTTAATTCTCTCACATTTTGTGCACGCAAATTTGTTTACATCCCTGTTAGTGGGCATAGGCCCACCCTCTTGGTGTGCCTGGCTCCCAAGAGGGTGGGCCTATGCCATCCTAAGCCCACCCATGGCTGCACCCCTGCCCAGTCATGTGAACTCCATAGATTAGGGCCTAATGAATTTATTTAAATTGACTGATTTCCTTATATGGCTGGTGGCTTATTCTTTAGATGTTTTGGGTTGCTGGTGAACAATGATGTGCAGGCATAATCAAAGTGACACTGAACTAGCGCACCTGCCAGATTCTTTAGGGTGTCTATAGCTAAAGTAAGTTTCCATCAAATTGGCGACAGAATTTCATGTGAATATTCTACAATCTTCATAAAAACAACACGCCATTTCAGTTTCCTTTAGGAAAATGTAGTGCCTGACAACCATTCAGGGAAGATTTAAATTTACAGGACATTTGAGAAATTTCATGGACATGCATTCAGATCTGACCTGGCGCCACCACTGCCATCAATAAACGAGGGATGTTGGCCAAATGAGCCACATTTTAGCGAGTCCTTAAAAACAGCCTGTAACAAATTACAAAAACAACAAAGACACATTTTTTGAGTGGGTTTTAGGCTATTTTCCTAAAACAATAATTGTCCACCTCACGGTTCAGCTGTCAGAGATTTGCGCACTAAATGTTCAAATCAAATCAAGTTGTATTGGTTACATATACATATTAAGCAGATGTTATTGCGGGTGTAGCGAAATGCTTGTGTTGCTAGCCCCAAAAGTGCAGTAATATCTAACAATTCACAACAATACACACAACCTAAATGTAAAATAATGGAATTAATAAATATATAAATATTAGGATGAGCAATGTCAGAGTGGCAATGACTAAAATACAGTAGAATAGAATACAGTATATACATATGAGCTGAATAAAGCTAAAATATGTAAACATTATTAAACATACTAGTGTTCCATTATTAAAGTGGCCTGTGATTCCATATCCATGTACAGTTGAAGTCGGAAGTTTACATACACCTTAGCCAAATACATTTAAACTCAGTTTTTCACATTTCATGACATTTAATCCTAGTAAAAATTCCCTGTCTTAGGTCAGGTAGGATCACCACTTTATTTTTTTTCATCACATTCCCAGTGGGTCAGAAGTTTACATACACTCAATTAGTATTTGGTGGCATTGCCTTTAAATTGTTTAACTAGGGTCAAACGTTTCAGGTAGATTTCCACAAGCTTCCCACAATAAGTCAGGTGAATTTTGGCCCATTCCTCCTGACAGAACTGGTGTAACTGAGTCAGTTTTGTAGGCCTCCTTGCTCGCACACGCTTTTTCAGTTCTGCCCACAAATGTTCTATAGGCTTGAGGTCAGGGCTTTGTGATGGCCACTCCAATACCTTGACTTTGTTGTCCTTTTTTTACCACAACTTTGGAAGTATGCTTGGGGTCTTTGTCCATCTGGAAGACCCATTTGCAACCAATCATTTTCCTTCCTCATGATGCCATCTATTTTGTGAAGTGCACCAGTCAGTCCTGCAGCAAAGCACACCCACAACATGATGCTGCCATCCCCCTGCTTCGCGGTTGGGATGGTGTTCTTCGGCTTGCAAGCATCCCCCTTTTTCGTCCAAACATAACGATGGTCATTATGGCCAAACAGTTCTATTTCTGTTTCATCAGACCAGAGGACATTCCTCCAAAAAGTACGATCTTTGTCCCCATGTGCAGTTGCAAACCGTAGTCTGGCTTTTTTATGGCGGTTTTGGAGCAGTGGCTTCTTCCTTGCTGAGTGGCCTTTCAGGTTATGTCGATATATGACTCGTTTTACTGTGCATATGGCTGTGTGGTCCCATGGTGTTTATACTTGAATACTATTGTTTGTACAGATGAACGTGGTACCTTCAGGCGTTTGGAAATTGCTCCCAAGGATGAACCAGACTTGTGGAGGTCTACAATTTTTTCTCTGTATTTTAGTGTATTTAAACTTCTACCCACTGGAATTGTGATATAGTGAATTATAAGTGAAATAATCTGTCTGTAAACAATTGTTTGAAGAATTACTTGTGTCATGTACAAAGTAGATGTCCTAACCGACTTGCCAAAACTATAGTTTGTTAACATTAAATCTGTGGTGGTTGAAAAATGAGTTTTAATGACTTCAACCTAAGTCTATGTAAACTTCCGACTTCAACTGTATATAGGGCAGCAGCTTCTAAGGTGCAGGGTTGAATAACCGAGTGGTAGCTGGCTAGTGATGGCTATTTAACTGTCTGATGGCCTTGAGTTAGAAGCTGTTTTTCAGTCTCTCGGTCCCAGCTTTGATGCACATGCACTGACCTCGCCTTCTGGATGATGCGGGCTGAAAAGGCTATGGCTCGGATGGTTGATGTCCTTGATGATCTTTTTGGCCTTCCTGTGACATCGGGTGCTGTAGGTGTCCTGCAGGGCAGGATATGGGGGCTAGAATGAATATGGGATATGGCCTTTAAAGTGATGATGTGGCTAAACTAATGAATGTTGACTGATGGCTTAATTCCACATAATGTCCAAAGGGAATCCATAATAGACTCAGATATCAAAGTCAAGGATGCAGGGAACACACACATGTTGTTGTGAAAAATGCAACAATCAACTGAAGCCTCTGACTTTTCATCTTTCCATTTCAGTTATTCTGATGCACAAAACACACACACACACACACACACACACACACATACACACACACACACACACACACACACACACACACACACGTATGCTTGCACGCACAAACACGCAAGCACAAAACACACACACAAGCAAACACACACACACACTGATTGAAACTTAATTTGATTTTAATTAGTGTTCTGATTTCAGCCCCGACAGGGAGTTATTCCATTGGTGTTGATCATCTCACTGAAGTCATATGAAAATAACTCAATACAGCCCATACACTAGCAGTAACAAGATACATCACTTTCTCTTGATTATATTGGCATGGTCAGGAGAAGACAAATGAAGTATTTTGCATCAACAGACTAAGAATATCGGGTATAGATCTGTAATAGAAGAGTATGTACATCTAGTCCTGTTAAATAAGAACCTGGATTCCATTCCAAGTTCCAACAGGAAGTGGAGATGTTGACTTAATGGACTAATTCCTTTTAGCTCCTAGTTCAGCAAAGGGCCTCTCTGAGAAATATTATTCTGACATGATTTACTCTTCGTCCCTCAAATACTTCACTGTGCCTCTCTCCTCCTATCAGTGCCTCGGCAACACCGCATCCTGGTGAGAATATAGCCTGGGGGAGGCAGAGATTAGGGTTAATACGGTATAGGAGAGGATGAGAGGAGAGGAGGAGGGGAGGAAGAGAAAAAGGAGGAGGAGGGATAGGAGGAGTGGAGGAGGAGAAGGAGGGATAATCTCAGAGTAGCACTATCTAGTGAGTGTTACAAGTCCCAGTTTTGGGACTGGTGCAGCAGATAGCAATAGTGCCTGTAACACAGGATAAATCATGAAACAGGAGAACTTGGCTTGTCTTTCAAAGATTCTCTCAATTATCTTTATTCAACATTCTCTTCAGAGCAAATAGTATTTTTCTGTCTTTTCATTGCATTTCTCTTTAAAGTGTATTTCATACTCTGTGTCATAAATCCCTAGTGAGCAGTGGTCCTACCTTCCTTCTTCAGCTCCAACTCCAGCCCTGCATGGCTCATTCTTTCCTGACTGAGCGTGTGAGTGTGTATACCAAGGCTAGTCTCTTTCTGACAGAATGAAGACATCCCCAGCGTGACTGGGCTCAGTCTGGGGCTAGAGGAGGTATAGACCCCGATGCTGCTATCTCACTCCGACACACGGCCGTCTCGCCTATCACTTCTCATTGAGTTCACATGGCCTCTTTATCACCCCCCACTGCACACACACGCGCTAGCTCCGAACACACCCACAGCACACACACCCACCCATACACACACAGCCACCCACACACACACACACACACACACACACACACACACCCATCTCCTCCTATTCATTATCTTACACATCAGGCCTTTGGGGTTAGGGTTAGTCCCGCCCTCTTAAACTCTGCTAATGTAATCTGCCAATCACACACACTGTAACCTGCATGAAACAGAGTGCATCATGGGATCTCTCCGATTCCGAGAGCTCTGATAGCCTCTTCGGGCATGATACCCTCTCCTAGAAAGGAGCTAACAGGATCTCTGTCAGGATCTCTTAACAGGATCTCTATCAGGATCTCTATCAGGATCTCTATCAGGATCTCCATCAGGATCTCTAACAGGATCTCTAACAGGATCTCTAACAGGATCTTTATCAGGATCTCTATCAGGACCTCATCAGGATCTCTAACAGTATCTCTATCAGGATCTCTATCAGGATCTCTAACAGTATATCTATCAGGATCTCTAACAGGATCTCTAACAGGATCTCTATCCAGTGCGTCTCCCCAGCCCGGTATGTCCTGTGCCGGCTCCCCGCACTCGCCCTGAAGTGCGTGTCACCAGTCCGGTGCAACCTGTGCCGGCTCCACGCCCCAGGCCTCCAGTGCGTCTCCCCAGTCCGGTACTACCTGTGCCGGCTCACCGCACTCGCCCTGAAGTGCGTGTCACCAGCCTGGTACAACCTGTGCCGGCTCCACGCACCAGGGCTCCAGTGCATTTCCCCAGCCCGGTGCAACCTGTGCCGGCTCCACGCACCAGGCCTCCAGTGCATTTCCCCAGCCCGGTGCAACCTGTGCCGGCTCCACGCACCAGACATCTGGTGCGCCTCCCCAGCCCAGTGCGCTCTGTGCCGGCTCCCTGCTCAATACCTCCAGCCTGGTGCCTCCGGTGCCGACCCCACGCACCAGACCTCCGGTGCGTCCCCACACCTCACCCGCTCCAGAGCTGGAGCCACCTGCGACACCAGTGCCCAGCCCGGTACCGGTCGTCAGCCCCGCTCCAGAGCCGGAGCCACCTGCCACACCGGTGCCCAGTCCGGGACCGGTCGTCATCCCCGCTCCAGAGCCGGGAACTGTCGCCAGCCCAGCTGATGATTAGAGCCCGAACTGTCAGGCTCTAAACATAGGGAAGCCTTTGGCTCCCTCTAGTTTCATGTGGTCAGAGTCTGACAGGTCTATTATATGTTATTCTATGTGGTTTTGTGTTGGTCCCCAGTCAGAGGCAGCTGATTGGTTCATTGTCTCTAATTGGGGGTCATATTTATGTTCATGTTTTCCACCTGTGCTTGGTGGTTCATTGTTTTGTGTTTGAACCTGTGAGCACACAGTTTAGTCAGGTTCCTGTCATTTCTCTTTGTTGTTTTCCCTTGTTTCAAGTTCGCTTAAATAAAAGTTATGTTGAACTACTTCAGCGCTGTGTCTTGGTCTGCCACTCCTTCCGATCGTGACACAGGATCTCGAACAGGATTTCTAACAGGAGAGAAGAGAGCACGTCTTACTGCCTCGTGGTTGGTTGTTGATTTCACTGTGAGACGTTTGCAATGATCCCAATAGGTGGTGAGATGATGCTGTCAGTTTTGACACTGGGCTGGGAGGTTTTCTGATCTCTCTCTCTCGCTCTCTCTCGCTCTCTTGCTCTCTCACTCTGAGGAAGATTTTTGCATATATACAGTGGGGAGAACAAGTATTTGATACACTGCCGATTTTGCAGGTTTTCCTACTTACAAAGCATGTAGAGGTCTGTAATTTTTATCATAGGTACACTTCAACTGTGAGAGACGGAATCTAAAACAAAAATCCAGAAAATCACATTGTATGATTTTTAAATAATTAATTAGCATTTTATTGCATGACATAAGTATTTGATCACCTACCAACCAGTAAGAATTCCGGCTCTCACAGACCTGTTAGTTTTTCTTTAAGAAGCCCTCCTGTTCTCCACTCATTACCTGTATTAACTGCAACTGTTTGAACTCGTTACCTGTATAAAAGACACCTGTCCACACACTCAATCAAACAGACTCTAACCTCTCCACAATGGCCAAGACCAGAGAGCTGTGTAAGGACATCAGGGATAAAATTGTAGACCTGCACAAGGCTGGGATGGGCTACAGGACAATAGGCAAGCAGCTTGGTGAGAAGGCAACAACTGTTGGCGCAATTATTAGAAAATGGAAGAAGTTCAAGATGACGGTCAATCTCCCTCGGTCTGGGGCACCATGCAAGATCTCATCTCGTGGGGCATCAATGATCATGAGGAAGGTGAGGGATCAGCCCAGAACTACACGGCAGGACCTGGTCAATGACCTGAAGAGAGCTGGGACCACAGTCTCAAAGAAAACCATTAGTAACACACTACGCCGTCATGGATTAAAATCCTGCAGCGCACTCAAGGTCCCCCTGCTCAAGCCAGCGCATGTCCAGGCCCGTCTGAAGTTTGCCAATGACCATCTGGATGATCCAGAGGAGGAATGGGAGAAGGTCATGTGGTCTGACGAGACAAAAATAGAGCTTTTTGGTCTAAACTCCACTCGCCGTGTTTGGAGGAAGAAGAAGGATGAGTACAACCCCAAGAACACCATCTCAACCGTGAAACATGGAGGTGGAAACATCATTCTTTGGGGATGCTTTTCTGTAAAGGGGACAGGATGACTGCACCGTATTGAGGGGAGGATGGATGGGGCCATGTATCGCAAGATCTTGGCCAACAACCTCCTTCCCTCAGTAAGAGCATTGAAGATGGGTCGTGGCTGGGTCTTCCAGCATGACAACGACCCGAAACACACAGCCAGGGCAACTAAGGAGTGGCTCCGTAAGAAGCATCTCAAGGTCCTGGAGTGGCCTAGCCAGTCTCCAGACCTGAACCAAATAGAAAATCTTTGGAGGGAGCTGAAAGTCCATATGGCCCAGCGACAGCCCCGAAACCTGAAGGATCTGGATGGAGGAGTGGGCCAAAATCCCTGCTGCAGTGTGTGCAAACCTAGTCAAGAACTACAGGAAACGTATGATCTCTGTAATTGCAAACAAAGGTTTCTGTACCAAATATTAAGTTCTGCTTTTCTGATGTATCAAATACTTATGTCATGCAATAAAATGCAAATTAATTATTTAAAAATCATACAATGTGATTTTCTGGATTTTTGTTTTAGATTCCGTCACTCACAGTTGAAGAGTACCTATGATAAAAATTACAGACTTCTACATGCTTTGTAAGTGGGAAAACCTGCAAAATCAGCAGTGTATCAAATACTTGTTCTCCCCACTGTATCTTTCCCTTTATACATTCATCTGTCTGTGGGAAGAGCCGGAAGAGAAGAGGAAATTAATGATGTCATTGCGTGCCTCGCACTCAGACGAGGTTGTGTCACTATTCAAAGCACACTCAGCCTGCATACATAATTCAAATAGAGTGTCAGAGTTATTTGCTTCTTATTGAACTGATAGCGACAGTATACATGCTGCACTTTCTGCCTTGGAATTACATTAGCTTGCAGGGATTCAGGTGAGTAGCTGTTATGACCTAGCAGTCATAACATGCTTAAATGTAATGAATAACTTGAATAATTATATACTATTTTGTAAAAAGCGAATGGGTTGTGAATGGTAAATAGGCCTGCCGCTCTTACCACATTTGTTCAAAATCAAAAGCACTGTAGTCCTGTATTTCAAACCCGAGAATAGAACAGAGGCTTTCTCTTTCAATGCGCCATGTTAGTCCTGTCCACTAGATGAATCCTAAAATAGAATTAGAACTACGGATTCTACAAACCCTGACAACCCCACTTTGAAATATACTGTACATTCGACAGGTTCCTTCTGTTCTAATATCCTTATTGAATATGCATGAGTGACCATTACATCAGCAGAGCATAGTGAATGAATCAGGCCCTGGTGATGAATTCACCTTTAACTTCCATGGGGATTATCTCTTAAGAAGGTTTAAACCTCCGTCATAGAGATGATTCTTTAATTCAGTTAATAATTTTGAGTCGCGTGGCTTTGATTTCTTTTCCATTAGCTTTCATTACTGTTTCCTGTTCTCTGCAGTCTCTTCTTGGGGCATGAACTTAACGCAACAGAAAATCAAAATGGCCTCCGCCTCCTTGTCCCAGCGTGTCTGTGGTTGAAGGTTCGTTTGTTTCGCTGGATAGTATTGGATATGTTCTGATGTAGACAAATTAAATATGATTACAAATCTGAAAAAAAATCTACATGATATTTACTCACAAATAAATGTATGATTAAATGAAGGCAAACTTGACCAAAAGAACCCTTCAAATGTCACCTTAATTAAAAATTGCATACCGTTCCCTCAAGATTGAAGGACTTGAAACTTATCAAGCAGAGATGTAATCATTTTTAATGAAATCATTTCTAACAGTTAGTTTGTTTATGTTTACTGTACCACTCTTCATTTATTTACCACGTATTCTGTAACCAACTTAATATATTCCATATGTCAAAATAGGCACAGTAAACACAATGTATGTATTTGTCATCTATTAAATGAATCATGTATTCTATATTACTGACCTCCCTCAGTCCCAAAGAACCACAGAGATCAGAGGTCACATGACTGATACAACATTTCCCTTCAGCACATTAAAGATAATACAATAATAATAGAATAATTCACTTGTCCTTGAGCTGACAACCTGACACACACACACACACACACACACACACACACACACACACACACACACACACACACACACACACACACACACACACACTGAACTTCCTATTGGGCCTCCAGCAAATTGAATTAACCTCCCTCATATAAAAACGGTAATAGACTCCCTATGATGGGCCACTAAATAAAATAGAAGGAGGAGATGAGGAAATGTATTATCCCGCGTCTTCCAGACGAGAGAGAACGCCCTCCTTACTTGGCAGGGACGTGTACAGCTCAATGAAGGCCACTATCTCATTGAGCAACGGTCCCAATAGGGAAATGATTCTCACATGTTCCTATATAACAATGACTCATAGGTCACCTCCAACCTGAGCTGGGAGAGAGACATTGTTATATCCTAAGGAATCTGGTTTGGATTGCTGTTGCTGTCTGTAAAGTATCAATCATCTTTTTTTAACAAAACAAACAAAACAATATCACCACTTTTTGAGGATCATGACTTTTTGAGGATCTGAGGGCCCTACAGCTGCACCATCAGGAGCATCTTGACTGGTTGCATCACTGTCTTATAGTATTGGTACATAACATTCAATTTTCCATTCCTGTGTCTTGATGTATCTTAATTGTTCATTTAGAACGTGCATAATATAAAGATCTCTATCTCATCTCAGGCAACAAAATATTTAGGCGCGTATGTAACTAAAATGGTAGCACTGTAGAGCCCTGCTATTTTTTTTATTTATTTAACCTTTATTTTACTAGGCAAGTCAGTTAAGAACAAATTCTTATTTACAATGACGGCCTAGGAACAGTGGGTTAACTGCCTTGTTCAGGGGCAGAACGACAGATTTTTACCTTGTCAGCTCGGGGATTCAATCTGGCAACCTTTCAGTTACAGGCCCAACACTCTAACCACTAGGCTACCTGCCGCCCTATAGCAGCAGGGCTATAGAGCCCTGCTGCTACGCCCCATATCATTGAGATAGCTAGATAGATAGGTACTTTATTGACTTTATTGACATCATACAGGGAAAAGGGGGAAAGGAGGGGGGAGAGTGTCTTGATTTGTCTTTGCAGCCATCCCACACACACACACACACACACACACACACACACACACAATCGCGTAAGTACACTCACCCCTGGTCATGTGGAACATAGCCGTGTCAGTGGCCCTGATGACATGGTTCTCTGTCACCATCATCAGCAGCCTGCTTCTCTACTTAAACAACTAGCTAACTAAACAACTAGCTAACTAAACAACTAGCTAACTAAACAACTAGCTAACTAAACAACTAGCTAACTCAGCTTGTAGGAGCTAAAACTTCACAGGGATAGAGAGATGGAGAGATGGAATACCAGGGCATGCACATTTTCAATCTCTCCTTTTCCCATTCTGTAATCCCAACATGTTTCAAGCTGACCACCCTTTTCCCTGTTCCCAAGATCTCCAAGGTAACCTGCCTAAATGACTTTCGCCCTGTAGCACTCACATCTGTAGTTATGAAGTGCTTTGAAAGGCTGGTCATAACACACATCAACACTATCATCCAATTCGCATACTGCCCCAACAGATCCACTGATGACGCAATCTCATTTGCACTTCACACTACCCTCTCCCACCTGGATAAGAGAGGAAACACCTATGTGAGAATGCTGTTCATAGACTACAGCTCAGCGTTCAACACCATAGTCCCCCGAAGCTCACCACCAAGCAAGGGACCCTGGGACTGAACCCCTCCCTCTGCAACTGGATCCCGGCCCCAGGTGGTGAGGGTAGTCAAAAGCTCCCCCACGCTGACCCTCAACACGGGGGCCCCTCAGGGGTGAGTGGTTAGTCCTCATGACTGTGTGGCCACGTACGACTCAATCACCATCATCAAGTTTGCTGATGGCACGACGGGGGTAGGCCTGATCACCGATGGCGATGAGTCAGCCAACAAGGAGGAGGTCAAAGACTTAAAAGTGTGGCGACAGGACAGTAACCTCTCCCTCAACGTCAATAAGACCGAGATGATTGTGGACTGTAGGATAAAGAGAGCATGCCCCCATCCACATCGAAGAGGCTGTTGTGGAGCGGGTCAAGAGCTTCATGTTCCTTGGCGCCCACATCACTAAGAACTTAACATGGTCCATAGACACCCGCACAGTCGTGAAGAGGACACGGCAGCGCCTCTCCCCCCTCAGGAGGCTGAAAAGATTTGTCATGGCCCTCAGATCCTCAAACAGTTCTACAGCTGCACCATCAGGAGCATCTTGACTGGTTGCATCACCGCCTGGTACGGCAACTGCACCACCCTTGACCGTAGTGCTACAAAGGATGGTGCAGACAGCCAAGTCACTGGGGCTGAACTCCCTGCCACCCAGGACCTCTATATCAGGCGGTGTCAGAAAATTAACAAAAACTCCAGCCACCTAAGCCACTGTTGCCTTTGTTCACTACCGTCCGGAAAATGGTACCGGAGCAACGGCTTTCGGATCAACAGGCTCCGAGACAGCTTCTACCCCCAAGCTATAAAACTGCTTAATAGTCAATTAATGGTACCCAAACTATCTACACTGACTCGATCTTGCACTGACCCTATGCACACTCTCACTAGGCTTTATATGCACACCATGTACACACTCACTCACACACACACTAAACTGTCACTCCCTCACAAATCCCTCATACATTCACACACTAATAATTTGCCTCTGCTAATCTGTTCTTTATTTTCCTATTATTATTATTATTATTATAAAAACGGTCTAGTCACTTTACCTGCCATCATGTACATATCTACCTCAAATACCCTATTATTATCTATCCTGATGCCTAGTCACTTTACCTGCCATCACGTACATATCTACCTCAAATACCCTATTATTATCTATCCTGATGCCTAGTCACTTTACCCTGCCTTCATGTACATATCTACCTCAAATACCTTGTAGCTCTGCAAATTGATCTGGTACTGGTACTCCTTATAAATAGCTCCACATTGATCTGGTACTGCTACTCCCTGTATATAGCTCCAAATTGATCTGGTACTGGTACTCCCTGTATATAGCTCCACATTGATCTGGTACTGGTACTCCCTATATATATAGCTCCACATTGATCTGGTACTGGTACTTCCTGTATATAGCTCCACATTGATCTGGTACTGGTACTTCCTGTATATAGCTCCACATTGATCTGGTACTGGTACTTCCTGTATATAGCTCCACATTGATCTGGTACTGGTACTTCCTGTATATAGCTCCACATTGATCTGGTACTGCTACTCCCTGTATATAGCTCCACATTCATCTGGTACTTCCTGTATATAGCTCCACATTGATCTGGTACTGGTACTCCCTGTATATAGATCCACATTGATCTGGTACTGGTACTCCCTGTATATAGCTCCACATTGATCTGGTACTGGTACTTCCTGTATATAGCTCCACATTGATCTGGTACTGGTACTTCCTCTATATAGCTCCATATTGATCTGGTACTGGTACTCCCTGTATATAGCTCCACATTGATCTGGTACTGGTACTTCCTGTATATAGCTCCACATTGATCTGGTACTGCTACTCCCTGTATATAGCTCCACATTCATCTGGTACTTCCTGTATATAGCTCCACATTCATCTGGTACTTCCTGTATATAGCTCCATTCTTGTGTATAATATTGTATTCCTCTTCTGTTAGATACCATTTTTATGGTATTTTTATTATCATTATTATTATTATATTATTATTTTTAAACTGTGCATTGTTGGGAAAGGTTCATAACCAAGCATTTCACTGTAAATTCTACACCAGTTGTATTCGGCACATTTTGAGACAGAGGTGGATGGATGTTGGAAGGGAGGGATTGAGGGATGGAGAGATAGAGAAAGGTGGGGTGATCCTCTGTGGGTCTCATTAAGAAGGTGGCTATATCAGGCACATAGGATCAACAAGGGATTGACTTGTCACTGCGTCTCCATCTGCCTGTTACACTACACAGGTGGCAAGTGGATGGCAACTTCCTGTGGGACAGATTTAGACCTGCTCCCCTCAGGGTGTGGAAGACTCTGTGTGTGTGTGTGTGTGTGTGTGTGTGACACCTGTTCAGACAGACTGCTACTGAACCAGACTGTTTTAAAAAAAAATTTATTTAACTACGCAATTCAGTTAAGAACAAATTCTTATTTACAATGACAGCCTACCCCAGCCAAACCCTCCCCTAACCCGGATGACTCTGGGCCAATTGTGCTCCACCCTATGGGACTCCCGATTATGGCCGGTTGTGATACAGCCCGGGATCGAACCCGGGTCTGTAGTGATGCATCTAGCACTGCGATGCAGTGCCTTACACCGCTGCACTACTCAGGATCCCTGTGAGACCAGGTAGCATGTTGTGTAAAAACACTGGAGTGTGTTTTTCCAGACCAGGTGTAGTATGTGTTCCCAAACCAGGTGTAGTATGTGTTCCCAGACCAGGTGTAGTATGTGTTCCCAGACCAGGTGTAGTGTGTTCCCAGACCAGGTGTAGTATGTGTTCCCAGACCAGGTGTAGTGTGTTCCCAGACAAGGTGTAGTGTGTTCCCAGACCAGGTGTAGTGTGTTCCCAGACCAGGTGTAGTGTGTTCCCAGACCAGGTGTAGTGTGTTCCCAGACCAGGTGTAGTTTAGATACTCATGGTCCCTATTCAAACCAGTCAGTAGGTATAATAAGTATATTACGTTTAATATGTCAGTATTTCCACAGTAAGAATGCTCTGTTGGAGTCATGTATTCAGCAAAACAATGTTTGCAGTGAATAAATAGAAACATAGCTTACTTTCCTCTCAATACAAGGACAAGTGTGTATGTTGAATGACTATGTTCCGTACCTCGTTTCTGCATTTGAAGGAGATAATATGAATGACTTGTAGAACCTCTCAGGAAAGATTAACCTAGTTGTTACTGTATGTAGTGTGTCTGGGATGACCACAGTAGCATTACAAACCCACTCTATCTCTGTCTTTAATGTCTATGAACCCAGGAGTGCATACTGATCTCGATGATGAGGAGGAAAACATTTTGTTGTAATATCGCTAATCGACGTGGCAGTTTCACCATTGAGGATTCCAGCTTTAAACCAGGCACTTTTAGAAGAGATTGACCGACAAAAGAAAACCCCCAAGCATCAACATCTCCAGATGTTACTCGTCACATCATTCATGGCTCTCACTGGCGCCGCCAGATTGGCCCGCTCCTCTTAAAGGAATACTTCAGGGTTTTGGCAATGAGGCCCTTTATCTACTTTCCCAAAAGTCAGATGAACTTGTGAATACCATTTTTATGTCTCTGTGTCCAGTATAAAGGAAGTTAGAGGTAGTTTGTACTGAGGTAATTTCTATATAATTACCTCAGCACATCCAGCTCCTTGCCAGACTTTCTAAGTCTCTCCTACGCATAGCACAGCCATCTATTGGCCCATTGGGTTACACCCTCCCCTCTCCCTGCCATGACTCGTCTCTGCAAACCTGATATGTTTACTATCACAAATTAGCGCGTTACCCAAGCAGCTCATTACTGCAGAGTTGTGCTGTGTCCGAAGCTGTTCTGTTCCCCCCACATGGTAGTCTGTGTGAAGACAAGCTTTGGCATTGTGGAAACGGTTAGGGGTTGTGGTTACCCGCAGAGTGGATACAAGGAAAGATGATGGGGCATCATTGGAGGAGAACATAAGGAAGAGAAAGAGAAATAGGTCTCACTCGCACACTCCCGGTTTGCGGTTGATGGTCTGTCACATTTTATATTGGATAAACCCGATACGCAGGAAAACCGTTTATTTATTCCTCTCATACAGCTGCTGACAATGTTAGTGATCTAATTGAGGTGGGCAGTTTTACACAGATAGAAATGTAATATTATCTTCTGACCGTCCTCTCTAATATAGACAGTATTTCTGGCACCGTATACTATAAGAAGCATTCAGAATTTTTTCACCTCCCAAATTAAGTTAAGCATCCCAAAGTATTCCCAACTACAGCCAACTACAGCCAACTACAGCCAACTACAGCCAACTATCTCCAACTACAGCCAACTACAGCCAACTATCCACCAAGCATCCAAGTGTAAATGGTGTCCTATTTCAAAAGGAGACAGATTTTTTTTTTCTCCAAAGAATCAACTGACAAGCAGAGCGGTTCATCTCAAGCTCAGCCATCTGCCTGCTGTTGAGTTCCAACTCTCTGCCAGAACAAGACCACAATGGCTCCCAAGTCCCACTCCGTAGTCACCTCCCTAGTCCCTTAGCACCTGTTTGGCACTGTCACTGGCCAAATATTTCAGCCCTGAACCAACCGACGCTGCTGTCCTGATCAACACACTCCTCCAATCACACTAAAGGTCCTCTCCTCTTCTCTCATTTGCCAGACAGCTGGCTCTTGATGTGGCGTTGTTCAGGCGTTTGTCTCTGGTGCCACAGTGTCGTAATTAGAGGCTGGGCACAGCATGGAGCAGTGATTGCTGTTCTCTCATCCACAGACATTAGCGCACACACACACACACACACACACACACACACACACACACACACACACACACACACACACACACACACACAGGCCCTTAGTGACGATCGCACTCAGACAGGTAGACAGGAAGAGCCAACAGGAAACGCATAATTACAAGTCATATACCCTGCTAATTAAACACTGTGATTCACCCTTTTCCTGCATCCCTTTCCCTGCATCTCCTCTCCTCTCCTCTCCTCTCCTCTCCTCTCCTCTCCTCTCCTCTCCTCCTTGGCACAATATAATGCAGAATCACTTCTAACTAACTTCATTTGGTGGGGAAACTAATTGACATGTTTTCCTATAGTTTAGAACCTGTAAAAGAGCAGAAACACTGTAATTTCCCCATGTAAACAATCTAAGCTTTTTTAGAATAAGGCTGTAACAAAATGTGGAAAAAGTCTGAATACTTTCCAAAGGCACTGTGTAGTCTAGTGAGTGTGCTTAGGGCCAGTGCAAGATAGAGTCAGTGCAGATAGTTTGGGTACCATTAATTTACTATTTAGCAGTCTGGCTATTTAGCAGTCTTGTCCGAGGTCCGAGAGCCTATAGGTCCGAGAGCTGATGCTCCGGTACCGTTTGATGAACGGTTGCAGAGTGAACAGTCTATGGCTTGGGTGGTTGAAATCTTTGGAACATTTTTCGGGGCCTTCCTCTCACACTGATATAGAGGTCCTGGATGGCAGGGAGTCCGGCTCCAGTTATGTACTGGGATGTCCGTACCACCCTTTGTAACGCTTTGTGGTCAATGGCGGTGCAATTGCCATACCAAGTGGTGATGCAACCAGTCAAGATGCTCACGATGGTGCAGCTTTTTTAGGAGCTGAGGGCCAATGACAAATCTTTTCAGCCTCATGAGGGGAAGAGGCACTGCCGTTTGTGTGGACCATGTGAGATCCTTAGTGATGTGGATGCCAAGGAACGTAAAGCTCTCAACCCTCTCCACAACAGCCTCGTCGATGTGGATGGGGGCGTGCTCTCCCCTCTTTCTCCTATAGTCCACGATCACTGAATCTCCTGTCAAAATCCCTGTGTAGTGATCACTGAATCTCCTGTCAAAAACCCTGTGTAGTGATCACTGAATCTCCTGTCAAAAACCCTGTGTAGTGATCACTGAATCCCCTGTCAAAAACCCTGTGTAGTGATCACTGAATCTCCTGTCAAAAACCCTGTGTAGTCATCACTGAATCTCCTGTCAAAAACCCTGTGTAGTGATCACTGAATCTCCTGTCAAAAACCCTGTGTAGTGATCACTGAATCTCCTGTCAAAAACCCTGTGTAGTGATTACTGAATCTCATGTTAAAGTCCTTATAAGTCATACTGGACATGAGGATTGGAGTAAACCCAAAGAGATAGAGAATAACCAGCGACCTGAAACTGGGGACCAGCAACCAGCGACCTGAGACTGGGGACCAGCGACCAGTGACCTGAAACTGGGTACCAGCGACCAGCGACCTGAGACTGGGGACCAGCGACCAGAGACTGGGGACCAGCGACCTGAGACTGGGGACCAGCCACCAGAGACTGGGGATCAGCGACCAGTGACCAGAGACTAGGGATCAGCGACCAGCGACCTGAGACTGGGGACTAGCGACCAGAGACTGGGGACCAGCGACCTGAGACTGGGGACCAGCCACCAGAGACTGGGGATCAGCGACCAGCGACCAGAGACTAGGGATCAGCGACCAGCGACCTGAGACTGGGGATCAGCGACCAGGGACCAAAGACTGGGGATCGGCGACCAGAGACTGGGGATCAGCGACCAGAGACTGGGGATCAGCGACCAGAGACTGGGGATCAGCGACCAGAGACTGGGGATCAGCGACCAGCGACCAGAGACTGGGGATCAGCGACCAGAGACTGGGGATCAGCGACCAGCTACCAGAGACCGGTTATTAGCGACTAGCGACCAGAGACCGGTGATCAGTGGCCCGAGACCCGAGACAGGTGATCCGCCACCAGCGACCCGAGACCGGTGATCCTCCACCAGCAACCTGTGACCGGCGACCAGTGATACATCCTAATTGTGTCTGAACTACTATTACGTCCTTTATGTCCCCTTCTATCACCCTGCCTTCCTGTCAGGCAATGTAGGTGTGCGTCCCAAGTTGAAGCATATTCCCTATATAGTGCACTATATAGGGAGTAGGGTACCATTTGAGCCCAGGAGAAGGTGAGGTCAATTTTGCAGGAGAGGGCCAGGTAGTGTCTTCTGCAGGAGAAGGCCAGGGAGTGTCTTCTGCAGGAGAGGGCCAGGGAGTGTCTTCTGCAGGAGAGGGCCAGGGAGTGTCTTCTGCAGGAGAGGGCCAGGTAGTGTCTTCTGCAGGAGAGGGCCAGGGAGTGTCTTCTGCAGGAGAGGGCCAGGTAGTGTCTTCTGCAGGAGAGGGCCAGGTAGTGTCTTCTGCAGGAGAGGGCCAGGGAGTGTCCACCGCAGGAGAGGGCCAGGGAGTGTCCACCGCAGGAGAGGGCCAGGTAGTGTCTTCTGCAGGAGAGGACCAGGGAGTGTCTTCTGCAGGAGAGGGCCAGGGAGTGTCTTCTGCAGGAGAGGACCAGGGAGTGTCCACCGCAGGAGAGGGCCAGGTAGTGTCTTCTGCAGGAGAGGGCCAGGGAGTGTCTTCTGCAGGAGAGGGCCAGGGAGTGTGGGATGTTTCTCTCCCTGAGACAATGGCAACGAAAGAGCTTTTAGTGGAACAGAGCCAGAAGCTATGAAGTGTTCCAACAGAGCAGTAAAGATGGATTTAAATATGGATTTTCTTATGTAATTGCTACATTTTCTCATTATGAGACAAACCTGGGTCTTGTTCTTCAGCATGTTGCTCTATTTGTGAGTACACTGCCTGTGGCTGCTGTCATCCATATGCAAAATGTAGTGCCACCATCTACTTGAACGTCCTGCTTGTTTGCATTGAGATTTCCCCTATGTACAAGCAGGTGTTTAATTAAATGTTTTTTATTTAAACTTTATTTAACTAGGCAAGTCAGTTAAGAACAAATTGTTATTTACAATGTCGGCCTACACCGTGTATGTACATGCATGTTTAAATAATGACTGTGGGTCATGGATGAGTGTGGGTGGGTGTGTTGAGTGGGAGCCAAGTGGAGTCTCTTACAGGTGTGTGTTGACAGAGAGTGGAGTTGACCTCTCCTTCTCCTCCTCCACTTTCATTCCCATCAGACACTGACCTAATTTCAGCACAGCAAGTGTTTACCTCTTCTTCAAAAATATGAGC
This sequence comes from Thymallus thymallus, assembly GCA_023634145.1. NCBI lineage: Eukaryota > Metazoa > Chordata > Actinopteri > Salmoniformes > Salmonidae > Thymallus > Thymallus thymallus. Next base: position 6,211,547 of record CM042402.1, on the reverse strand, counting down.
CGCTGAATGCTGCAAAATAGGACAGACGTGAGGGTTCACACAGAGAACACAGGGGACGCGTCCCATATGGCATCATACTCCCTTTATAGTGCACAACTTTTGACCAGGGCCCATAGGGTCCTGCACTATATAGGGCGCCATTTGGGACTCATCCAGGGACATACTGTAGCATTGCTATACCTACTGTATTTCACACATACTGAACTGAGCTGAACCAGCTCTGAGCTGGGCTAGCATGGTTCTGCATCTATCATAGTCTGAGCTGGGCTAGCATGGTTCTGCATCCATCATAGTTTCTGGAACAATGCTGTGAAAGACATTCCATAGTATGATGCATTTTGCGGACCAATCCAAATCTAACTACTGTATATGAAAAGTCAACATGTTCGTTATTGGAGTCTAGTGTAGCCTACACCGAGTCCAATGTATTTACATCATTAATCTAATTGCTATCTAGGAAAGACTTTGGATGATAATTAAGTTGTCCTTAACTAGAATATAAAACAGACAAAAAATATAAGCCTTAATTTAAAACAAAGTGCCCAGGAAGAGCTCTATCAGGTGGCAATACACCATGTCTCTTCCACTCCTAATGACCACGACTATCATCTCCTATAATAATGATGACCTATTGTTCCTGCTAGCACTGACAGGGGTAATGAACAGCGTATTAGCCTTGATGAACTTCAGAGGAGTGGCTAGGGACCCAACCAACGCTCAAATCACCCACTGCAACTGGGGAAGGACGATCACACACACACACACACACACACACACACACACACACACACACACACACACACACACACACACACACACACACAAACACTTCCTTTACTCAGCCCTTTAAGTTAGTTTGCCACAATGTGTTGGGCATGCATTCTAAGTGGTATGTATATTATTAGTACATACCCTTATACTGATCCTGCTGCTCAGCCACTTTGCCGCTGATTATATATACATACAGTGCCTTCAGAAAGTACTCATACCCCTTGACTTATTCAACATTTTGTTGAGTTACAGCATGAATTTAAAATGTAATAAGTATACATTTCTTCTCACCGATTTACACACAATACCCCATAATGACAAAGTGAAAACATGTTTTAAATTTTTGCAAATATGTGCTGGAGTGCAGAGCCAACACAACAACAACAAAAAGTAAATGTCCCAATACTTTGGAGCTCAATGTAACTACCTCAATCGTTATTGGTATTGATCCTGTATCCTGATCCGGTGGTGTGCTCGGGCGCCAACATAAAATCCGGTGATGCTTCTCGGGTAAATAAGCTGATCAGGAAGGCTAGCTCTGTTCTGGGGATTAGCCTTGACACTCTAGAGGAGGTGGCGGAGAGACGGATCCTGGCATGTGCAATACGTGCATTTATCTGTAATTAAACCCTGCACACTAAGGACTGTATTTTAAGGGAATTACTATTATTACCCTAAATTATATCATACACACATTTAGCTCTTTAAGTATCTCTTCCTGTCATTTACCTGTACAGTTAATGTAACCATGCAAATATTCACTTACCTATTAATTTAACCAGTCTGTATATTAAGTAAACTATTATTACCCTCACTTATATCATAAGCACTTTTAGCTATTGAAGTATTTCTCTGCCATCGACCTGTATAGTATAGTTAACCATGCAAATACTCTTTATTTATCGATATCAACTTGCAATATTAACGAGGCTATATACAGGGGGTACCGGTACCGAGTCAATGTGCAGGGGTATTGGTTAGTCGAGGTAATTTGTACATGTAGGTAGGGGTAAAGTGACTATGCATAGATAATAAACAGAGAGTAGCAGTAGTGTAAAAACAAAGATGGGGGGGTGGCCATTTGATTAATTGTTCAGCAGTCTTAAGGCTTGGGGGTGGAAGCTGTTAAGGATCCTTTTGGACCTACAGTTGGCGCTCCGGTACTGCTTGCCATGCAGTAGCAGAGAGAACAGTCTATGACTTGGGTGACTTTTCCTGTAGTCCACGATCAGCCCCTTTGTATTGCTCACATTGAGGGAGAGTGTCACGTTCGGGTGTGTAGAGAGACCAAGGCGCAGCGTAGCGATAGTTCGACATCGTTTATTAAACTAATAAACTATACTGGACATCGAACTATACAAAATAACAAATATAATATAATTATAAAACACACGTAGCACGAACACGGGACAACATATAACAACAATGAACCACGCCAAGGGAGTGGAACACAGACATATAAGTAGGATCCCTAATTAGAGGTAATGCATAGCAGCTGCCTCTAATTAGGGATCCCACACACACAACACCACACAGACGTAGAAATACTAGATCTGCCAGACTCTGACCATAGAACTATAGAGAAGCAAAGCTTCTCTATGGCCAGAGCCTGACAGAGAGGTTGTTGTCCTGGCACCACACTGCCAGGTCTCTGACCTCCTCCCTGTAGGCTGTCTTATCACTGTCGGTGATCAGGCCTACCACTGTTGTGTCGTCAGCAAATTAATGTTTATTTTATTTACTATATATTTTCTTAACTCTTTCTTGAACTGCATTGTTGGTTAAGGGCTTGTAAGTCTACACCTGTTGTATTCCGCGGATTTAACAAATACAATTTGATTTGATTTAATACTGCCCTCTCCCCTGACCGGCTGTGGTCGTGTTGTATTGATAATCATCTTGTTTTTTTCTTCTCATTCCCGTTTTGTGGCTAGCTGTATCGATCCTTCCCGGTATCTCCTCCAATTCTTATTCACAAGCTCTATTAGACACGGACAGGTCTTCTTGACAATGGCAGGATCCATCCTGTCCATGTGGCTGGCATGGCAACCAAAATGACACACATCTTGCCGAACAGAAAACACATCCGTTCACAGTTACCAGGAAAAGTGGATGAGAAGGACTGAACGGAATGTTACGTTCATGATTAATCTCTTCACACCATACCAGTTAAGAGAAGGGCCTACAAAATACTATATATTCATTTTCAGAAATGTTGATCAATTTGTTTTAATTGTTTAAAGAACTTATGAAAGAGATTGGTGTGTTTTTACACTATCTAATCATGGCATGGGGTTGTTCAATGACAGACGTATTTGTTTGAAATCTATCAGAGACAAATAATCATGTTTTTTGGGCAAAACGCTATATATCCACCTCACGCTTAGAGAACTAAGTAGTTCTGATAGGTTTTACACAGTCAAATGTAACAAATAACTAAATGTTTAATAAACAACTGTAAAAAAAAATAATAATAATACAAAATGAATCAAATCAGTATTATAATATCTGTATGTTAAACATTTACATTTTATTCATTTAGAAGATGTTCTTATACAGAACGGCTTTAGTGCATTCATCTTAAGATAGCTAGGTGAGAGAGACTTACAACCACGTATCACAGTCAAATAGTACAATGGATATATAGCGTTTTGCAAAAATAAAAACATGTTAATACACACCTAAAATCTATGAATAAAACATTTTACACACACATGAAGGTACCCATAATCATTTCTGGTGAATAAACACCAATGTGAAAAATATAGCGTTTTGTAAATAAACTCTTCTTATACAGTATTGGAAGGAATGGAAGATAGAACATAACGGCTGTTCTAGCATCAGAATCACTCTCTGTTACATCACTGTGGAGGCTCCATTCAACACTCTGCAAATACAGTTGAAGTCGGACGTTTACATACACCTTAGCCAAATACATTTAAACTCAGTTTTTCACAATTCCTGACATTTAATCCTAGTAAAAATTCCCTGTCTTAGGTCAGTTAGGATCACCACTTTATTTTAAGAATGTGAAATGTCAGAATAATAGTAGAGAGAATTATTTATTTCATATTTTATTTTTTTCATCACATTCCCAGTGGGTCAGAAGTTTACATACACTCAATTAGTATTTGGTAGCATTGCCTTTAAATTGTTTAACTTGGAATGGGCCTCCTCCTGACAGAACTGGTGTAACTGAGTCAGGTTTGTAGGCCTCCTTGCCCGCACAAGCTTTTTCAGTTCTGCCCACACATTTTCTATAGGCTTGAGGTCAGGGCTTTGTGATGGACACTCTAATACCTTGACTTTGTTGTCCTTAAGCCATTTTGCCACAAGTTTGGAAGTATGCTTGGGGTCATTGTCCATTTGGAAGATCCATTTGTGACCAAGCTTTAACTTCCTGACTGATGTCTTGAGATGTTGCTTCAATATATCCACAACATTTTTCTTCCTCATGATGCCATCAATTTTGTGAAGTGCACCAGTCGCTCCTACAGCAAAGCATCCCCACAACATGATGCTGCCACCCCCGTGAATCACGGTTGAGTTGGTGTTCTTCAACTTGCAAGCCGCTCCCTTTTTCCTCCAAACATAACGATGGTCATTATGGCCAAACAGTTTTATTTTTGTTTCATCAGACCAGAGGACATTTCTCCAAAAAGTACGGTTTTGGAGCAGTGGCTTCTTCCTTGCTGAGCGGCCTTTCAGGTTATGTCGATATAGGACTTGTTTTACTGTGGATATAGATACTTGTGTACCTGTTTCCTCCAGCATCTTTACAAGGTCCTTTGCTGTTGTTCTGGGATTGATTTTCACTTTTCGCACCAAAGTACGTTAATCTCTAGGAGACAGAACGCGTCTCCTTCCAGACAACTGTGTGGTCCCATGGTGTTTATACTTGCGTACCTATTGTTTGTACAGATGAACGTGGTACCTTCAGGCGTTTGGAAATTGCTCCCAAGGATGAACCAGACTTGAAGGCCAGTTTTATTGCTTCTTTAATCAACACAACAGCTTTCAGCTGTGCTAACATAATTGCAAAAGGGTTTTCTAATGATCAAATAGCCTTTTTAAAATGATAAACTTGGATTAGCTAACACAACATGCCATTGGCACAGGAGTGATGGTTGCTGATAATGTGCCTCTGTACGCCTATGAAGATATTCCATAAAAAAATAATCAGTTTCCAGCTACAATAGTCATTTACAACATTAACAATGTCTACACTGTATTTCTGATCAATTTGATGTTATTTTAATGGACAAAGAACGCACTTTTCTTTCAAAAACAAGGACATTTCGTAGTGACCTTAAACCTTTGAACAGTTGGTGCATGTGTGCGGTTTGTGTGTGTACAGTACTTGATGCGTCCGCTTCATGTTACCTGCTCAGTGTTTACCTGTATGTGGTGTTGCGAGTCAGAATATCCATCCGACGGTAGCTGAGTATTCCCTCTAGCACATGGTGGATTACAGCAGAGCACTCCCCAAATATTGTAGCTGTTCATCTCAATGTAACATTATAAATTAAACGTACACTGTGGTTATCCTCCCTGGTCTTCGGCAGTCAATGATGATGATGATGATATTTTATGAATTGCTGCTCAACAGAAAGTCAATTATTTTACACTTCAATTTTTTTCCTTGTCTTTTCATTGAATGGATCTACTGGATTACAACATCCTTCATTGCCGTACACACACGGGCAGGTACACACGGTCACTCTCTAGTGTAGATTCTGCTCCGTCTGTTGGTATTTGCCCCCTCTTCCACATGATACACCACAATAGCAGAAGTGCCACATGACAGAGCAACAGAGCCCACCGGAGCCTGAGCCACTGTGCCAGGAGGATGGAGTCACTCTGACAAACACAAGCCAGGTTATACTCCTGATGTATCCAGTATTAGTGTTCCAGAACAGCAGAAAGCAGTTTTACAGAAAACCATTGGAGTATGTCATCACTATGACAGGAGTGACTGTGTTCATCTTTATTCGGAAAACAAATGTCTTGATGGTATGTATCAGAGGAGGCTCTTTTGGAGGAGGTATAGGAGGACTGGCTTACTATAAAGACTGGAATGGAATAAATTGAATTGTATCAAACACATCAAACACATGGAAACCCAGTTTGACTCCGTTCTATTAATTCCATTCCAGGCATTACAATGAGCCTGTCTTCCTATAGCTCCTCCCACCAACCTCCTTCGGTATGTATGACCCAAAACTGGCCGTTTTCAGCCCTGTCAATTTAAACCTTCTGTTTATGTTAATTATTTCTAATTATGAGTGTTAGTCATGGTGGATTTAGTTATATTATCAAAAACATACGTCTTCATGGCATAGAAAGCATGTCATTTCCACACCGAGAGCCGTTTTCACATTAGTGCAGGCTCTGACAGTCCTGTCCAATCTCTGACTTATTTTAGCTTTCTTTTCACCTGTTTCCTACCTGTCACAGGCGAAACAAATCCAGGTTCTGCCAGGATTCCTGGTGATTACAGTCCACATAACTTCTCTTCATCAAGGACTTTCCTTTTACAAGCACTAAATCCCTTCTCTGTTGAGGTTCAATTAAAGGCTTGAGTGTCAGTGAGTGTGCTTTGAATAGTCCCCTTAAAGCACCTTCAAATACTCCCTCCCTCCCTCCCTCCCTCCCTCCCTCCCAGGCACTCCCAGCAGCCAGTAGTTATGGATTACTATTACAAAAGGATTTTATATGGCTCTGAAACTTAGAGAGGGAAAGAGGGAGCTCACAGGTATAAACAGGCTGCGATAAATCCAGGCGCTTATAGCTTAGAAAGTTTCTCCCATAAATTCCTGGCTGGGCCCGACAGGATCAAGGGAGAGAGTGCATTAGTGATGGCAGAATCGATTTAATTTAGGATTCCCATCAGCCCCAGCTCCCAGCTCTGACAAAGAATAACAAACAACTACAGACTTCTGGGTAACGAGAGCTTTGTGCCCAGTTCACCTCCAGAACTCCTAAATCAAGAGAACACAGGGAACTAACAATAACAACAGGAGCTAACACAAGAAACAAACAATTGACTCTTGTTCTGCTTGTTATTGCTGATTATAGTCATATTTCAGGTTCTTTTCGGGTAAAGGGATGTGGGAATTATGTTAGCGTGATGAACGGCCAAGGCCAGCGAGAGTGATTTAAAAGATACTTCAGAGCTTAATTGTGTACTGTTAGTCAGAAGGAAAAACAAATTAATACATTTTCAAGATAACAAGCGTCAAGACAAATCTGCAAAGATATTTAACTTGGCCATCAGCACCCATTCAGAATAAAAAGCGGTCCATGACACCACTGCAAATAGTAATCTACACTGATAGAAAAAAGGGTTTCAAAAGGGTTCTACGGCTGTCCACGTAGGAGAGGTAGAACCCTTTTTGGTTCCAGGTATAACTCTTTTGGGTTCCATGTAGAACCTTCTGTGGAAAGGAACCAAAAAGTGATATTCAAAGGGTTCTCCTATGGTGGACGGCCGAAGAACCCTTTTAGGTTCTAAATAACACTTTTTTTCTAAGAATATAGAGAATTGTCCACTTTTTCTCCCCAACAGAATACAAATAGAAGTTAATCACCATCATGTTCACATTGAAATATCCCTCTCCTCTATCAGTATCAGTCTTCATTGCATCCATCACCTTTAAAACGTGCCGTCGTGTTGGAGCGCACCCAGTCTGCACTTTGACATTATTAGTTTGACACTGCAGGCCCTTGCAGACGTGTGTGTGTGTGTGTATATGCATTTTTGTGCATGCATGTGTGCGTTTGTATGTGTGTGTATATGCACAGTATGTGTGTTCTCGTCCATGTTTGTGTGTGTGTGTGCGTGTGAGTGTGCGCGCGTACAGTGGTTCCTCATTTAAAAGTTGCATCATACTGCAGCAGAACTTGCAAGATGCTACAGTATGGTACAGCATAGTATTTTACTGTCTGCCATTTTTGCCATTTTTGTTATTAATGCTCGTTGAAACCACCAGAGGGCGTCTTTAAAGGCGTCTTCATGAAGCTTGTTGGAGCTTGCTTACTTTCCCAAATAATCCTACAGATGTCCATGCAGGCCAGATATTTTGATTGCTATACACAATTCTGAAAGAGCATAACAAGTTAATTCATTTTGCTGACATGAAGCAAATAAAGGTTAAACAAACGCAATTGCTCCTCTTTCACCTCAGCTGCCAAACTAACCCTGATTCAGATGACCATCCTACCCATGCTAGATTACGGAGACATAATTTATAAATCGGCAGGTAAGGGTGTTCTCCAGCGGTTAGATGTTGTTTACCATTCTCCTTATAGGACACATCACTGCACTCTATACTCCTCTGTAAACTGGTCATCTCTGTATACCCGTCGCAAGACCCACTGGTTGATGCTTATTTATAAAACCCTCTTAGGCCTCACTCCCCCCTATCTGAGATATTTACTGCAGCCCTAATCCTCCACATACAACACCCGTTCTGCCAGTCACATTCTGTTAAAGGTCCCCAAAGCACACACATCCCTGGGTCGCTTGTCTTTTCAGTTCGCTGCAGTTAATGACTGGAACGAGCTGCAACAAACACTCAAACTGGACAGTTTTATCTCAATCTTTTCATTCAAAGACTCAATCATGGACACTCTTACTGACAGTTGTGGCAGCTTCGTGAGATGTATTGTCATCTCTACCTTCTTGCCCTTTGTGCTGTTGTCTGTGCCCAATAACGTTTGTACCATGTTTTGTGCTGTTACCATGTTGTGTTGCTACCATGTTGTTGTCATGTTGTGTTGCTACCATGCTGTGTTGTTGTCTTAGGTATCTCTTTTGGTAGTGTTGTTTTGTCTCTCTTGTCGTGATGTGTGTTTGGTCCTATATTTATATATTATTTATTTTTATTTATTTTTATTTTTAATCCCAGCCCCCGTCCCCGCAGGAGGTCTTTTGCCTTTTGGTAGGCCGTCATTGTAAATAATAATTTGTTCTTAACTGACTTGCCTAGTTAGATAAAGGTTAAATAAAGAATTTAAAATAAATACTATAGCACAGAGAAATACATCTTAAAACATGCTTTTCTGTTATTTTGAAAGAAAATAGTCTTAGTTTCGTTTTTTTATGACCTTCCTAAACAAAATATTTATGGATGTCTTTGTGATTGTGTGTATTTAATAAATTTATTGGTAGGCTACTCGTTGAGTCCCGGATGTTCTACTGTTAAAATGCATACCGCATATCAGTCCTTCATGGCGTTTTGAGGATGAAATGCTCAGTAAGTTTTTGTCTTTCATGATATTGTAACGACCCTGGGTTTATAAGTGTGGATATCGACTCTGCCGCTCGAGCATGCTTTTGGGGGTTCGCTGGGCTTCGGGCCCGACGGTTGAGGGTTCGAAACCTGATCCCTGCCTGTTTCATTACAATATTTATCTTAATGTTTTAAAACTGTTTTAAAATGTATATGTTTATTAAGCTTATGGTCACGACGTCAACTGTACACAAGTAAAAAAATAAATCAAATTGAATAATATATTTGTACCACTTTAGATGCTGTGTTTTTATTTACAGTAGTGACGTTTTTGTCTTTCATGATATTTATGTTAATGTAGGCCTACTACTAGAGTGCAAAATACACATATTTTGGTAAATATGTTAAAGTGGTGGGTGATGTGCAAATGTATTTAATAATAATAATATTGTGAAAAACAAGTGTTTGAAAACTGCCTCCAGCTGTCCATCATTACTGTAAATAAAAACACAGCATCTAAAAGCACCATGACCAGGATCTCTATTCATTTAAGTGAGCAGATTAGAGCTTTCAAGAGGAACGAAAAATCTACTGGAGACATTTCAAAAGTCTTGGGGATAATGGTCACGGACAGTGCTATTCGCAAACACTATCATCAGATGCTTGTGTTACGCCGAACGCGAAAGCCCAGGAAAATTATCAGGTACAGTAGGCTACAATACTGTACTGTAGACAAAAAAAGAATGCTTAAATACTGTAAATCTTCTGCTGGTCTTTACTGTCTGCTGCACATTGATACATTGTATTCCATTTCCAGCAAGACTATTCAAGCCATCGACTCACTGATGGATGAAGATGATGAGCGATCGGCAAAGGCCATCTGGAGTCTACTGGCATCACGGCACAACATCAACATCGCTCTAATCACAGTCAGAAGACAGTTGAAGAAGCTTGAGTTACCTGCTAAATGATTGTGACTATCTCGTTCCTCGCCCTCTTCAACGCGTCATTCTCCGCCTGAGTGGCTCTCTTGTGGGCGTGCTGGCAGGATATGGCAGCATATAGCAGCACCTTCGGTTGTGCTTCAAGAATTCAGCATAGCAAGTTTGGTTATTCACAGGTAAATAGTAATATGCTCTAAACTGCTCTGGTGACAAACAAACTTTGCTGCCCTGTTTCCAAATGTAAAAAAAAATGCTACAGTGCATTTTAACTCAAATTAGCTTTTTTTTTTTTTTTTTTTTCATAAATAAAATGTATGACCAAAAAATATGCCTAATCGTTAGTCTCTACATCAACTAACATATTTTTTGCTTGACTCGTTATGACGTTTTAATTACTTACATTTGCTTCCACCGTAATGTTTTTGTCAGCCATCTTTGCTGAAGAAAGTCACCAGCGATGCCTCGCATAGCATCAAATTCGTCAGTGGAACCACTCGATATGATTGGTCATATAAAAACCTTATGACCCAAATGCATAATGAGTGCTCTAACTCCCCCTTGCGGTGGTCTGGAGCAATGAAGCCGTGACGCTAAGTCCCGCGGCATAAGCTCGCAACTTTTAAAGGAGGAACTGCTGTATGTGTGTGTTCTCGCCCATGTCTCTGTGTGTGGCCCTCAGTCTATAATACTGAGGTGGGAGAGAACAGAAAGCCCTGAGCATCTGACTCTGGCTGTATTTAGTAGAGGGAGAGGAGGAGGCTGTCTTTAGAAGAGGGAGAGGAGGAGGCTGTCTTTAGTAGAGGGAGAGGAGGAGGCTGTCTTTAGTAGAGGGAGAGGAGGAGGCTGTCTTTAGTAGAGGGAGAGGAGGAGGCTGTCTTTAGTAGAGGGAGAAGAAGCTGTCTTTAGTAGAGGGAGAGGAGGAGGCTGTCTTTAGTAGAGGGAGAGGAGGAGGCTGTCTTTAGAAGAGGGAGAGGAGGAGGCTGTCTTTAGTAGAGGGAGAGGAGGAGGCTGTCTTTAGTAGAGGGAGAGGAGGAGGCTGTCTTTAGTAGAGGGAGAGGAGGAGGCTGTCTTTAGTAGAGGGAGAAGAAGCTGTCTTTAGTAGAGGGAGAGGAGGAGGCTGTCTTTAGTAGAGGGAGAGGAGGAGGCTGTCTTTAGAAGAGGGAGAGGAGGAGGCTGTCCTTAGCGGAGGGAGAGGAGGAGGCTGTCCTTAGCAGAGGAAGAGGAGGAGGCAGTCTAGCAGAGAGAGAGGAGGAGGCTGTCTTTAGTAGAGGGAGAAGAGGAGGCTGTTTTTAGCGGAGTAAGAGGAGGAGGCAAACAGCTCCTGGTTATCTTATACAATCGGACAGAGACACTCCAAAGGATGTATAATTACACTAAAATCTTTAGTAGAGGGCACAGAGAAGTCTGAGTATTCATCCCAAAAGGCACCCTATTCCCTATATAGTGCACTACATTTGGCCTAATAGTTTTAGTATGTGGGTCTGATAGTAGCTGCTATGCAATAAATATAAGCTGCAGTTTCTCCACAGAAGGACAAGCTCAAGGAACTCTGTCTCTGTCTGGGTTTAACTTTGACTGTTCAACTTGCCAAAGCCTCCCCATTGCTACGCATGCCAACCTTGAGACTTCGAGATGCGGAAAATATTTTCAGAAGATCTCAGCGCAACTGAAGCATGTAAATAACTGCATTTCAACTGACAGCTCAATTGAATAAGGAATAGCTGACCTCTGGTGTTGTCTAGGATCTGCGTCCCAAATGGCACCCTATTCCCTATTTAGTTAGTGCACTGTAGGGCTCTGGACAAAAGTAGAATAGGGTGCCATTTGGGATGTAGTCATGTTCTGGGTGGGAAAAATAGAAAAGACAGAGAGAAAAAAACACACAGATAGAGAAAATAGGCCCTACATATAGAATGTTTACCAGAATGATGCATTTACCAGAATGATCATCATGGTCGTCCTATTTCTAGATCGTGGCCAACCTTGCAGTATTACCATTTTTTTGTGAACATTATTTGTTCAGAGTGTTCCTTGCATTATTACCTACTGTACAGATGAAAATAACTTTAGATATTAGATAGGCGGTCATTCACCAGCATTTCGACCATTTGACTTTCCTGAATTGGATATTTTGTTCACTGTCTTCTTGGTAAGCAACTCCAGTGTAGATTTAGGTTATTGTTCTGCTGTAAGGTGAATACATCTCCCAGTGTCTGGTGGAAAGCAGACTAAACTAGGTTTTCCTCTAGGATTTAGCCTGTGCTTAGTTTATTTTCTATCCTGAAAAACTCCCCAGCCCTTAACGATTACAAGCATACCCATAACATGATGCAGCCACCATTATGCTTGAAAATATGGAGAGTGTTTAGGGTATAATGTGTTGTTTTGGATTTGCCCCAAACCTAACACTTTGTATTCAGAGCAAAAGTGAATTGCTTTGCCACACTTCCTTCGTTTGACTCTGTCAATTAGGTTAATATTGTGGAGTAACTACAATGATGTTGATCCATCCTCAGTGGACATTCCGGAAGTCAGCATACCAATTGTACGCTGCCGCAAAACATCTGTGGCATTGTGTTATGTGACAAAACTGCATATATTAGATTGGCCTTTCATTGTCCCCAGCACAAGGTGCACCTGTGTAATGATCATGCTGTTTAGCTTCTTGATATGCCACACCTGTCAGGTGGATGGATTATCTTGGCAAAGGGGAAATGCTTACTAACAGGGATGTCAACAAATTTGTGAATACAATTTGAGAGAAATAAGCTTTTTGTGCTTATGGAAAATGTCTGTGATCTTTTATTTCTGCTCATATGACCAACACTTTACATGTTGTGTTTATATTTTGTTCAGTATACTTGAACATCTATGGCAAGACCTGAAAATGGTTGTCTAGCAATGATCAACAACCAATTTGTGCCATCGTTGGTAGGCAGGACACGAGACGCTGAGCAGTAATATGTAGACATTCCTTTATTGTCTTCCAAAAAACAACAAACAAAGAGAGACCCCAACCAGGAACTGATGTGCACTATGCACAAACAATAACCCACACACAGGTGGGAAACTAATCAACTTAAATAGGATACCCAATTAGAGACAACGTAAGGCAGCTGCCTCTAATTGGGGACCAACAAAAACCAAACATAGAGATGCCTAGACATCCCTACTGTCAAGCCCTGACCGTAACCCTAAGACAACATAGAGTTGCCCAGAGGCCTCCCTACAGTCAGGACCTGACAATTTGACAGAGCTTGAAGAATTTTGAAAATAATAATTGGCAAATGTTGCACAATCCAGGTGTGGAAAGCTCTTAAAGTCTTACCCAGAAATACTCACAGCAATAATCGCTGACAAAGTTGCCTTTACAAAGTACTGACTCAGGGGTGTGAATACTTATGCAAATTTGATTTCTGAATTTTATTTTGAATATATTTGCGAACAATTCTAAGAACATATTTTCACTTCGTCATTATGGGGTATTGTGTGTAGATGGGTGAGACAAATTCAGGCTGTAACACAACAAAATGTGGAATAAGTCAAGGGGTATGAATACTTTCTGGAGACACTGTATCTATGGAGAGAGAGAGAGAGAGAGACATGACAATAAGTTATAGAGAGGGGGGGAGAGAGATAGAGAGAGAGAGAGAGAGAGAGAGAGAGAGAGAGAGACACATGACTAGTAGTTATAAAGAGAGGGGGAGAGATAGATAAATCCATGTTTCTTATTATTCTATCTATCCACAGCACTGAGACAACAACCTGCCAGCCACTCAAAGCTGATGAGAGGAAAGCCGTGGCAGCAGATACCAAGCTGGACACAACTACAGACAGGAATGGATGCATTAGAGACACAGGACGACGCAAACATGTCAGCTATCATCGGACACGGAGGTGAGTCCCTCTGTCTAAGTGCTGTGGTTGGGGGGGATGATACATTTACATTTTCAGTCACTTTCCACTTCTCTTTCAAAGTTAAGAAATTAAGAAAGCCTTTGAAGGTGAACAGTCTTTGTATATACAGTGGGGAGAACAAGTATTTGATACACTGCCGATTTTGCAGGTTTTCCCACTTACAAAGCATGTAGAAGCCTGTAATTTTTATCATAGGTACTCTTCAACTGTGAGTGACGGAATCTAAAACAAAAATCCAGAAAATCACATTGTATGATTTTTAAGTAATTAATTTGCATTTTATTGCATGACATAAGTATTTGATACATCAGAAAAGCAGAACTTAATATTTGGTACAGAAACCTTTGTTTGCAATTACAGAGATCATACGTTTCCTGTAGTTCTTGACCAGGTTTGCACACACTGCAGCAGGGATTTTGGCCCACTCCTCCATACAGACCTTCTCCAGATCCTTCAGGTTTCGGGGCTGTCGCTGGGCAATACGGACTTTCAGCTCCCTCCAAAGATTTTCTATTGGGTACAGGTCTGGAGACTGGCTAGGCCACTCCAGAACCTTGAGATGCTTCTTACGGAGCCACTCCTTAGTTGCCCTGGCTGTGTGTTTCGGGTTGTTGTCATGCTGGAAGACCCAGCCACGACCCATCTTCAATGCTCTTACTGAGGGAAGGAGGTTGTTGGCCAAGATCTCGCGATACATGGCCCCATCCATCCTCCCCTCAATACGGTGCAGTCGTCCTGTCCCCTTTGCAGAAAAGCATCCCCAAAGAATGATGTTTCCACCTCCATGCTTCACGGTTGGGATGGTGTTCTTGGGGTTGTACTCATCCTTCTTCTTCCTCCAAACACGGCGAGTGGAGTTTAGACCAAAAAGCTCTATTTTTGTCTCATCAGACCAGATTACCTTCTCCCATTCCTCCTCTGGATCATCCAGATGGTCATTGGCAAACTTCAGACGGGCCTGGACATGCGCTGGCTTGAGCAGGGGGACCTTGTGTGCGCTGCAGGATTTTAATCCATGACGGCGTAGTGTGTTACTAATGGTTTTCTTTGAGACTGTGGTCCCAGCTCTCTTCAGGTCATTGACCAGGTCCTGCCGTGTAGTTCTGGGCTGATCCCTCACCTTCCTCATGATCATTGATGCCCCACGAGGTGAGATCTTGCATGGTGCCCCAGACCGAGGGAGATTGACCGTCATCTTGAACTTCTTCCATTTTCTAATAATTGCACCAACAGTTGTTGCCTTCTCACCAAGCTGCTTGCCTATTGTCCTGTAGCCCATCCCAGCCTTATGCAGGTCTACAATTTTATCCCTGATGTCCTTACACAGCTCTCTGGTCTTGGCCATTGTGGAGAGGTTGGAGTCTGTTTGATTGAGTGTGTGGACAGGTGTCTTTTATACAGGTAACGAGTTCAAACAGGTGCAGTTAATACAGGTAATGAGTGGAGAACAGGAGGGCTTCTTAAAGAAAAACTAACAGGTCTGTGAGAGCCGGAATTCTTACTGGTTGGTAGGTGATCAAATACTTATGTCATGCAATAAAATGCAAATTAATTATTTAAAAATCATACAATGTGATTTTTGTTTTAGATTCCGTCTCTCACAGTTGAAGTGTACCTATGATAAAAATTACAGACCTCTACATGCTTTGTAAGTAGGAAAACCTGCAAAATCGGCAGTGTATCAAATACTTGTTCTCCCCACTGTAAGTAGGTTTGAGAATTTAACATTTGTCTTCCACTTTTTCACATGGTTTCTTTTCTAAAACAAAGCTTACCCAGCTTTCTTTGACACGACTGTTCGAACAGACCTAGCGGTTAAGAGCGTTGAGCCATGGTCAAAAGTAGTGCACTATATAGAGAATATGGTGCCATTTGGGACTCACACAGGATTCTTTACTCTGTCATTTTAAGGTAAGAAAATCTATTTAGTCAGATCTTTCAAGCTGGAATAAGTCTTCAGACACCTTCAAAGCAGAGTCGCCATAGTGACACAGCGGGAGGCGGCAGTCACTATGTAAAACACAGGAGAAGACGGCTTAAGTGTTACCAGAATCATAAGCGACTGGAATCACAGACTGGCTGGTTGAACTTTAAAGAACAGCTGCCTGCTGCACTTTGGTTTAAAGCTTAGCAAGATGAACAAGATGGTGCCAACAGACACGTGCTAGACAATTCTGTTTATTTTATTGTTATTTCTTACATTATTTGCTCACAAGTTTTTTGCATTATTACCTTCAGTAGGAAATAAACGATTTTAGATCGGCGGACACTCGCCTGAAATCCGAGCAGAAATGTGACTTCCCTGACCTGGATCCAGAGAAGAAGTAGAAGGAGTGGGGCCCTAGTCAGACTCAGTTGGCGTGCATACCATCAACCGCTTCAGAGTATATTACTTGATAACGTTGGGCCAGTAACCGAAAAGTTGCTGGATCGAATCCCCAAGCCGACAAGGTGAAAGCCTGTAGATGTGTCCTTGAGCAAGGCACATAAATCTAATTTGTTCCAGGGGCGCCGTACTACTATGGCTGTCCCTGTAAGTAGGCCGTCATTGTAAATAAGAATTTGTTCTAAACTGACTTGCCTAGTTAAATAAAGGTTAAAGTAAAAAATATATATATATAATAATAATGAAATGTTGTTCCACCTGTGACGATTAGAACTTATCCAAACCAAAAACCATGGATAGACGGCAGCATTCGCACAAAACTGAAAGCACAAACCACCGCATTTAACCATGGCAAGGTGACTGGGATGTAAGACCCTCACAGACTTCTACAGATGCACCATTAAGAGCATCCTGTCGGGTTGTATCACAGTCTGGTACGGCAATTGCACCGTCCGCAACCACAGGGCTCTCCAGAGGGTGGTGCAGCCCAATGCATCACCGGGGGCACACTGCCTGCTCTCTAGGACATCTACAGCACCCGGTGTCACAGGAAGGCCAAGAAGATCATCATGGACCTCAGACCCCAGACCCCAAGCCATGGCCTGTTCACCCCAGTATCATCTATAAGGTAGAGACAGCACATATGCAAAGCTTGGACCGAGAGACTGAGAAACAGCTTCCATCTCCAGGCCAGTCAACACTAGTCACCACTAGCCGGCCTCCTCCCAATACCCTGCCCTGAACCATAGTCACTGTTCTAGCCGGCTACCAAGACTGCTGCCCTATGTACATAGAGTCATTGAACACTGGTCACCTGAATAATGTTTATATACTGTTTTACCCACTTTATATGTATACTGAACAAAATTATAAAAGCAACATGCAACAACTTCAAAGATGTTACTGAGTTACAGGTCATAGAAGGAAATAAATTAATTGTGCCCTAATTTATGGATTTCACATGACTGGGCAGGGGCACAGCAATGGGTGGGCCTGGGAGGGCATAGGCCCAGCCTCTTGCGAGCCAGGCCCACCCACTGGGGAGCTAGGCCCATCCAATCAGAATTAGTTTTTCCCCACAAACTGGCTTTATTACGTGGGCTGACTTGGTTACACGTGGTCTGCGGTTGTGAGGCCGGTTGGACGTATTGCCAAATTGGAGGCAGCTTATGGTAGAGAAATGAACATTAAATTATCTGGCAACAGTTCTGTTGGACACTCCAGAACGAAAATACACATAAGACAGATACACGATACATGATACATAGAGCGGCAGTATGAAAAAGTATAAAAATACAAGAAGTCTGGAGTGCAAAAAAGCTATAAAAAGACATTGCATAGTATGGGTGTATGGCTGAATATGTACACTATATATTGTTACAGAGTGTTAGGTGAAAAAAATACAAATATTGTAAGTTGATATAGATAAATAAGGAGTATTTGCATGGTTGAGGATCAGTCCAGAGGGAGCAGGGACGGAGGTGGGGAGGGGGTCGCTGATTGTCTCAATAGAGGTGTTGTGAGCAAAGTGGGGGTGGGACATCCGTGAGGGTGTGTGGCCTGGGGAGCTGGAGGGGAGGTGGACAGTGCCAGTATCGAACCTGTTAAAAAATTGGTTCAGCTCATTGGCTCTGTCCTGGGTCCCCTCCGTCTGCCCACTGTTTGACTTTTTGAAGCCAGTGATATTTCACATACCCTTCCACACCTCTCTCACCTGGCTATGCCTCAGCTTGTCCTCCATCTTCTCCTTTTACCCTTTCTTCCCCTCAGCAATATGCAACGTCAGCTCCCTCTGGACGCATTTCAATTTGTCCTTGTCCCCCTCCTTGAAGGCCCTCTTCTTCTCATTCAGCAGGGCCTTCAGGTCGCTGATGACCCAGGGTTTATTATTTGGAAAACAGCATACCTTCCTGGTGGGTACAGTGTTGTCACAAAAATTAATATAGTCTGTTATGCAGTCAGTGAGTCCATCGATGTCCTCCCCATGAGCCTCACAGAGCACATCCCAGTCTGTTGTTTCAAAGCAGTCCTGTAGGGCCTCATTTGCCTCCGGGGACCATCTCCTAATGGTCCTAGTGGTCGCAGGCTGCTGTTGGACCAAAGGCCTGTAGAGTGGGGTGAGGTGGACAAGGTTGTGATCCGATCTACCGAGGGGAGGGAGTGTAGTGGAGTTGTATGCATCCTTCACATTAGCATATAACAAGTCCAGAGTTGTATTATTCCTGGTTGGGCACTTCATGAACTGTTTGAACGTGGGCAGCGTTGAAGAGAGAGATGCATGGTTAAAATCCCCCGAAATGGCAAAGAAAGCACTGGGATGCGTTGTCTGTAACCTCGCGATAGCAGAGTGGATGACGTATTAAAACAACAATTAACGCACGAACAATGGGAGCTGCTTAACAATCTCTAATCGCTCTGTATAAGATTGTCTACTAAATGACTAAAATGTAACCTTGCCATATCTGTGTGCACCAATAGCTGACAGCTAGAAGTAATGGCCTCCATCAGAGGTCTGTTTATCATGGCTGTTCCCTGAAGGTCAGAGAGCTGAGGAGAGAGGACAGGAGCTAAAACCAACTGCTCATGGGAAGATATAGGGCTATGACGGCGAAACCACCGACTCACCACAGATAAATCTGTTGCGATAGTCGGTGGAAATTAGCTCTGACTGCGGTCGTTTCTGTAGATGCCTAGCTAATGCTGCGCATGTAGCTAGCGACCTTTTTTTATTAGCTTTTGATCCTCAAGGACAGAGTTACTACAGTTGGAGCGAATACGACAGATCCCTGTGACTTTTTCATCCATCTTTATTTTATTGAATCACCATATCGTGCTCCATTGCCTGAACATAAATGAGTTTTAACTACAGATTAGATTACCAGTACCCAATCCTAACCTGTAATATGTGTAGTCAAAAACATAATTTTCCTGTAAAAAATAAATAAAAAATTAAAGAATATATATATTTCCACACCATGAGGTCGAAATAATATGAGATTGTGAAAATGAAGATAATGCCATTTATTGCAAGAGCTTCTTGAGAAAAAAACCACCTGGAATTTCAGCCTGTTCAGGTTGGATGGAGTTTTTGACCCACAGCATGACATCACAATCTGATTGTTCTGACCAATGACCATTTATATTTTATTTGCATATGTATCCTGCCTGTGTGTGCTGAGAGCCATGTTGCATCACAGCAGAAATCCTCCCAGCCTTGCTTTGGCAATGTAAATACTTTCCCCATGCCAATAAAGAGAGAAACTGACTAACAGCAGGGGGAGGAGGAGAGGGAGAAGGGTGGGTGAGAGGGAGGGAAGGAAAGAGGGTGAGAGAGACAGAAAGGAGGGGGAGAGGGAGAAGGGTGGATGAGAGGGAGGGAAGGAAGGAAAGAGGGTGAGAGAGACAGAAAGGAGGGGGAGAGGGAGAAGGGTGGGTGAGAGGGAGGGAAGGAAAGAGGGTGAGAGGGAAAGAGAGAGTTAGACTGAGGTGAGAGCCTGTGCCAAACTTGTAAGGTCTAAGCAGGAATGTAAAGCTCAAAATCCATCAAGGCTACATGTGCACTACTCTCTGATCTAATTGCTGTGAAGTTTGCTGAAGGCTCTGGCTGTTCTAAAGCTGTAATAGTCTGTTCGCTCTCTCCCTTTTTGATTATGTGCGACTGGTCTTGACTGCTGATGCTCATCAGTGGCAACTTGACTTTGAGCCAATCAGAGAGCACGAACCCTCACGTGGAGGAAATAAGAAGCCATTTTCTCCGTACATCCAGGGATGAGCCAGTTACACTTCCTATGCAATGTAGGCTATGGGATGGTAGCTAGCTAAGTGCACAGACGCAATGCACACAACACTACATACTTCCTCCAAGAAAGCTAACCACTGTAGCTAGTGTTGACATTATAATTAAATCACAATGGATTAGCTAGTTTCCATGAAACAGCTGCCTGTGATAGCTGCTGCATTAGTGTCTTAGCTGTCTAGCTAGCTACAGTCGTATGCAAAGGTTTGGGCACCCCTCTGAGGCTGCATAATAATTTACTCTGTCTTCACAGAAAATGATCACAGTGGCATGCCATTCATTTTCTAATAAAAGCTGAGTACTGGGGTATTGTCCAGACAAAGATTTTTAGTGTAGCAATATTAAGTTGTATGAAATTAAATCAGATGTGAAAAATAGGCTATGCAAAAATTTGGGCAGCCTTGTCATTCTGTTGATTTGAATACCTGTAACTACTTAGCACTGATTAATTGGAACACACAATTGGTTTGGTGATCATGAGAAAAGGTATTTAAGGTGGCCAATTGCAAGTTGTTGTTCTCTTTGACTCTCCTCTGAAGAGTGGCAACATGGGGGCCTCAAAACAACTCTCAAATGACCTGAAAACAAAGATTGTTCAACATTATGGTTTAGGGGAAGGCTACAAAAAGCTATCGCAGAGATGTAAGCTGTCAGTGTCCACTGTGAGGAACATAGTGAGGAAATGGAAGACCACAGGCACAGTTCTTGTTAAGGCCAGAAGTGGCAAGCCAAGTAAAATATCGGAGAGGCAAAGGCGAAGGATGGTGAGAACAGTCAAAAACAGCCCACAGACCACCTCCAAAGACCTACAACATCATCTTGTTGCAGATGGTGTCACTGTGCATCATTCAACAATTCAGCGCACTTTGCACAAGGAGAAGCTGTACGGGCGAGTGATGCGGAAGAAGCCTTTTCTGCACACACGCCACAAACGCACATTTGGACAAGCCAGCTTCATTTTGGAATAAGGTGCTGTGGACTGATGAAACAAAGATTGCGTTATTTGGTCATAACAAGGGGCGTTATGCATGGCGGCAAAAGAACACAGCGTTCCAAGAAAAACACTTGCTACCCACAGTAAAATTTGGTGGGGGTTCCATCATGCTGTGGGGCTGTGTGGCCAGTGCCGGTACTGGGAATCTTGTTAAAGTTGAGGGTCGCATGGATTCCACTCAATATCAGCAGATTCTTGGGAATAATGTTGAAGAATCAGTCACAAAGTTGAAGTTATGCCGGGGCTGGATATTTCAACAAGACAACGACCCAAAACACTGCTCAAAATCTACCCGGGCATTTATGCAGAGGAACAAGTACAATGTTCTGGAATGGCCATCCCAGTCCCCAGACCTGAATATCATTGAGAATCTGTGGGATGATTTGAAGCGGGCTGTCCATGCTCGGCAACCATCAAACCTAACTGAACTGGAGATGTTTTGTAAGGAGGAATGGTCCAAAATACCTTCATCCAGAATCCAGACACTCATTAGATGCTATACGAAGCGTCTAGAGGCTGTTATTTTAGCAAAAGGAGGCTCTACTAAATATTGATGTGATTATTCTGTTGGGGTGCCCAAATTTATGCACCTGTCTAATTTCGTTTTGATGCATATTGCACATTTTCTGTTAATCCAATAAACCTAATTTCACTACTGAAATATTACTGTGTCCATCAGTTATTTGATAGATCAAAATTAAATTGCTGATCCAAACACCCAATTATTTATAAATGGAAATCATGGAAATTGTCAGGGGTGCCCAAACTTTTGCATACGACTGTATGTTGTGCTGACACTTTTCAGAGGTGCTAAGTACTGTCGGCAGGCTAACGTTAGACAATCCTACTGGTGTGTCTGAGCTGTAAGATTTATCCTACATTTTTTTGTCAGTTGGTCACATTGGAACTTTTTTCCTGGGGAGACAGTTGCCAATTATTAAAATTAGTTGATTTTATAGTCATTCCTGTATGGCCCCAAATATAATTGATCGGCAATACTGTCAGCACACAGAGTCCCTTTAACCAGGTGTCCTGCAGGAGTCTCATACAGTACTGCAGAAACCTTAGTCTCCCTGAGAAGAACAAACAACCCTGCAACCCTGTCCATCCCTGTCTCTCTCCTGTTGCAGTGTGTTGTTTGACGATGATCTCTCCCCTCGGCCCCGCGCTTCCAAGGGGAAGAAGAAGAGGAGGAAATCGGAGCGAAAGAGAAAGAGGAAGAGGTCAGTTCAAAAATGAAACCAGCACTCTATTGGCCTTGTGCGATGGGTCTATTGTTGGACATGTTCTAACTGCTCTCTGAGCAAATTGAAATTGCAGATTTGATAGAAGCCACTGCTTTTAGATAATGGCACGTGTGTGTGTGTGTGTGTGTGTGTGTGTGCGTGGTCATAATGTTTTTTTGTGGTTTCTGTCATAGGTCTCCGTACTACAGTTTGTCTCCGGTGAGGAAGAAGAAGAAAAAGAAGAAGAAGAGTTCTAAGAAAAGCAAACGCCACAGGTAGCTACTTCCTGTACCATGTCATAATGTGAAACTCCACAGGTAGCTACTTCCTGTATCATGTCATAATGTGAAACGCCACAGGTAGCTACTTCCTGTATCATGTCAAAATGTGAAACTCCACAGTAAGCTACTTCCTGTATCATGCCATAATGTGAAACTCCACAGTTAGCTACTTCCTGTCTCATGTCAGAATTTGAAATGCCACAAGTAGCTACTTCCTGTATCATGTCATAATGTGAAACGCCACAGGTAGCTACTTCCTGTATCATGTCATAATGTGAAACGCCACAGGTAGCTACTTCCTGTATCATGTCATAATGTGAAAAGCCACAGGTAGCTACTTCGTGTATCATGTCATAGTGTGAAACTCCACAGTTAGCCACTTTGTGTATCATGTCATAATGTGAAAAGCCACAGGTAGCTACTTCCTGTATCATGTCATAATGTGAAACGCCACAGGTAACTACTTCCTGTATCATGTCATAATGTGAAACGCCACAGGTAGCTACTTCCTGTATCATGTAATAATGTGAAACGCAACAGGTAGCTACTACCTGTATCATGTCATAATGTGAAACGCCACAGGTAGCTACTTCCTGTATCATGTCATAATGTGAAATGCCACATGTAGCTACTTCCCGTATCATGTCATAATGTGAAACACCACAAGGTAGCTACTTTCTACATGGTAATGTTGTTGTTCATCAGTATTGAAATGAGTTACTTTGAAGTTAATGTCTTTCACCAGAAGACACTCTATGGGTCTGGCACGCAAGATTACTTTGGCAATAACTAAAACATCTATTATAGACTTTATATATATATTATACTCCAACTGATCTATTACATCACTAAGGTATGATGTTGGGTAGCAGTGGCTGAGTTAGTATAAATAGCAGGCCTCTCCCTCAAATAAATGGCAAGGAACTAGTGATAGTGTCAGCAACAACAATAACCAATTTTGTTTTTCTTTTCCAGGTACACCTCTAAAAAGACAAAGCACAGCTCTTCTAGCTTGAAACATAAGAGGAAGGATGATCGAAAACACAAGAAAAGGTTGGACAATATGGTTTTTCATCAATTCAGGATCATATATCTTTCAATCACTGTAGATTTTCAAGCAGTGACGTGTGGTCAAGGTAAGCAGGGCAAGCAGTGCTTACCCTGTGATATAATTAAATTAAAAACCTTTTCTGAAAAGCCAAATTAAAATATAATAAATGTTACTTTTTTTTCGTTATGTCATTATTGTCAGCGAATCTGGAAGGGATAAGGGCAAAACGTCTGAAGGAAAATATGCTTAATAAATGAACAAATTAATTCACTATTAGCATATAAATTCTGAGTGACATCACTGAGTGCAGTGTACGCATCTATTCAATGAAGTTGCGCCGCAAATAAACTGGAATTTGACTAAAGCGGGACTCGGACCTATTAGCCTAGACTTAGTTTATTCCTGAGACCTAATTGCTTCTTCATTTAGGTTATGTTCAATTTATTTAATTCGTCAGGCTTGGAATTCAAAATAACATACATTTAAATTCGTTAGGCAATTTTATTGTTAGTGTTTCTACATTTCTTCCGGGGTGATGGTTTCTGATAATGGGCCTCTGTACGACAATGTAGGTATTCCATAAAAAATCAGCCATTTCCAGCTCCAATAGTCATTTACAACATTAACAATGTCTACACTGTATTTCTGATCAATCTGTTGTTATTTTAAATGGACAAAATTAGCTTTTCTTTCAAAAACAAGGACATTTCTACGTGACCCCAAACTTTTGAACGGTAGTGTGTATCGAGTCGGTTTGTCTTAGCTCTGCCAAGCGCACACACACACACACACACACACACACACACACAAAGACACACAGACAGAGCTGCAGGCATTAGTCTGTAAACAGCTGAGGGTTGATCCCTGTTCAGCCTTAGATGACATTTACTATGAGGCTGCTGCCTGGTTCTCCTGTATAGACTGGGGTACGTCCTGAGCTGGCCGCCTGTGTCCCCTTGTTCCACTGCAGTTTTTCCACTGTCACAAACTAGGCCATGATTGTTCAATCATAACCAGTTAGGAAGTCCTTCTGATGGCATTATGAAATAACTTTAACTACAGCTGTTCAAACAGTAAACATTGTCCCAGTGATTACATTATGTATTCTCACAGCTGCACAATTAGTGCCATTTTCACTTAATGGTTTTTGTCCTATCCAATCCCGAACAAGCACAGTTGACAGTATATCTAGAGGATTGTGGGCCATAAAATGCCCTCTCAAAACTAAGTTTTGGACTGAAGTGTAGACTTTGATGTAGTGACGTTTTTAACTCCTTAATATTTGTGTCTACAGAAATCATCTGCACAGACCAGTGGATCACCCTGCGTTGGGAAGCATAGCAGCCCTGAGGGAGGACTCTGGTTCAGCACTGGACCACGGAGAGTTAGAGTGGGAGCCGGCCGTCAAGTCAGTGTGTAAAACAGCTCCAATGTTTCGCTCCGTCCTTTCCACCGGCACCGTAAGTGTTCCTCTGGAGCCTAAACTAATGTACCTTCCAGTGGTTTAGCTTTATTACTCTATAAAGGTCATATGAAACCTCCTGCTTCCTTGTCCGAAGCCGAAGTTTCTGGGCAATGTTTTTATTTAACACATTTACATATAGAATATCAGATTGTTTAAAAGCTGGAACCCATATCCTCTCTCAAGATCAAACTATTTTACAAACAATCTTCATCAGATATCCTGCCAGTTGCACCTTTTCTCATTGCTTTTAGTATATCGAATGTGCAATAAGTGCAGTTGTCTGTAATTAAACCCTGCGCACTAAGGACTGTATTTTAAGGGAATTACTATTATTACCCCAAATGATATCATACACACATTTAGCTATATAAGTATCTCTTCCGGTCATTTACCTGTACAGTTTGTGTAAACATGCAAGTATTCACTTATCTGTAAATATAACTGTATACCTAACTGTACAGCTAATTTAACTAATTTAACCATGCAAAATTTTCACTTACCTGTTAATTTACCCAGTCTGTCTATTAAGTAAACTATTATTACCCTCGCTCATATCATACGCATTTTTAGCTACTGAAGTATTTCTCTGCCATCGACCTGTATAGTATAGTTAACCATCCAACATCCACCAATGTATAGTGTACAATGTATAGTGTACATATTCAGCCAACCACTCATACTATGCAATGTCCTTTTATAGCTTTTTTTTTTTTTTTTTTTTGCACTCCAGATATCTTGTATTTCTATACTTTTTCATACTGCCGCTCTATGTATCATGTACCGTGTATCTGTCTTTTGTGTACTTTTCGTTGTGGCATTTTGCACCTGCCCTGTGTTTTGTTGTAGCTGCTTGACAATGAAATTTCCCCCCCGGGGGATCAATAAAGTACTTATCTATCTATCTATCTATCTATACTGTAAAACATTTTATTTTTCTTCCTATCAACATCTTCTTTAATCAAAATCTGGGGATATAGTCTTTCAAGGGTAGTTTCACTTTTGAATCCAACTTATTTTACATGACCTGTCCGAATCATGTTGTTTCCTGACATCTTTTTTTATTTTTTTTATGAACTCTTCATTTAGCAGTAATGTCATCTGTTCATGTTTTTCTGTTTATCTAACACCATTAAATAAACACAAACGTAGCAGAAACAGCACCCGGGGAACTTGCTGGTGGTAGGCAGCTAATGACAAAAAATAACAAAAAATGAGTTTTCAATTATCAACACAATGACCGCTGGCAAGATTACAACACATACTGTAGAAGTTTATTTTGGATTCAGTTCAGCTGTATTTCTTGAGCTCAAGCATATAAGTACTTTTTTTTTTTTTTCATCAAAACAATACTTTTTATCGCTTGTTTATGGATGGCTATTGGCCCTGCATTGTAGCAGTATTAGAGACTTCGGTGATGGTGATCCTTCAGATATTTCAGATCTAAAATAGTTACTTCTGAAAGTGGCGTTTCCTAGTTGTATTTGATTTTAAACACAGCTCAGCTCCGTTTGTTCGTTGACTCATTGTCTCATGCTCGCTGAGGCGTGAGATACATTTATCTCCAGTGATAATTCAATTATGCTAATTACTCCTCAACTTTCAAGGGTTTTAATTAAATTAACCATCATTGAAAGTAGATTAGTCCTCATTTTAATATGGATACGGTAGTAATATTTTAGAAACTCGTTCATTTCTGGCGTATGTTCGATATTTCCTCCCAATCAAAGCAACCCACAAAGGGAAAGGTGGGTATGAACAGAACAAACACACTCATGAACTCCCAGGTAGTTTGAACACCGAATATGTGGCAGATATTTAAAAAAAACTGCTGCATATCCCAAATGGACTTAACAAAATGGTGTGTGTGTGTTTAGGGGTGGTTTCAGTGCAACAGGTGGCTACTTTGAGTAACTAGTGTTCTGATTGCCAGCAGAATAACACTGACTATTAGGATAGCACTTGAGGTACAAGATTGAATCAATTCAAGAATATTTGTTTGTGCCCTGTGATGGGTGGTTTTTGTTTTGATGTTTTCCCTGGGATTTTTAGTCTTAGTTCTGGTCTGACGTTGCAGCCTGGGGACTGGATTATCTGAAAAAGATTTAGGAAGGACAGAGTTTAATCAATCTACGATGAGAGGTAAAGAGAGATTATAATCTTTTAGGAGGGAATGAATTTGGGTTAGCCAAACATTCAATAATTTGTTATCTCTTTGTTCTCTTCAGCAGGAAAAACGTTTATATTATTCCTGTATAGTCCTTTAGGAACAGCAACCACTCTTTTACTGTAAAACTAATTCACTTACTTTAGTCAAAAAAAAACTACAGTCTAGTTTACAAAACTGGTATGAATATCTAAGTACATTCATTTTGGCCTCACAGACGTGTAACGTGTTTCCCAGATTGACTACACAATAAAAGCTTGTTATGGGCTTCTAGACCCGAGAAAACTCTTAAATTATGGGAAGAAAAGTGCCAATAACAGTAACTGGCTCTGGGTTTGGAGAGAGGGTTATTGTCTTTCTATTGCAATTTACGACTCTAATGATGCACTTTATGTTACCTACTCTTCCCCTTTCTTACACCTTACCTACTTAAGGAGGAAATCTTGATTGGTAAGTCGACGCTATCCGCAGACTTAGGGATTTACTGTACCTAGGGTTCGCTGCAGGATAATTATTTTCTTCTTGCAGGGAAAAAAGCACCATGTGTCCTATTCTGAGGGCTTTCTAAGTTAGACTGATGGGATATCTCTGTCTGCAATCTATTTCATTTGTACATAATGCCCATTTTGTGATGTTTGTTCAGTGTTCTTTAAAACAGGCTTTGTAACGGGGCCATTGTTTTGCATTCTTTCATTCTTCTCCCTTTCTCTCACTCGACTTAGCTAAAGCCGTTGGTAGTTTTATTCACACATTAGTAACTCACACATTTCTCCCTTTCATATGTTTGTTTTAGTTAAGTTAATCAAAAATAGGAATAAATCTTTCAATTTGGTTTAGTTTAGTTTTTCTTTCAAAGTTATTCGCATGACACAAATTTGCATGACATCTTTTCAAGTTCTCTGTACCCCCGCCCCGCCCCACCCCCAATAAAAAAACATATATTCTCTGTGTTTTGGAAGAGAAAAACGTGCCTTTGTAGAGTATTCCCAATTCATCATACAGGTAGTTTCTTAATGAACTAAACCAACATTTTCTGTCTGTTTACAGGTCTTGCAGTCAAAACCTGGAGGTGAGGTTTTAAACACAACAGTGATTCTCCGTCACACTTTGACGAATCAGAGCAAAGGACCACAGGATTACGATTCCGGGAATGACACGTCTTCACCACCATCAACCAAAACCGGCATTTCAAAGTCAAACGTCATCGGCGACAAAAAGGTCCTATGTCAAGCGCCGGCTTCACCGGATAAACTGAAGTTTAGGGACGGAGACAACGCGTCCGATTCTGGGAACTCTGTGACCAGCTATGCTTCCCTGTGTAAACCTCTGCATGTGGAATGTGGTTTGTCTACTCCTATTTTCAACGGGAACAGCAAGAGGTGAGCTTCCTATCCTTGAAGAATATCATACTATAGATGATAAAAAGTGCTACTTGATGTCAAGGATCAGAAATGTTTATTGATTTACGTTTTACTCAAAATGTAAGCCAGCCATATATATATATAGTGTAAGGAGGACATCTCCATATTATCACAATTGCAGCAGACATTGATAAAACATTGGTGTTATCATTGCAGTGAGCCTGTGACGACCTCAGGATGTTGGGCCAAGGTGGGAAGACCTCAGAAGACTGCCTCCATCTCTCCGTTGAGGACAGTGGCCTCTTCACGAAAGAGGACTAAAGCCAACTCCTCCTCCAGCAGCAGCAGAAGCAGGAGTAGATCCTCTGGGAGCTCCAGACACTCTGGACGCTACTCTCGAAGCCGATCACTGTCATCCGCCAGGTTGGATTTATTTAGGTTCTAATGTACTTCACTGACACCTCCAGCAGCCACTTGAAAACAATGTGGGCTTCGCTGAGCTCTGTTTTAAGTAAATGTGTTGTGCTTTGGTGTTAAGGTCATACTCCCGTTCACCAAGCTACTCAGCTGGTTTGAGGAGGAAAGGAAGTGTAGGCAGTGGGAGGTCCAGAGGAAGATACTACAGATACAGCGAAGACAGGTAAAAAAAAAAGCTTTGACCATCTACTACTACTAGCATAATGTTCTAGTAAGGTGGGTGTAAAATATATCCAAATGATAGAATTGCTAACGAGACATGCCTTATGGTACGTCTTTGCAATCTGACATTGGTAGGATTCGAGAGAGGAAGAGGGACCCCAGCTCCTGTGAGAAGGATGTGAAACACAGCAGTCGGAAGCATAGCGGGAAGAGGCAAAGACGTAGATCCTACTCTCCCATGAGGAAAAGGAGGAGAGATTCACCCAGTCATCTGGAAGCCAGGAGGATAACCAGGTCTGATATTGTCTTTTCAGCTGATACACTTTCACACATTTGTGACAGGCATGGTTTTATTCATACATGTATGTAAGTATTTTATTTGACCCCCAGTTTGCCTCTTTTGTCGGACTGGGCTGTGAAAAGAAGGCAATAAACCGGATTCATTGTCTACTAGTCTAAGCAAGCTGCAATAGATCAAGTGAGACAGATACATTGCATTCGGAAAGTATTCAGACCCCTTGACTTTTTCCATATTTTGTTACATTACAGCCTTATTCTAAAGTGTATTAAATAGTTTTTTTCCCTCATTAATCTACACACAATACCCCTTTATGACAAAGAAAAAACAGTTTTTTAGAAATGTTTGCTAATAAAAAAATAAAAAAAAATAAAAATAAATAAATATATATACGGAAATATTACATTTACATATATATTCAGACACTTTACTCAGTACTTTGTTGAAGCACCTTTTGGAAGCGATTACAGCCTCGAGTCTTCTTCGGTATGACGCTACAAGCTTGGCAAACCACTATTTGGGTTGTTTCTCCCATTCTTCTCTACAGATCCTCTTAAGCTCAGTCAGGTTGGATGGGTAGTGTCGCTGCACAGCTATTTTCAGGTCCCTCCAGAGAAGTTAGATCGGGTTCAAGTCCGGGCTCTGGCTGGGCCACTCAAGGACATTCAGAGACTTGTCCCGAAGCCACTCCTGCATTGTCTTGGCTGTGTGCTTAGGGTCATTGTCCTGTTAGAAGCTGAACCTTCACCCCAGTCTGAGGTCCTGAGCGCTCTGCAGCAGGATCTCGCTGTAC
This sequence comes from Thymallus thymallus, assembly GCA_023634145.1. Taxonomy (NCBI): domain Eukaryota; kingdom Metazoa; phylum Chordata; class Actinopteri; order Salmoniformes; family Salmonidae; genus Thymallus; species Thymallus thymallus. Next base: position 6,181,226 of record CM042402.1, on the reverse strand, counting down.
TTTGCTCCGTTCATCTTTCCCTCGATACTGACTAGTCTCCCAGTCCCTGCCGCTGAAAAACATCCCCACAGCATGATTCTGCCACCACCATGCTTAACTGTAGGGATGGTGCGATGGTTCCTCCAGATGTGACGCTTGGCATTCAGGCCAAAGAGTTCAATATTGGTTTCATCAGACCAAAGAATCTTGTTTCACATGGTCTGAGAGTCCTTTAGGTGCTTTTTGGCAAACTCCAAGCTGGCTGTCATGTGCCTTACACTGAGGAGTGGCTTTGTCTGGCCACTCTACCATAAACGCCTGATTGGTGGAGTGCTGCAGAGATTTTTGTCCTTCTGGAAGGTCCTCCCATCTCCACAGAGGAACTCTGGAGCTCTGTCAGAGTGACCATTGGGTTCTTGGTCACCTCCCTGACCAAGGCCCTTCTCCCCCGATTGCTCAGTTTGGCCGGGCGGCCAGCCCTAGGAAGAGTTTTGGTGGTTCGAAACTCCACCATTTAAGGATGATGGAGGCCACTGTGTTCTTGGGGACCTTCAATGCTGCAGACATTTTTTTGTACCCTTTGTGCCTCAACACAATCCGGTTTCAGATCTCGTAAGGACAATTCCTTCGACCTCATGGCTTGGCTAAATAAGGAATTTTAGTTATAATTTTTAACATTTCTAAAAACCTGTTTTTGCTTTGTCATTATGGAGCATTGTGTGTAGATTGATTAGGAAAATGTCTTATTTAATCCATTTTAGAATAAGGCTGTAATGTAACAAAATGTGGAAAAAGTCAAGGGTTCTGAATACTTTCTGAATGCGCTGTAAATGAAACTGTTGTGCTCAGCGTATTGTTGTTTCAAGGTGTTAAAGAAGTTTCTCCTGACCTGAACACGAGCTGCAATCAATTTCTGAAGTGTAACATAACAATCCAGGCATGATTACTTAGGCCAGTATTCAATCAATGTACGATTCACCCTGTATGTTAAGAGCAAGCTATGATGTCATGACAATATCCAATTTACAATGTCCATGAGAGGAACGTGGTTAGCACCTCCGATTCAGCATAAACATTCAGAATGAAAACGCAATGCATGTTTTCCAAAATCTGCAGTTGATTGAATTGGAACCTTATTTTTTATTATTGACGTGTTTAATCCAATCCCTTTCATGCTAACCATCTCTCTGATTCCCCACAGTGCCAGGAAGAGACCCATCCCCTACTTCCGGCCCAGTCCTTCGTCCAGCAGTCGCTCTACCAGTGTATCCTCTTGGAGCAGCCTCTTCACAAGGAGCCGCAGCCCCAGTCCTGGCCTCTGCCTCAGTCGATCCAGGAGTAGGAGTTACTCTTCCTACAGTCGCTACAGTCGCAGCTCGTCTTGGAACTCCATCTTTGGGAGTCGGAGCCGGAGTCGGAGCTATGACTTGTTGGACGGTTACAGCAAGAACAAGAACCGGCGCTGAGTTATCAACAGACTGAGTTATCAACAGACTGAGTTATCAACAGACTGAGTTATCAACAGACTGAGTTATCAACAGACTGAGTTATCAACAGACTGAGATATCAACACACTGAGTTATCAACAGACTGAGGAGGAGAATGCACTATGATTCCCCAGGTCAACAGGAGATCCGCAAAAGTATTGGGACATGTTTTCATCTCTCTGCATCATTCCATGTTAGATCCCTGAGCCAGAACCTTCAAGCAAGTGTTTTACCATACATTGAATTCCTTGGCAGATGAATTCCTGTCTTGAATTGAAGCAGTGCTGTTCACATTGCCCAGACAGAAACCACTGGAAATAGATTGATTGAATGTTGTCTTTGGTAAATTTTTGTCCGTCCCCAGTGTATTTGCAATGGTTAGAGACTGTTTTTTCTTGTGACACTGACGTCCATGAGTGAAACGAAGGCTGAAGGAGCACCATTAATTTGACCCTCTGATAAACTCTTCATTTTATAACAACTCTTAACTTTAATTTCTGATCTGGGATGTGCACTACAAACGGCGTGAGAGTTTTTTAGGAACATAGGAAAAGGTGTGTTGCTTCTCTGATCTCAGCTCTTCAGAAGGTAGAGCACAAACATGCCTCCTCTGAGAAATGGAGGAGGAGGAGGAGGAGGAGGAGGAGGTGGTCCCGGTGGCAAACAAACTGCTTGTCAGCTCAAATTCCAGATTTATTTATCCTCTGATCAAGTGGAAAGCAATTGAAATGTCATTGCTTGTAAGATGATGGTGAATGATCGAACCACTCTGCAGAAGGCCAGGACTGAGAAAAGGGTTTGTCAGAAAATGTCCAGGAAAGCATTATTTTCCCCAATAACCCCTAGTGACACTGTACAATTTGGATATCTAAATTGCAACACCTGGGGTAGGGGTTAAATTACAATTTCAACACTGTTTAATATTTAGGTTGTCATATTTATTCATTCATCTTGGTAGTTATCTATTGATGCATTTATTTATGGTTGATCTATATGTGTTCTATGTGTTCTATTCCTTTGACTTAAACTTGAATAAGAGAGAGTGTTTAAATGTTCAACTTTTCTGTTTGACAGAGAGGAAATTCAACATTGGATGAATCAAATCTAGTATTTTATATAACGGTCTGAAATAGCACTGTAACATAATTTGCTTGAATTTAATGTGTTTGGTATTTCAGAACCTCATCGGCCTTGTTTTGTGGTCTGTCCGCCAAAGGTCAAGTAGAACGTGTTTACCGTTATATTTCAGCATTTGTGTCACCTCTCGGTAATGGTCTATGTTTGTTTCTATACAACACCATTGTGTGACTGGGGTTATATTATGTCTATGATGTAATGTAATGGTCTGAATGAGGAAAGTTCCGGTTTAAACTCTACAATGGACAATCTGAATGCCGGTCTGTTTGTGCTTTCACGCCAACTCACTGTCACCCATTGAAAGTAATGGAGATGCCAAGAGAACAAACAGATCTGGGACCAGGCTACAAGAAACAGCGTAATAGCATATAGATTCACACAATACTACTTTACTTTGTTGTAATGTTACTTTTTGCTCATCTACTCCCCTCTTCTCTTTTGTGGGGAATGCTACTTTCTTCAGAGGATGTCCTATAAAAAGCCACAACCGAGACTACAGTTGAAACTAGAAACACAAGCGTTTCGCTACACCTGCAATAACATCTGCTAAACACGTGTATGTGACCAATTTTATTTATATTTGACTCGATATGAAAAAAGGAACAAGGAAACTAAAAGCTTGTGTGGCAGAGAAGAGTACCCCACCTATGACTTTTAGCTTCAATGAATAGTCTCATGTACTTGTTAAAGGAGGTATTGTGTGGGCACATAATGCACTGTTTGAATAACATTAGCATTTAGAACAACTGTTCCTGCCCATACTGTATATCATTGGAGTGGTTCTATTTCTCCATTATGTCTAATCTTGTCACGATCGCTATGAGACAGGACTTGAAGTGCAGCGCTGTGGTGAGAATACATTCCTTTCATTTACGATAATAATACCAAAACCGAACAAAAGGAGAGACAGCGACCATGAACTGGTCGTGAAAATAAAAAGGAACACACACAAAACCCCACAAACGCAGGTGGGAATAACTAATACTTAAATAGGCTCCCCAGTTAGAGGCAATGCGGCGCAGCTGCCTCTGACTGGGGACTAATCCCAAACATAGAGTCTTCCAGAGGGGTCTCTGGACACCAAACCTGAAAACCATAAATGTTTCCAGAGACCTCTCTGAACATACATCCTTACAAATCTGTCAACCTGTATATCTTTGTTCAGTATCTACTCCAGGCAAGAGGGTCTGCTCTCTATGCATTGTACAGTATAATAATCTGAGGTAATTTCTCTTGAATGTTCAGTGACTTGTCCAAAGGTTTTAGAGATATTGGGAGGAAGATGACAGGTCTTGTACATAGTAATTATGCTTTTGAGGTGAACCACTCTCCCTCGTGGCCCTAATATACCATTCATGAGGTAAACTGTAAAATGACTATGGATATGTAATTACTGTGGTGTACATATGCATCTGCACTGCATACATTAATTATATGAGGGATGTAATATAATTCATTCAGAATTTGTGGAACAGTCAGTCAAACTATCAATGCAAAATGATGCACTGCTATGGTTAGATTTCTCTCACATGTACTGTGTAGATACATTGCCTCACTATTGTCAACTCAGCTGTAAGCTCTCTGATTTTCCATCAGCATTACTAGGCTATATGATGCGTTTCTATACTGGCCATTGAACTACTACTGAAAGAAAAAGAAGAGAGCCAAGAAAACCTTCGTGAAACTGGGGGCGGGGGGGGGGGGGGGGAATTGAGAAATATTGGAAACTATATCAGTGGGTTTTAGAGGTCTTTGTGCCTGAACTCCCTCCCTGATCATGTTGAAAATAGAAGGATAAATAACAAGGCGCATGATAAGACTGATGCTCCAGTGTGTTAAATGATGCATTCTCTCATTTTCTATATGAACAAGCAATAATGCGGAGATGGAGAGCTAGGATGCGATTTCCCACTGGCACACAGCATGGTGTCAGTGTGAGCTTGACTTGTTGTAATGCTTCAGCTGAAATCGGATTGTCCTCCCCTTGAACCCTTAAAATAAACCTGTATCCCTCCCATTCCCATATATTGTGAGCAATTATTTATTATTACACTAGATGACGGACAGGGAGTGCTGTTTTGAAGCCCCCCTGCCTCCATCTTGGCACTCCCCCACCATTGTATGAAATATTCTGGAAGCTATAGAAATGCATGTATTAATATCTACATTTGTTTTAAATTATATTATGTGAGCTAAACAAAAATAAATAAAACATTTTCCTTTAAGCGGCTATCAGCAGTAGAAACAATAACAAAGGCTGAGGGATGGGGCTGGAGAAATGTAACCACTCTCAAATTCATAGACAGAGCTATGGATGCAAGGACTGATCATCCATGTTATCAAAATTATAGTTTTAACCATGTTATGTGTTTAAATTTACTTTTCTTACAAACATTGGAGTAAACAAGCTTATATTTTGGGTTCTGATGGGGCAAGACAGTTGAACTAAGCTCATGAGGCATTTATATCTTATATTCTTCAAGAATCAATGGGTCCATATCATTCATTTATACGTTTATTTTAAAATGTTGTAGCAACTGCTGATTGCCCCTTTAAAGTATAATTCCTTTAAGTATAATTGTTTTCCTTGAAATACTGTAGACTTCCATTAATTCCTATGGAAGGCTCCTTCTAGGGAGTGCTAATATGGCCGACTGGTGGCATCAAAGCTACTCATTGGCCAACACATAGCATCAGCAATCAAGGTTTTATATACAGTACATAATTGATTGTTATATACATACATCATTGTTTGTGAGTCTAAAATCATTAATAAAACTGTATTTAAATCACAGCCTTTAGGGTTTACTTGCTATCTTATTTGTTTCAAAACCTACATTCAAAACCTATATTGTAGGACGATAGTCGTTGCTTACTGTTGGTCCCTCTAGTTAAAATATCCTATAGAAATTCCTATCAGATTTTGGAACACCAAAGGAGTCCATTAGGACTAGTTCCTTTTTCTATTGATCATAGTGTAAATGAACTTGCATCCTTGAATCATTCCCAAACTGTTATGGTGTGTTGAAGAGGTTGAGAACCTCAGCAAATGATCACTGGTGTGAGTAGGCAAAGATATGGAGATTGTGCTCCGGAGACACGGGAGAGAGGCTGTTCCTCAGTTTACTGGTCTTTAAGTCTTGAAATCTTCAGGTTTCTGTGCCATATTTAGCTGTGAGATTGTCCAAACAATAGCTGTGTTTGAATACCCATACTAACATACTGTATACTTAATGAGTATATACTACATACTATTAGTTCATTTTAGTATATTGTAAAAGAACGGTATCCTTTCAGATGAGCGTGCTAGCACTTCGCCTGTCTACAGAAAGTTGAAGCTGTTGCTTTGCAACCTCTTGCTAGCTTGTTAGCATAACAAATTACTAGGTAGACATTTTACGACTTCAGGTGTGTTTAGTGAATTCAATATGGAGTGCCAGAGTGTGTAAATTCAGAGCGCTGTCAGATTGTCTGTGTGTAAATTCAGAACGTTGTCAGATTGTCCATACGTAAATTCAGAGCGTTGTCAGATTGTCCGTACGTAAATTCAGAGCGTTGTCAGATTGTCCGTGCGTAAATTCAGAGCGTTGTCAGATTGTCCGTGCGTAAATTCAGAGCGTTGTCAGATTGTCCGTGCGTAAATTCAGAGCGTTGTCAGATTGTCTGTGCGTAAATTCAGAGCGTTCCGAACGCAAACTGGATTCTCTATCCGAGGAGGAGGGCTGATTCTTCTAGACACAAATAAGAGAACACCTCACTCTGACTATTTTACTCACCCTAGCAGAGCTGGTTAGGCTGTTTTCATGTTATCCAGAGCGTTGGTGACTGTAACTGTGCTACTGGCAACCATTTTGCCGACGTTTACGGACACCGACCATAGGTGTTGAGCGTTCATAAATTCATCAGTTATTCTTTACGAATGTACCTGAATTAACAATGTCCATGGAGAACGCACACCGACCATACCACTTACCTAAGTTAAGAATTACGTGAATAATCAAGTCAATAAACGTTGGGTAGTTAGTTAGATAGCATAGTTAATTTATACTGACAAATTCGAGGTATTAGTAGCCAACTAACGACGTTACTTAGGTAGCTAGCTAACATACATGCTATGCAGTTCGTAAGGACAAATTGTCAGCCAACACATGCCGTGTAACGTAACTTATTTGAAGTCATTACTTTCTTACATTGCTCAACATTTTCTTAACATTTGTAATAATTAAAGCAATTCATTTGTATCCGCTCATTTCTCATCAGTTATAACAATACAGTAACCCCAAAACAACATATAACTGTCTAGAACTTAATTAGCTACTGTAGTCAGCTGACATGCACAACCTGCCTAACAGTAGTTGCCTAGCTAGAATAAAAACGAGTGCATAAAATGCTGTACGATGTCGGACCAGTACGAAAAAAGTATGAAAATGTATGTCACTCTGGATAAGAGATTCTGCTAAACGACTAACATGTGAAAATGTAAACATGACTAAAACATTGACAACTTCATCAGGAAACATAAGGAAATAAATACTGTAATCAAAGTTCTTACATTCACACACAGCGAAGGATAAAACTGAACTTACTAGGTTAATTAAACTGCAGGATTGCGCTACCGGTGACGTCACCAGTCACTCTTAAAGGTACAGGGCTTTCTTACAGGTGAATAAAACAGAAATGAATATAAAACTGTTTCCATTCAACGAAAACGTTGTAATTAATGTTGTTGTATTGTACGTTCTAATAGGATTCTGATTGGGGTGACAAAATCCTACAAGATCAAAAACCTATAGGATCCAATATGATCAAATGTTATTTTCAATAGGAAATAAAAGTAGTACGATAGGGTTCCAGTAGGATTCTGATAGGGGTGACACAAAATCCTATAGGATTGTGAGAATCCTACAGGATTCTATTAGAACAATCACTAATCCTAAAGGATTTTTGGACTACAACCAACTGCACAGACACACCGAAAATACATGCCATACATACTGACGAACCTGACTCTTTAGTTATATTGTTTAATCTGTATGGTGACATCAGTGTGTTGCTCTCCCTCAGCCTCTGTGTCTCCACCTATCCCCCAGGCTGCGCTTGAAGCCATGCGTTATTTTCTATTAAAAAGATAATGAGTCACCGGGGTGCAGGGTAGGCATGGTTTCAACGGACAAGACTGTTGGAATAGTGACACCATCCAGCTAATGGCTAAACTTGGACCGAGAGGGAGGGGCTTTTTCTGTCAGCTGTTGCGTCTCGCATTGTTGCAACGCACACTTTCTGGGCATTGTTGTGCACACTCATCGTCAGGGAAAACCGTAGCCATATAAAACGGTCGTCCAGTCGATATAAGGTCAGTTCAACTCATAGACCGTATTTAACTTCGAGAAAACTAAGGGAAGGGGTCGGTGGCCGTTATTTATTTTTGGGTGATTCAATGCGTAACTGTCATGAGCCCAACACTAGAATAAAATAGATACTTTTGTTTTTAGGAAATCATCCGGTTTACAACTTTTTTCTCTCATTGTCTACTATATACGTATATTACTTTGGGAGTTGTCAGCTTGGGGAGAGTAAACTTGGACAGAGTAAACTTTTTCTTACTTGTATTCTTTGGAGCAGCAGCCAGTTGATCATGGCAGAAGACTTCTACACTCTGGGAACGCTGGGAAGTAGACAGAGGGTCCCCCGAGACCCTTTCAGAGAGAGTCCGTCACTGGCCTCTCGGTTTATGGACGATGACTTTGGGATGTCCCCTTTCCCTGAAGACTTGTCAATGGACTGGCCCGGTTGGGCTCGGCCTAGCCGGCTCAGCACGCGGCTTTCCGCACCGTTCACGGGCACTCTGCGCACAGGGTTTCCACCAACGCGCGCATCGACGGGGCAGCCGCCTGTGTACAGCACGAGATACAGCGAGTCCCCCCGCAGCTCTCCGACCCAGACGCCTGGAGAGCCGTGGAAAGTTTGTGTGAACGTCCACAGCTTCAAACCAGAGGAACTTAACATCAAAACCAAAGATGGGTTTGTAGAAGTATCAGGTGAGGACATATTAGTTTAGGGGCTCTATTCAATCTGTATCGCTGAGGCGTGCAATAGACATTTAAAGGTAATTTCAGATTGAGGCGTCATATGCAGCGTTTACAGTGAATGCAATCTCCGATAACGTGGGAACATTGCCTTTAAATTTCAAGCACACTGTAATGCTGCACTTCCACAATACGGATTGAATAAGGCAATAGCCCTACTTCATATATACAGTAATTGACTTGAACACCTCTAAGAAAAAAGTGTCTTATCAGAGTGCAATTGTTTTGAGGATCATTAAGAAACATTAACAACTGTACTTATATAGGCTATTGTGTCACACTTGAAAAGGAAATGATATGCATGGTTTCATAGATACAATTAAAGTATAAAATATATTATTTATATTCATATTTAAAATATGTGCATATACATAGCCAGCTCATATGATAAGGATGTTAGGATACCCTAAAACCTACAGTATATGGGGCAGTAGGACCCATGACTTGCAGATTGCCAGCCTTGTTCATCAAGCCCAGACACCTGTTGAGATCCCTCCAGAATCACTCACTCATGAGACAGATATAGATTTAAGTGAGGAAGGCCCATGACAACAGTCTCTGTCCACAAGGAGACAAGCAACACACTGCTGTTAGTATTAGAGAATGTTCTAGAACTGTTATTCTGTCCGGTGATAACTGACTAAACCCTTCAGTATGTATGTAATCATGTGTTCTTGTTGTGCTACCATGCTTTGATCCTAGGAACCAAATACACTGAACAGCTTGGTTCTGGAAGTATTATTCTGCCTGGCGATAGCTGATTAGTGACTACACCCCCCTTGAGTATTTAATCAATTCATACAGTATAATCTTTGAGTTTGTTGTGTTACCAGGCGCTGAACTGATTTACTGAAGTAAACTGAACTGAACTGAACTGTGCTGATTGTAGAACCAAATAAGTACAAGGGCTATATTAACCTCCTGGGTTAAAATAGCGTCCATACAATCTTTGAGTTTGTTATGTATGACCAGGTCCTGAATGTAGAATCAAATAAGTATAAAGGCTATTTAAAGCTGTCCATCTTTAGACTGTAGACTAAATATTTAGCGGATAACTGAAGAATGCCAGAGAGAAGAGACTAGGCCTCATACAGAACTTTTTATAAACACATTGTTGGTATGCCAGTTGGGTCATTCAGTCAGCTAGCGCCATGGAGCTAAGGCCTGCCTACTTCCCTGCCTGCCTGCCTGCCTACCTGCCTGCCTCAGGGGCTCTTTGTGACTCTCTGCCTCCCTTCCTGCCTACCTGCCTACCCGCCTGCCTCTGGGGCTCTTCCTGACTGCCTGCCTCTGTGACTGCCTGCCATTTGTGACCTGACCTGTTCTAAAAATGTTCCTGTGTGAGCATGTAATAAGCATGTTAAAGCCGGGGTTAACATGGCCCGTCCGTGCTTTCTCTCATGTCATGTGTAGATAGATAGTAACCGCCAAAAGTCAACCTAACTTTGGCTGAACAGAATTTTTGCCCTGTCATATTTTCTGAGCTATCACAAAGCAGTGTGTCCTTGGGGCTACAGTAAAACAAATACACTTTGAATGAATGTATGTCATACTTGCAATTAAGAAACTAATTTGATCTGACAAGTGCAGTCTGAGTGTGTTTCCAAGGCAGTTAGGAATGTGACATCAGTACCACAGGAGACTGAGGGAGCTGAGAGGTTCAGGGAGACAGAGATGTGAGAGGTTCAGGGAGACTGAGGGAGGGTGAGAGGTTCAGGGAGACTGAGGGAGGGTGAGAGGTTCAGGGAGACTGAGGGAGGGTGAGAGGTTCAAGGAGACTGAGGGAGGGTGAGAGGTTCAAGGAGACTGAGGGAGGTGAGACGTTCAAGGAGTCTGAGGGAGGGTGAGACGTTCAAGGAGTCTGAGGGAGGTGAGACGTTCAAGGAGATTGGTTGTGTTCTCTCCAGACCAGAGCTGTGGTTGGTTGTGTTTTCTCCATACCAGAGCTGTGGTTGGTTGTGTTTTCTCCATACCAGAGCTGTGATTGGTTGTGTTCTCTCCATACCAGAGCTGTGGTTGGTTGTGTTCTCCCCATACCAGAGCTGTGATTGGTTGTGTTTTCTCCATACCAGAGCTGTGGTTGGTTGTGTTCTCTCCATACCAGAGCTGTGATTGGTTGTGTTCTCTCCAGACCAGACCTGGGATTGGTTGTGTTCTCTCCATACCAGAGCTGTGATTGGTTGTGTTCTCTCCATACCAGAGCTGGGATTGGTTGTGTTCTCTCCAGACCAGAGCTGTGGTTGTTTCTTTTCTCTCCAGAGCTCTAGATCCGTCGACCACTTTCCTCAGGTGTAGACGTCACCCAGCGTGGGTATAGGGTTGCACATAGCTGGGTGGGACGGAGCAGAGGGGGGTGCTTGGCAGCGACTGCTACACTGACATTTAGCATTTAGAGCAGCTGCACAGACAGGAGTCATGAACAGGACTTTATTAAGATGAGGCGTCCTTCATTCTGGGGCTTTCCAGATCTTTCTTTCTATTTCTCGCTTTCTCACTCTCTCTATTCCTCCCTCTGTCAGGGATACGTGTGCTTGGGTTGGCGAGGTCATGATTTGAGAAGATGTAGGGTTAAGATGGGAAATCAGGAGGGGTGTTCTGTTTCATTCCTGTGAATATAATAAAGCCTATTGAGTTGAATTTAATTTTATTGAATTATATGACCCACCCTTAGACCAAGGACTAGACTGTGTCTGTCTGTGTACTCCATGTTAACTTCTGGACTAGGTTTTAGATAAGGACACTGGAATTAATGTCTTGAGAAATATGACACTGCGATTTATGCCACATGACGTATTGTAGATTGCATCTCCCGCTTATCAGAAGCTATGACGAAGCGAGAAAGATTATAACATTTGACTAAGTATCACTTGTTGTGGTCGTTGAACTCTGTTGATTGGATATCATGTTGTTTTTCCCTTCAGGGAAACATGAAGAGAAGCAGGAGGAAGGAGGCATCGTGACAAAGAACTTCACAAAGAAGATACAGTGAGTATCCATAGCTGCCTAGAACAACAACAACAACTGATAAACACTTGCTCCTTTAGGATTACTTTACTTATAGATAGATAGATAGATAGATAGATAGATAGATAGATAGATAGATAGATAGATAGATAGATAGATAGATAGATAGATAGATAGATAGATAGGTACTTTATTGATCCCCCGGGGGGGAAATTTCATTGTTTATTTCATTCATTATTGCAGTCTCCCCAGTACCCACAGGTTGTCAGACAGACATTTCACACATATATTGTTATACAGTCCAATATAAAACATGTCCACTCATTCCTAGGCGCCCAAAACAAAAACAATAACCGATAAACAGTTGTTCCTTTAGGATTACCCTACTTCGGTTAGTCCACCCACGGATTATCAGATATTTCAAACAGCTATTTTCATATAAACAAATATAAAAGGTGCCGCTCATTCCTAGACGCCCTAAACATCAACAACCGATAAACAGTTGCTCCGTAGGATTACCAGACTTCCTACTGTCTACCCACAGCTAATCTGTCAGACATTTCAAACATCTATTGTCATATGATATTATATCTAAATATCAACTGATTGTCCCAGTAACCCAAGAAAGGCATCTAGGGTGCAGAACGTTCCATAGAGACATGTCCCTGTTAATTGGGACTGTCGAACATCAGACAGTGGTGCTAATCATGAGTTCAGGGTCACTGGCTGCCACCCAAACGGCACCGTTTTCACTATATAGTACACAACACCCTATAGGCCCTGGTCAAAAGTAGTGTACTATATAGGGAATAGGGTGCAATTATGGACATAACCACTGTCTTCCAGGCGCAGAGAAGACGGCGTCACTTCAATGTTGTTAGTTTCCCCTTGGATAATTAGTAGGCAGCTGGTCGCACCGGCTCCAGCACTACTCTCTCTCTGTCATCATATCGCCAAGCCATGTAATTGGAAACCCTCAGATCACACACACACACACTCACACCACAAACACACACGCATGCACGCACACAAACACACACACATTGTGCTCCAGCTAAGCTAAACCCGAAGCAAGAGACTGACTGAGAGATAGAATAGTGAGTATATAAATAACTGACCTCAATACAGAAATCCTCTGGCTGTAGAGTACAGTACACTACACTCAGAAATCCTCTGGCTGTAGAGTACAGTACGCTACACTCAGAAATCCTCTGGCTGTAGAGTACAGTACACTACACTCAGAAATCCTCTGGCTGTAGAGTACAGTACGCTACACTCAGAAATCCTCTGGCTGTAGAGTACAGTACACTACACTCAGAAATCCTCTGGCTGTAGAGTACAGTACGCTACACTCAGTGGAGAGAGAGAGGAGACATTCCTGTACTGCCTAATCTAATGTATACATGCATGACAAACAGTGGGCTGTTATTAGTCTAAAAGACTAGAGCTGGGCTATTTCTGATAGGTTACACAGCTCTGATGCACGTTGAGCCGAGTCACAGTCAACAGCCTTTAACTTTGACTGTATTTGTGATATTGCCCGCCTTCTTTTACCATTATTGATCCATCAATTGATTGTGGTCTTATAGGATGGTGTCTGTTGAGATACAGATGATTTTTCTCTGAATATTCTGCAGTAAAAGTATAGGGCATCACCAAGGTTAACTACGTTTGTTCTTCTAGAAGCAAACTCTTTCACTATGTCACCTCTCTCTCTCTTTCTCTTTCTCTTTCTCTTCCCCCAAGCCCTGTTTCACTGCCTCTGAAAAAAACCCAACATTGGACAGTTTTTGGTAGTGTAGCTAGAGTTAAACACAACCCCCATCCGGACAGATAAGACTCTACAGCCCTGTGTGTCTCATAATAAGCCGGATGAGTGATTTAACTTTGTCATAGAGACACTGACTTTGCCATGCTGCGTTTGGACCATGAATTGAAGCCTTGAAGCCAGGGAGGATTTATCATGGGGTCTTCCACACATGAGTATGTCTTTCCCCTCAATCTTTCCCCTCTGTCCATTGGTCCTTGGCCTCCTTGAACACATGTCTTATGGACAGGAAATTGTCAGTTGTATGCGAAGATGGTAGACTGTAGAGGGGTTATGCTAATGAAATGGAGGGTAGACTCTAGGTCTAGCCTATGAGGTTGGGTTGTTTATTTAAGGACCTAGGAACACTTGGCAGCTCACATGGAAACTCCTGTGACGGATGGACGGAGGGCTTTATTTGGCCATGCTGCTTGACAAAGACCAGATACCAGTCCGTCTGTGGTCGCTCTCTCTTTCTCTCCCCTCCCTCTCTCTCGGTCCTTCTGGTGTTTTCTCCCTCTCTCTCTCTCTTTCTCTCCCCTCCCTCTCTCTCAGTCCTTCTGGTGTTTTCTCCCTCTCTCTCTCTCTTTCTCTTTTTATCTCTCTCTCTCTGTCTCTCTTTTTCTCTCTCTCCGTCTGTGGGTCTCTCTCTGACTACTCTCTCTCTCCGTCTGAGGGTCTCTCTCTGACTACTCTCTCTCTCCGTCTGTGGGTCTCTCTCTGACTACTCTCTCTCCGTCTGTGGGTCTCTCTCTGACTACACTCTCTCTCACTCTGTCTTTCTTTTTAAAAAATATACTTTTTAACCCTTTTTTCATGATATCTAATTGGTAGTTAGTCTTGTCCTATCGCTGCAACTCCTGTACAGACTCGGGAGAGGCGAAGGTCGAGAGCGCGATAGGACAAGGTCATCTTTGAATCTCTGTCTGTTTATCTCATATTGGTCCAATCATAACAGGGTTGCGTCCGAAATTTCAACCAATCCCCTGTATAGTGCACTAATTCTGACCAGTGCATGGGGACTGGTTAAAAGTAGTGCACTATATAGGAAATAGCATACCATTTCAAAAGCAATCTCTGTAAGTTTATCTCATATTGGTCCAATCATACCAGTCATCCTCTCTCCATCCTTCAGAATTTGACGGAAGTTAATACTGTATTTTATTCCTATCAACACTGAACTAATTTCTCCTTCTCTTTCTTTCTCACTCTCTCTCTTTCTCTCTCACTCTAACTAAATAAATGTCTCTCTCCCTCTCGCTCTCTAAACTCTCTGTCTCTCCCTCTCTCTCTCTAAACTCTCTGTCTCTCCCTCTGTCTCTCTCTCACTCTCTAAACTCTCTGTCTCTGTCTCTCTCTCACTCTCTAAACTCTGTCTCTCCCTCTCTCTCTCAACTCTCTCTCTCGCTCTCTCTCTCTCTCTCTCTAAACTCTCTGTCTCTCCCTCTCTCTGTCTCTCAATTCAATCCAATTCACTTTATTGGCATGACGCCTTAATGTACATATTGCCAAAGTATCATACATTTTTTAGCACTTTTTTTAAATTTTTATAATTACATCAAAGAACAAAATAACAACTTGTGGCAGGCAGCAACATAGCATGCTGCCAGCGCATAGCTGTCCATGTCTTCCCCCAAAAGGATTGGCAGCCTTTCTATTTCAGAGAGGTCCTCAAAGCCCCGGACTACAAATTGACTCTCTCTGATAGTTTTACATTTTTCACATTTTGTGAGGAAGTGCTGCTGTGGTGCAGTGATGCACAGCCTTTCTTCTACAGGGAGCCAGTTTTTCCTGTGTCTCCCCTTCTCAATAGCAAGGCTGTGCTCGCTGAGCCTGTCTGGCTGTGCTCGCTGAGTCTCTTTCTCTCTGTCTCTCTCTCTCTCTCTCTCTCTCTCTCCCTCTCTCTAAACGTTCTCTTTCTCTCTCTAAACTCTCTCTTTCTCTCTCTCTCCCTCTAAACTCTCTGTCTCTCTCTCTGTCTCTCCCTCTCTCTAAACGTTCTCTTTCTCTCTCTCTAAACTCTCTCTTTCTCTCTCTCTCTCTCTCTCTCTCTCTCTCTCTCTCTCTCTCTCTCTCTCTCTCTCACTCTCTCTAAACTCTCTCTCCCTCTCTCTAAAGTCTCTGTCTCTCTCTCTAAATTCTCTCTCTCCCTCTCTCTCTCTAAACTCTCTGTCTCTCTCTCTCTAAACTCTCTGTCTCTCCCTCTCTCTCTCTAAACTCCCTGTCTATCCCTCATTCTCTCTTTCTCTCTCTCACTCTCTTTCCTTTAGAATTATCTTAGACATTTTGACGGAGGTAACAATGATATCTCAATTTCATTCCGGTCAACACTGAATCTCTCTCTCTGTCTTTCTCTCTCTCTCATTATCTCTGTCTCTCATTATCTCTCTCTCTCTCTCTCTCTCTCTCTCTTTCTCTATCTCTTTCCCTTTCTCACAACACATTTATGAGGAAGCCATTTATGTTAATCTAGTCTATAAAGTACGTATCACATTTTCTGTACAAAAACGTGGGGGAAAATGGAGAACTAAAAAGCTCTTCTGTCTAACTTGAAATGGTCTGCTACCTGTCCACCTGGCTGTTGGGATGAGCTGATTAGAATAGTATGCAGATGGAAATTGCATGATGATAATAAACTTTGCATCAGACAGCTATTTTTTTTATAATTGGAATCTTTATTTCTCAGTCTGTCTCCTTTCTTCTTCTTTATTTTCTCCCTCATGGCGACACGGCGATGATGGCAGCCAGAACATTTTAATGAAAACCTGGAAAATACATTTACATTTATCTCTGGGGTGTGAGATTTCGGAATGAGCCAACGCCAAAGAGGGAGAGAAAATAAATAGTTTTCAACAACAATTTCATCTGCAGCCAAGGTTTCTCCTCACGGATAGTTTTACGTCCTCTGTTTATAACTGATAGTGTTAAATCCTCTGTATATAACTAGAGGCTGTCGACAAGATGGCAATCAAATCTGTTTGTTGGCACCAAATGGTATTTGCAGTACTGGTGAGGTAACGTTAAAGTTTTTGAGACCAAAGTATCTATCTATCTATCTATCTATCTATCTATCTATCTATCTATCTATCTATCTATCTATCTATCTATCTATCTATCTATCTATCTATCTATCTATCTATCTATCTATCTATCTATCTATCTATCTATCTATCTATCTATCTATCTATCTATCTATCTATCTATCTATCTATCTATCTATCTATCTATCTATCTATCTATCTATCTATCTATCTAATCACGGTGGTGTACACTTTAATTTCTTTTCTCTTTCTCTCACACCTGTTTTCTCTGTTTTTGTAGTTACAAACCTTTTTCAAGACCCTCAAGCTTAAAGGTCTATGTACGAGTCTCTCATGTGTTCTCTCTTTGTCTCTCCTTCCCAGGATTCCAACTGATGTGGACCCTGTGACGGTCTTCGCCTCCTTGTCGCCAGAGGGGGTGTTGATCATTGAGGCGCGGCAGAGCCCTCCCTACTACCTCTTCAGTAACGAAGGTCCCCAAGGAGAGATGGAGGAGGCCAGCCAGAGCCAAGAGGCCAGGCCCCAGGAGGCCGCCGTGGTCTAGGACGAAGCCCAGGACCGAGCTCTCTTCCCTGGGGAGACACAGGCTCACCCCGTGTCGCCCTCGGGACAACCATGGCGTACAGAGTCACATTTGACCCAAAAATCATATATGTTTGATTATTGGCACTAATGTAACTCCATAACTGAGCATCCAGCAGAGTAGAGGAAGAGCTAACATGTTCAAAGCCTAGGAGATCCTCAGCATGTGTTGTAGCACCCTATTTCACCCTATTCCGTATGTACACTACTTCTGACCCCTAGTCGCTATATAGGGAATAGGGTGCCAAAGAAGCACCCTGATTTTCATTTTGAGTATAAAGTAATTGCTCAAGCATAAAAAATGTATAATTAATAACAGGGTGTTTGTGTATCTCTTGGCAGCCATGCTGCTTGGTTCTCGCACCAATTTAATTACAAGTCACAAACTAAATCAATCCCACTGTTTCACAGTAGCATTGCTACTGTAGTGTATACTGGTACAGCATACCGTCCATTCTGTGCTGTCCCAGGTGTATGCAGTACTGAACTGACCTGTTTAGATACAGACAGAGGTTGGCTCAAGGCTGGGAGCCCATTCTGTTTGGTCGTCCTGTGATGTCATGTCTCCCTTCAGTATGTCACACTTTATTTGATGGATATGCATCATGCAGTGTCTTTCATGTGTAATTGATCCATTGTCAATTATATTATGTTGAATGGGTCAATTAAAGAAGCTCATTGAAATTGATAAGCGAGTCAAACAATATGACTGAGTGGGAAGATATGATAAGTTATAGTCTCATGTGTTATAGTGTGTGTTGATATTGTATTATACCCCAAGTGACTGACTGTAAATAAATTTCACTGTAGCTTACCTACCGTATGCGCCGATGCAAATCCATACACAGGTCTATTCAAGTGCCGTGATTGCCCTACCAAGAGGTCTTACAAAATAATGTTTTTAGCTTTTTTTTTTATTTGTACATGTGATGATGACGTGTCGGTTCTTGTTGCAAAGGGAATTACTTTTTGCCAGACTTCTCCCATCCCTCCCTCCTCTTCTCCCTTTCCCTCTGCCCTCCCTCCTCTCCTCTCCTCCCTTCTCTTCTCCCTCTGCCCTCCCTCCTCTCCTCCCTCTTCTTCTCCCTCTGCCCTCCCTCCTCTTCTCCCTCTGCCCTCCTCTCCTCCCTCCTCTTCTCCCTCTGCCCTCCCTCCTCTTCTCCCTCTGCCCTCCCTCCTCTTCTCTCTCTGCCCTCCCTCCTCTCCTCTCTCCTCTTCTCCCTCTGCCCTCCCTCCGCTCCTTGATATCTTTATATTTGTTTATGCAATAAAACCTCCCATCAATCCCAGTGTGTGTTCACATCTGTGTGTTTTGTTCTGTGGACCTGTGCCATGTATAGTATGGGCAAGAATCCAAGATGGTAACAAATCAGCAGTGGTAGAAAAAGTACCCAATTGTCATACTTGAGTAAAAGTAAAGATACCTTAATAGAAAATGACTCAAGTAAAATACTACTTAAGTAAAAGTCAAAGTATTTGGTTTAAAATATTCTTAAGTATCACTAGTAAATATAATTGCTAAAATATATTTAAGTATCAAAAGTAAATGTATAAATCATTTCAAATTCCTTATATTAAGCAAACCAGATGGCACCAATTCCTTGTTTTTTTATTTATTTACGGATAGCCACTCCAACACTTAGACATAATTTACAAACAAAGCATTGTGTGTTTAGTGAGTCCACCAGATCAGAGGCAGTAGAGATGACCAGGATGTTTTCCTGTCCTGCTAAGCATTTAAAGTGTAACTAGTACTTTTGGGTGTCAGGGAAAATGTATGGAGTAAAAAGTACATTATTTTCTTTAGGAATGTAGTAAATGTACTTTAAAGTATTTTTACTTAAGTACTTTACACCACTGCATATCAGTGCACTTGGAAAGTATTCAGACCCCTTGACTTTTTCCACATTTTGTTACGTTAC
Organism: Thymallus thymallus; assembly: GCA_023634145.1. Classification (NCBI taxonomy): domain Eukaryota; kingdom Metazoa; phylum Chordata; class Actinopteri; order Salmoniformes; family Salmonidae; genus Thymallus; species Thymallus thymallus. The sequence goes on along the minus strand of CM042402.1, from coordinate 6,162,221 downwards.
AGTCTTATTCTAAAATGTCTGAAATTGTTTTTCTTCCTCAATCTACACACAATACCCCATAATGACAAAGCAAAAACAGGTTTCAGATTTTTGGGCAAATGTAAAAAAAAAAAAAAGAAGAAAAAAGTTGCATTTACATAAGTATTCAGGTGGCCTTGAGTCTTCTTGGATATGATGCTACAAGCTTGGCACACCTGTATTTGGGGAGTTTCTACCATTATTTTCTGCAAATCCTCTCAAGCTCTGTCAGGTTGGATGGGAGCGTCGCTGCACTGCTATTTTCAGGTCTCAAGAGATGTTTGAGCGGGTTCAAGTCCGGGCTCTGGGTGGGCCACTCAAGGACATTCAGAGACTTGTCCCGAAGCCACTCCTGCGTTTTCTTGGATGTGTGCTTAGGGTCGTTGTCCTTTTGGAAGGTGAACCTTCACCCCAGTCTGAGGTCCTGAGTGCTCTGGAGCAGGATTTCATCAAGGATCTCTCTGTACTTTGCCCTGTTCATCTTTCCCTCGATACTGACTAGTCTCCCAGTCCCTGCCGCTGAAAAACATCCCAACATGATGCTGCCACCGCCATGCTTCACAAATCATGTCCAATCAATTGAATTTACCACAGGTGGACTACAATCAAGTTTTAGAAACATCTCAAGAAAGATCCATCGAAACAGGATGGATACTTTTGTAGATAAGGTATAGAAAAAGTCAAGGGGTCTGAATACTTTCCAAATGCACTGTATTAGTGTAAGTGTATGTTTCAAATGACACCCTATCCCCTTTATAATGCACGGCGTATGGTCCATAGGGCTCTGGTCAAAAGTAGTGCACTACAAAGTGAATAGGGTTACATTTGGGATACAGCCTAAGGATGAATACATGGGGAGCTTAGCACTGCCACTTAACCCTCAAGGGTGAAGGCAACAAGAGGGCATTACTAGATTAGTTATTTCACTACAGGGTGAACAATTGAAGGATTATGTGGCTTGCTGTGTCAAACAAAATTGTGTTGTCTTCAGATTAAGGTGTTTTGAAGGCACAGTATTAGAATTTGAATTGTGGGATTATATTGAGAATGGGCTTCTGGTTATCGTTAGGATTAATTCAGATTCTGTCAACAAATATGTTTGATCCTCCTATTTTACTGAGTGGAGCTAAAAGCCCTCTGTTGTGATGTTGTATTGTAGCTATGATCAAAACCATGGTTGTCTCTTTAGCCAAGTTGCTCATCCTGAACTGACACATGTACTGTAAAACACAGCTGGGCAAACATACTGTATGATGTGTGTCTAATCCTTTAAAGGCATTATAATGAACTAATCTTCATAATCTGAACAGTAACTGTAAGCATGTGATAATCGCCCAGAAAAGGTTATTTTGAGGTGGTTGTGTCAATATGATCACACAAGGAACACCAAAACAGATGGAATATTGATTGCAAGTCTCTCTGGAAAAGAGTGTCTGCTAAATGACTAAAATGGAAATGAAAAATATTGTGACAATATTAACGACAACAGGACAAAGCATTTGACATTGGAACTCCAAACGGTGCCTGGTCACAGTGACAGTATGTGGCTCTTCACTCACACGCACATTGATAAAATCAGGGTTATTATGAAAGCTTTTGCTGCTAGCTAGTCTCTCCCTCTCCCTCTCCCTCTCCCCCCTCTCTCTCTCTCTCTCTCTCTCTCTCTGTCTCTCTCTCTCTCTCTCTGTCTCTCTACTTGGTGTATGCCTGTTGCTCCATATCAGGTTGCTCTGGAACTTCCAGCTCCTGGGAGTGGTGGGCCCCCTCCTCTGATGGATTTATGCCCGGCTCGGGCTCCTCAGGCTGTGTCAGGTCCTCGGCTCTCTCCCCTGAGCCCTCCGGGTGCTGGAGCTCTTTGTCATGGTCTTGGGCTGGGTCGGTTTTGTGTTCCCTGTGGTCGGACGTGACTGTGCCTGGGGAGTCAGGGGCGTCAAGGTGCTCTGTGGGATCTGGAAGCCCTTCTCCCTCTCTTCCCTCTTCATCTGTATGCTCTGGGGGGTGCGTCTCCATCTCTCCAGCTGGCTCAGTGTGTGTCTCCCCCTCCTCTGCTCCTCCTCTTCCTTCCTCATGCCTCTTTGGCCCAGCTGTGGCGCTGTCTGGGTGAGCCTCTTCTCCAGGGACCTCCTGTGCTAACTTGTCCTCTGTGGGGGGTATTGTGCCAGGCTCTGTGGGGGTGAAGTCAGGGGCCTCCAGGGATGCAAGGGCCACAGCAGGGTCAATTACGGTAGTCTCCTCTGGCTTGGCACCACCCTCCTTTCCCTCTTCTCTTATGGTCTCCTTCTCCACCTACATAGATAGACAAGCAGCAGTAAAGGAAATACAGTAAGCATACAGATTATGATTAAGGGTCATGTGGGTATTTGTGTTTTAACTTTGTCCTTCTAATGTACATGACAGAAAATAATAAACAGGACAGGACATAGACATGGACGGATTACTTGGAAAATAAGTAAATGCCAATACTTCCTAATTCCTATTCTATGCTTTCTTTTAAGTGTCCAAGGCCAGGAAGTGACCAAAACAGTACAGTTTAGGTTTTGGGGGTTTTGCCCCTTGTTACCTCAATGGGAATGATGATGTCATCAGGGATGCTGGGGTCAGGAAGTGAAGCCTCTACAGTCAGAATGCCATCACCAGACAGAGAGGATCTTATGGTCTTAGAAGCAATACCTTTTGGGAGCCTGGGACAGCACAGCACAACACCCTTTTACATTTACACAACGTAGTATCATGAGCTATATGTATAAAACAGTTGTGTTGCGTACTGAGTATAGTATTAACATACACAGTTAACATACACTTGTCATAAACATTTATATTGCCACATGTTGGTGTAAACGAGAGTAAAGTGAGTACTCAAAACATTTCTCCTAGCTACACATGTTGGTGTAAACGAGAGTAAAGTGAGTACTCAAAACATTTCTCCTAGCTACACGTTGGTGTAAACCAGAGTAAAGTGAGCACTCAAAACATTTCTCCTAGCTACACATGTTGGTGTAAACCAGAGTAAAGTGAGCACTCAAAACATTTCTCCTAGCTACACATGTTGGTGTAAACCAGAGTAAAGTGAGCACTCAAAACATTTCTCCTAGCTACATTCTATTCTATAACATCAACTGTTGAAGCTTAAATACATTGTCAAACTATCACTCACACACTGTGTTGAATATCGATCAGCTTGGAAACTTACACGTATCTCCTGGTGAAGCATCTAGCAATAAAACCATGCTCGTCTGGTCTCTCTTCATGTGTCCCTGAGGATGAAATATGAATAATAATACGGAGACCCACAGTGGCTAGGTAACACTGAGACAGCAGGGGTGTAATCATTAGTCTATAACATTTTGCAACGGAAACTGTTCCAAACGTTTCGCAATGAAAACTAAAATTTCTATTGGACAAATTCATATCCCTCCCCGTTAAGTCCTGTTTGCTTCCATTTGGATCTGTTTGGTTTCTAGTAAATACACCCCAGACCGCATCTCAGAGATATTTATTGCTGTATACCACCACAACCCTAACCTTACTGCATTTTGCACTACATTTGCACTCTGTATATAGATTTCCATTGTGTTATTGACTGTACGTTTGTTTATTTCCCATGTGTAACTCTGTGTTGTTTTTTGTCGCACTGCTTTGCTTTGTCTTGGCCAGGTCGCAGTTGCAAATGAGAACTTGTTCTCAACTGACCTACCTGGTTAAATAAAGGTGAAATAAAAATAAATAAAAAATAAACAAACCCTGCTCACTTAATTTCCCTGAGCTTGCTATTCCACTAACTCACTGTCCTATGGGCATCCAGACTTAAAGCCAGACTGTTTATGATTTGATTGTATAGAGAGAGGCTTCTTCATGCATCTTTACAACGCTGAAGCATATCAGTACACTATTTGTGCTATAACATAACAGGAGAATTTTAATGAAATCTGCACTATAATAACTCAACCATAGCTGCAGGATAACTTCTACATATGTTACAACGTTTGAACGTCTTGATCGTTTGAACATCTTGAAGAACGATCTGGCCTTAATAGCCATGTACTCTTATAATCTCTACCCGGCACAGCCAGAAGAGGACCACCCTTCAGAGCCTGGTTCCTCTCTAGGTTTCTTCCTAGGTTCCTACCTTTCTAGGGAGTGTTTCCTAGCCACTGTGCTTCTACATCTGCATTGCTTGCTCTCTGGGGTTTTAGGCTGGCTATCTGTAAAGCACTTTGTGACATCTGCTGATGTAAAAAGGTATTTTGATTGATTGGTTGATACAACACAGCAACATTTTAGTTTCAATTGACTGTATCTATGGCGCTATAACATAACTGGGGCATTTCAGTTTAAATAGGCCCAGTATCTATGCTATAACATATCTGGGGCACGTCAGTTTAAATAGTCCCAGTATCTATGCTATGACATTACATGAGCTTTTCAATATAGTTTCAGTACAGGTAGGCCTACCTCCGATCTCCAGGAAGCCGCTGCGGGTCCTGAGACTGATCTCTGCAGGGGAGAAGTGGCTGACATCCAGGGTGATCCTCCACTTGTGCCCCTCTACCCGGACCTCCGACAGCCCCTTCAACTCTGCAGACTCTACCCTGCTCAGCCTGGGGGCCGGCTGGTGCATGGAGGATGCCGGGCCTGGAAAGGAGGGCACCAAGAGGGGCAGAGAGGGAATGTACCCAGGCCAGGAGCTGGCTGCCAGGCGTCTATGGATGTTATCTATCCAGCTGAGGTCACTGAAGTCTCCAGCCTCCAGGAACGGTGGCAGGCCGAAGTCCTGGTTGGGAAGTAGGCTGCTAGGGGTGGACTGCTGCCACCAGCTCCACAGGGGGGACCAGAAGAAGTCCCTGGAGTAGTGAGGACGTGATGGGGCCGCTGGTGCCGATGGGGCCGCTGCTTTGGTCTGCTCGGTCATGGTTCAGGATCAAAGAGTTGGAGACAGAGAGAAAATGGGGAAAATCTAAAAATAGGAAATGGTCTTTGGTTCCTTTGGGTCTCCCGGGTCGCTCCTTATATGGTCTTTGGTTCCTTTGCGTCTCCCGGGTCGCTCCTTATATGGTCTTTAGTTCCTTTGGGTCTCCTGGGTCACTCCTTATATGGTTTTTAGTTCCTTTGGGTCTCCCGGGTCGCTCCTTATATCCTGACAGATCAGTCACACAGCAATTAAAAATGCAGGAGTCGTCTGAAAATGAGAAGGAGTTACAGGAGTATTAACACTAACAGTGAAGGAGGAGAGGGTTGCAGAAGAGAAGAAACACTGTGCAGTGAAGACAGAGATGTCTCTTTATATACCCTCCCTGTCTGTTTTAGCACTTAATAAGCACTAACAGTTATCTTATGAGAGGGGAATGTGAGGGTGAGGTGATGGGTGCACCTAGGAGGCAGAGCTGTTACCTCTCTGTAGACAGGACCAGGGAGGAGGGGGCGACACAGAGGGCATCACAAATGGCAACCTAGTCACTTCATGGTGCACTGCTTTAGGTTGCTAGTCAAAAGGGCTCTGGTCAGAAGTAGTGCATTATATAGGGAATAGGGTGCCATTTTGGCACAGCCAGAAACAGAACTAATTAGATGTATTTATAACTGTGAGGGGGAAATGGCAAATAGCTGCTGGATGACTCCAGACTCCGGACGAGGTTGGAGGAGCTGCTATACATCACATGTCCCGGTGTGTGTGTGTGTGTGTGTGTGTGTGTGTGTGTGTGTGTGTGTGTGTGTGTGTGTGTGTGTGTGTGTGTGTGTGTGTGTGTGTGTGTGTGTGTGTGTGTGTGTGTGTGTGTGGGTGTGTGTGTGTGTGTGTGTGTGTGTGTGTGTGTGTGTGTGTGTGGTGTGTGTGTGTGTGTGTGGGTGTGTGTGTGTGTGTGTGTGTGGGTGTGTGAGGTAAAGTCAAGGCCCAGCCCTAGCTGTGACAGACCCAGTCAACTTCTCACATCCCAGTGATCTTTATTCTCTCTCTGTTAACTAGGGGTCCTCAGCTGTGTGTTGAAGGTAACTAGGGGTCCTCAGCTGTGTGTTGAAGGTAACTAGGGGTCCTCAGCTGTGTGTTGAAGGTAACTAGGGGTCCTCAGCTGTGTGTTGAAGGTAACTAGGGGTCCTCAGCTGTGTGTTGAAGGTAACTAGGGGTCCTCAGCTGTGTGTTGAAGGTAACTAGGTGTCCTCAGCTGTGTGTTGAAGATAACTAGAGGTCCTCGGCTGTGTGTTGAAGATAACTAGGGTTCCTCAGCTGTGTGTTGAAAGTAACTAGGGGTCCTCAGCTGTGTGTTGAAAGTAACTAGGGTTCCTCAGCTGTGTGTTGAAGTTACTAGGGTTCCTCAGCTGTGTGTTGAAAGTAACTAGAGGTCCTCGGCTGTGTGTTGAAGGTAACTAGGGTTCCTCAGCTGTGTGTTGAAGAGTGTTTGCTGAGTTTCTAACCAAGAGAGAAACTATTCTTGCTGTGACCTTTACATAGAATGTGGTTCCTAAGCAGTTTCATTGGAGATACAGGTCAGCATGAAGGATATTTGGGGCACTCTGCTCATAGAAGCAGGCTGAAGGATTACCTTATAGGTAACAGTCATTCAGTATATAAGCTCCAGGAAAATGTTATTCGTGGTTCCTCTGACCAGCCACACTCACTGGTGTCTGTTGGAGGAAACCAGATCGGACATGTCTATATATAATAAATGTTTGTGTCAACTCTTTGATTGAGCATTGTGTTTCCCCCTCACATCTTAAATCCTTCAATACCAGAAAAATCATCATTACAATCCCTGAGGGGCCCTTGTGTTGAGGGTCAGTGTGGCGGATGGGTTGTTGCCTACCCTCACCACCTGGGGGCTGCATGTCAGGAAGTTCAGGATCCAGTTAAAGAGGGAGGTGTTTAGTCTCAGGGTCCTTAGCTTATTAATGAGCACTATGGTGTTCCTTTTGTCCAGGTGGGAAAGGAAAGTGTGGAGTGCAATAGATATTGTGCATCTGCTGGTGCTGTATGTGAATTAGTGTGTACAGGGTGTCTGGGATGATGGTGTTGATGTGAGCCATGACAAACCTTTCAAAGCATTTCATGGCTATAGATGTGAGTGATACAGAGCAATAGTCATTTAGATATGGTGGTCTGCTTGAAACATGTAGGTATTACAGACTGGGTCTGGGAGAGGTTGAAAATGTCAGTGAAGACACTTGCCAGCTGGTCAGTGCATGCTCTGAGTATGCATCCTGGTATTCTGCCTGGCGCTGCGGCCTTGAATGTTAACCTGTTCAAAGCTATGAAGAGCTTGATCACACAGTCATCTGGACTGGTGCACTCATGCATGGTTCAGTGTTGCTTGTCTCGAAGCAAGTATAGAACGTACTTAGCTCATCTGGTAGGCTCACATCACCGTGCAACTCGTAGCTGGGTTTCCCTTTGTCATCCGTGATAGTTTGCAAACTCTCCCACATCCGACTAGTGTCAGTAGGATTCGATATTGGTCCTGTATTGACGCTTTGCCTATTTGATGGCGGCATTTGTGTGTGTGTGTGTGTGTGTGTGTGTGTGCGCGTGCGTGCCTGTGTGCGTGTGTTGACTTGGTGTGTTTGTGCAGTCTGGAGAGCTCGTCTTTTGTTCGGTTGGGCAGTTTTCAGTGGGTTTACTAGGGTTTTCATCTTATGTCAGCTGTGACAGAGTTGTCAGTGTTTCATCAGTGAGATGCTGTGCCCTGAGAAACTGACACACTGTCCATTGGAGCAAAAAGCTGATTCAATAGATATTTCTGTAATTCAGTGATATGTCCCAGTAACAGTTTTTGTTAGCAGAGGTTGAATTGGGGTTTTTGTTGATGGAAGAATTGTCTCCCAATGTCATCAAAAGGTATTTAGGGATTTACAGTGGTGATAGGCCTACTGAAGACACATCTGTTCCTGTGCCAACAGTAACACAAAGTCGTTTTAAGACATGAATAATAAAAGAGAATCCCACACAAGCACAGGGATTGTTATTGTGTGTTTGAGGTGGTTGGGCCTGCCACCCTATCATCTTGCTCTTCTTGTAACCATGGGAGCTTCTCTGTAACCATGGGAGACACAGGTCCTACAACAAAATGGCAACTGGTGTTAATAGAATGATTTCTGGTCTAAATGCTGAATTGGACCCGCATTAGTGGTGCACGGGTGTCTTTTGAGTTTCTAGTCATGAAATCTATGCAGCCTACTCAATCACTTTTTATAGCTACTGTTTACAGTCCTCCTGGGCCGTATACAGAGTTCCTTACTGAGTTATCTGAATTCCTATCGGACCTTGTAGTCATGGCAGAAAATATTCACATTTTTGGTGACTTTAATATTCACATGGAAAAGTCCACAGATCCACTACAAAAGGCTTTCGGCGCCATCATCGACTCAGTGAGTTTTGTCCAACATGTCTCCGGACCTACTCATTGCCACAGTCATACCCTGGATCTAGTTCTGTCCCGTGGAATAAATATTGTGGATCTGAATGTTATTCTTCATAATCCTGGACTATCGGACCACCATTTTATTATGTTTGCAATCGCAACAAATAATTTGCTCAGACCCCAACCAAGGATAATGCTATAATTTCTCAGACAGCCCAAAGATTCCTAGATGCCCTTCCAGACTCCCTCCACCTATCCAAGGACGTTGGAGTACAAAAATCAGTTAACGACCAAACTGAGGATCTAAATGTAATTTTGCATAATACCCTAGATACAGTCGCACCACTAAAAACAAAACACATTTGTCACAAAAAACTAGCTCCATGGTACACAGAAAATACCCAAGCTTTGAAGCAAGCTTCCAGAAAATTGGAACGGAAATGGCTCTCCACCAAACTGGAAGTCTTCCTACTAGCTTGGAAAGAAAGTACAGTGCAATATCGAAGAGCCTCACTGCTGCTCAATCATCCTATTTTTCCAACCTAATTGAGGACAATAAGAACTATCCAAAATGTCTATTTGATACTGTTGCAAAGCTAACTAAAAAGCAGCATTCCCCCAAGAGAGGATGCCTTTCACTTCAGCAGTGATGAATTCATCACTAGAAAGCAAATTACGGACTCCTCTTTGAATCTGCGTATTTCCCCAAAGCTCAGCTGTCCTGAGTCTGACAGAACTGCCAGGACCTAGGATCAATGGAGACACTCAAGTTTTTTAATCCTATATCTCTTGACACATTCATGAAAATTGTCCAACTAAACTACTGAAAGAGCTACTTCCTGTGCTCGGCCCTCCTGTGCTGAACATAATAAATGGCTCCCTATCCATCGGATGTGTACCAAACTCACTAAAAGTTGCAGTAATAGATAGATAGATAGATAGATAGATAGATAGATAGATAGATAGATAGATAGATAGATAGATAGATAGATAGATAGATAGATAGATAGATAGATAGATAGATAGATAGATAGATAGATAGATAGATAGATAGATAGATAGATAGATAGATAGATAGATAGATAGATAGATAGATAGATAGATAGATAGATAGATAGATAGATAGATAGATAGATAGATAGATAGATAGATACTTTATTGATCCCCCGGGGGGGAAATTTCATTGTCAAGCAGCTACAACAAAAACACAGGGCAGGTGCAAAATGCCACAACGAAAGTACACAAAAGACAGATACACGGTACATGATACATAGAGCGGCAGTATGAAAAAGTATAGAAATACAAGATATCTGGAGTGCAAAAAAATAAAAGCTATAAAAAAGACAGCATAGTATGGGTGGTTGGCTGAATATGTACACTATACATTGGTGGATGTTGGATGGTTAACTATACTATACAGGTCGATGGCAGAGAAATACTTCAGTAGCTAAAAATGCGTATGATATGAGCGAGGGTAATAATAGTTTAATTAATAGACAGACTGGGTAAATGAACAGGTAAGTGAAAATTTTGCTATCTATCTATCTATCTATCTATCTATCTATCTATCTATCTATCTATCTATCTATCTATCTATCTATCT
>CM042402.1:6139755-6147255 GCA_023634145.1 Thymallus thymallus | reverse complement strand
CAACTCCCCACTCTCACACCCAACTCCCCATTCCCACACCCAACTCCCCACTCTCACACCCAACTCCCCACTCACACACCCAACTCCCCAATCTCACACCCAACTCGCCACACCCAACTCCCCACTCTCTCACCCAACTCCCCACCAAACTCCCCACTCTCACACCCAACTCCCCACTCTCTCACCCAACTCCCCACTCTCTCACCCAACTCCCCACTCTCTCACCCAACTCCCCACAATGTTCATCTGTAGTCATAGCCTTAGGAGTTATGAGAATGCTCTCCACAAGTCATTCCCCCTCACAGTCAAACTTGTGATATTTTAGTAAAATAACTTGCAGTAACTTGGTGATTTTGGAGACATCGTTCAGAGCATAAGGTAATCATCCACATGCTATACCTGCAACAGCAGATCACAGTCCATCAGTCTGTGCACATTCATTCATTCATTCATTCATTTGTGTCACAATACAAAATATCACAATACCTAAACTCTCTGAACTCACCATTTTTCCTCAGATCTCCATGAATAAAGGTGTGTGTGAGGAATCAATGTGTGTGTGTGAGGAATCAGTATGTGTGTGTGTGTGTGTGTGTGTGTGTGTGTGTGTGTGTGTGTGTGTGTGTGTGTGTGTGTGTGTGTGTGTGTGTGTGTGTGTGTGTGTGTGTGTGTGTGAGGAATCAGTGTGTGTGATGAATCAGTGTGTGTGAGGAATCAGTGTGTGTGATGAATCAGTGTGTGTGAGGAATCAGTGTGTGTGAGGAATCAGTGTGTGTGAGGAATCACTGTGTGTGAGGAATCAGTATGTGTGATGAATCAGTGTGTGTGAGGAATCAGTGTGTGTGAGGAATCAGTGTGTGTGAGGAATCAGTGTGTGTGAGGAATCAGTGTGTGTGAGGAATCAAGGTGTGTGAGGAATCAGTGTGTGTGAGGAATCAGTGTGTGTGAGGAATCAAGGTGTGTGAGGAATCAGTGTGTGTGAGGAATCAGTGTGTGTGAGGAATCAAGGTGTGTGGCCGTTGATCTCTCTCTATATTTTTACGTTGTGTATGCAGTAGCCTTCAAGCATAATTTTCTAAAGCATTTAAATGAAACACTACTTGATTATGGCCTATAACATTCAGAGGGATTCATTGTGTAATTATCTGTCATTTCCGTGAGCGATGTGGCAACACAATATTTACTCCATTAGAGGTCAGACCAGGACACTATTGTGTAAATTCCAATTCTTTATAGTTATTGTGTAATTTCTAATTCCTTATAGCCCCCTGAATATACTTAGCTTGGTACGTTTTAAAGCAGACAAGATCTCTTTGTCCTCAGCAGATGAGAGTAGGGTGTAGGCAACCCCCTACTACTCAGCAGGTTGACCTTTGACCAGGGGAATGTTACCAGAGTCAGGAGACTCCCCCAGGGATAAAGGCTTCCTGTGTACCTCCCATTTTCCTGACTTAGAACTAGACATGTATTTTGTGCCAATGGTATCTCCAAATAAGGAGAAAACAAGAAATAGCATCAGGAGTTTTGAGACCAGGTTGGAGGAAAAATAGAATGGGTGGAGCTGTGATAACTGTGTCTTATGAATAAACATTTCAAAACTTGTACATAAGCCAAAAACTTAGAGATGTACGGGAGTGGTTCCTGCGGGGAGTGAGTGGTTCCTGCAGGACACTCGGCTTCATTGTCTTTTTGCAATAAAGTCTATCTTGCTTCTACAAACTCCAGAAGTGCCTTCGTTTTTAAAGAGGAAGAGTTTTTTCTACAACAAAATTGGCACCCCAGACGGGACTGGGAAAAGGGATTTTGGGGGCTTGGCCATCGGGGGCATCTGAACGAAATACGCAAACGTATTTCGTGGTGTAAAAGGTAAGCAAAGTTCTTACTATAAGTCTGCGTGATTCGATCAGTTGCCACCGGGGGTCAGGTACTAAATTCAGGTCTCTCCAGAATACGGGCTAAATGTAATTGTTTAAAGTAAAAGGCACAGAGTTTGTAGAAGAAAGAAATATAGTATGATTGAAGTGTGATGAATGTGTGTGAATCCCTGTCTGTACTAATACACGAAGTTACCCGAAGTGCGAGGAACGTATTGTAGGAGTGCATAGGCAGGTAGAGGCCCTGTGAGTACTTTATAGATACATATCGAAGTGCGTATAGGTATACTATGGGGTTACAATGAGCAGGGTAGTAAGTTGGGTTATGGGAATCTGTCGAAGTGCGTACAGCCCCATATGGAAACACCTATCGAAGAGCGTATAGTGTGTTGTGTTGAGTTATGGGAATCTATCGAAGAGCGTATAGCCCCATATGGAAACACCTATCGAAGAGCGTATAGTGTGTTGTTGAGTTATGGGAATCTATCGAAGAGCGTATAGCCCCATATGGAAACACCTATCGAAGAGCGTATAGTGTGTTGTGTGTGTGATGGGAATCTATCGAAGAGCGTATAGCCCCATATGAGTGTAAATCCTGTGAATACCGCCTTTAGTACTTCCTAGAGGGACTGGATGGACAGGCAACCTGTAGAAAACAGACTTGGCACATGCTAGGGTTCTGAAAGAACAGGTTTAATATATAAGTTGAATGATGGGAATCTATCGAAGAGCGTATAGCCCCATATTAGTGTAAATCCTGTGAATACCGCCTTTAAGTACAACCTGAAGGGACTGGATGGACAGGGAACCTGTAGAAAACAGACTTGGCTTATGCTAGGGTTCTGAAAAAACAGGTTAAATATATGAGAAACCGGTATTATAAATGCGCATAACATATATTGTAAAATAAATGCGCATAACATATATTGTAAAATAAATAGTAGGAACCTACATTGTATGAATAATATTTAGAGGAACATATACTATGGATTTAATGGAAGAGAAGATGTGCGTCTTTCCGGGAAGTTGCCCGGTAGAAAGGTTGCATTCGATCACTGCGGCCCAGGGAAAAGATAAGGTATGTGGAAGTGAGACTGTGAAGGAGGTGCGTTTGATAAGTTAATCTTGAAACCCCGCTGTGTGCGCGTTTACCCAAGTTACTTATATTGTAAATCTAAGCTGTAGAATTGTAATCATGTATATTGTATGGTATGGAACAGGAAGTGTGAATCTAAGCGATGGGCTGCGTTTAGAGGCTTGTATCAAAGGAGTGGTATTTGAGCTGGTATTGTGCAAATTTAGAGGACGCACGTAATGAGGTATTTTAAGGTGTTACATGGGGAAGTTTAAAAGAGTACTCGGAGAAGGTATGAAAGATTAAGGCTAAACTGACGAGTTGTGTCGTGATTGTGTGTGGAACGGTAATAACCAACATGTGGCATCGTTTGTCTCTGATTGTTGTATGTCATGTGATGTAAGTAAAAAAGTTTGTCTTTGTGTGGGAATAACCGATTGTGTATAAACGTTGATTAATGGCTCTGTAGAGATAAACATTGGTAGATAGGATAAAATGGTTATAGGAATTTAGGAGTCTAGGTTGGCTGTATTGAGTGAAACCTTTTTGAAACTAGTTTAGAGCCATTTCCCAATGGAACTTTGCTTAGGGAAGTTAGAATAATAACTTCGACGTTACTAGTCACTTCCCTAGGTCCTGTGTTATTGAGTATTTTACAGTAGCCTGTCTGGCTAGCGCACGTAAAATTGTTGAACTATCTGTCCAATCGGGCCGCATTCATTTTAAAGTAAATGACTACTCAGTTTGTATGTGAATGGTGAGTTGGAAAGCATTTAGTACCGCGGGTTTTTCTTTCCCCATAATATAAATTGTACTCCTCATTAACCGAGGTGGTGTGTAATAGATGGTATTATATATTGACTGACATGATAAATGAATTGGCATTTTAAGTTACAATACATGTATGATGACCCCAGGGGATGATAGAGTTATAATTTTGGTGTATCTTAAATACATTCCAATGAAGGGCGTTTGCCTGGGCTGTGTGGTTTTAACGTTTGAGCTTGATAAGAAACAGATGTGGGGGATGGGCTGTGGTAATAGGAAAGCCTCTAGCTGTATTGGGATGATGGAGTAATAGATGTGTTGCTGAGCCATGATAATTTAGAAGGGAATAGTTTTGAAGTAGTTTACTAAGTGGAGGTAGTGTATTATGAAGACAAAGAATAGCAACATAGGGAACAGGCAGAGACAATAAGAAGGAACTAGACAATATAGAAACTAGAAAGGTGTCAGTAAAATAGGTTAAAATATGAGATTGTCTCAATTGATAGGACAGTTTTGATAGAAAATGGGTTAGTTTTATTTTGTGTTTTAGTTAACAGTCTTACTTAATAGGACAATATTGATCGACTTTTATTTGTGGGTTTTCACTTTTGACTAGACAGGATAATTATAGGTTCTAATTTACTATGATGGCCCTCACTGAGGCATGAAAACTAGGTAGTGGTGTACATGTTAACAGATATTCTGATTTAGCATATACGATTGGTGTTTGCCTACTATGAGTAGGGGTTTGGAAAAGTAGTGATTTTATGAATGCATATGGAAATATTAGGAAAATAATACGTTACAGATTGAGGCCCTGCTGGAAGCTATGTTGCTCCCAGCTAGGTTGGCATTTTGAGGGTTTGTGCCTGCAAGGCAATCAAGACAATATTAGCTTAGTTAATAAAGTTGCTGCTGAAAGGTTTCACACCCATGTTGTGTATCTGGTTTTTGCTATGGCCTCGCCTGTTGTTGAGTTGCAACAACAACAGGGGACTGACCATATGTCTCACTCCCTATGGGAGACCAGAGGTTGCTCCCAGGGCCCTGATGGCCCTCTGTGACAACACCTTTCAGGTAAATTTGTGCTGCTAGAGTGGCTCATTCCGTAGGTTTGCCGAATAGGCTCATGGTTGGTGAGTCATTCATCAAGAGGGAGTAGGGTACATGAGGTTTTAGGTTTTTTACGAGATTGGTTTTGCCTTAACTTAGCAGAAGTTAAAAGAACATAGGAAACAACATGGTCTTAGAATATGAGACTATTTTTAATATGCGTTATGTGTATTTAATATAACATTGCCAAGTAGACGCCTCTTAAACTAGGTAATTTTACTTGGTGGTGTATTTACACACATTGCATTAGACTTTATTGATATGATTGAGAGAAAGGAGATAAAATGCTCTTGTCTAGTGATAAGTGAGAGGGTTATACCGGCTGTGATGCCAACACAGTAGCTAACAGTCTGGTAAGGGAAATATTCCCTGGATTCAGAATCCCAGAAACCTTGTCTGTAGACACACGACACCCATGTTACAGGAGATGCCGTGACCCAAATTGTCCTGATGATGGGAATGGATCAGAAATTTGTCTCTATGATCCAAAAAGTTATGGCTAAGGCCTAGATTAACAGGTTGAACCTGAATAGAATGTATACATCTGGTGCTGAGGAGAATGTGAAACAGCCCCTATAGGGGTACTGGGTCTAGCCCTCATGAGATATTAACAGGCCGTCCCATGAATGTTCCATATTATAGGCCGATGATTGACGAACAGACTGACCTGACTAGACTGGAAGATGATCTGTTAACATTATATGTAGAAACTAACTTCTACTGTTAGGTTTTTGTATTTCTTGTTTCTAGGAAAATCCAGGAGGTCTCAGCCAGAGGACAAAGACGAAATCCCTGTCCTGATCGGAGACTGAGTGAAACTGAGGGGCTTCAGGAGGAAGTAGGTCAGAATAGATGTGTTATATCTCGACGAGATAAAAAAAGGTAATGAGGAGATAGAGGAGAGAGTGGATGTGTTCAGAGAAGATAGTATAATTTCTTGTGGAGGAAAGGAGGAAAGCAGATTAATGTGTAGGAAGTTAGCTAAGGCCTAGAACAGATTTTAAAAACAACCTAAACGGTATATATCTTTCTTTTGGAGATGTTAAAAGGAACTCAGATGCAATTTGAACCCTGTGGTTGTCAGGACCTGGAGGGCCTGGTGAGCAAACTGCCAAGCATCCAGGATGGGGCCAGAAATTGGATTGGAGCTTTTGAAGAGCAGACGATGGGGAAACTGCTGGCGGTGGGGGACCTGAAGGCACTGTTGGCCAGGGTGGTGGGAAAGGCCAAAATGGATGAGGTATTGGCAGTAGGTGGCATGGGGGACCTGACAGAGGATCGAGTGATGGATGGAGAACTGTTCGATCAATACAGAACTAGGGTGTGGAGGGCCCTAAGACATGAATATCCAACAAGAATTAATCAGCAGGAGACTGAAAGGGCTCCAGAGACAGACCCACTGATAACAACAATGTTCAGGACAACTCTGGTGGAATCCATGCTGACAGCGGTCAAGAGCAGACTGGACAATGTGGTGGGACTGACATCAAAAACCCACGAGGAATTCTGTGACCATGTTGTCCATGCAGTGGAAGAATATCGAAAAGATGAACAAAGACTGGCAGACCAGGTCAGAGACATCCAGAGAAGACTGACACAAATGCAGCTGGATGAACTAACAAAGAAGGACAAAAAGAAAACACAGGCTCCTCTAACCCTGTCACCTCTACCTGTGCCAGTCACTCATGGAGGCCCGCAACCGCTACCTCAACAGCAGGGTCCAAGGGCACCTGCTCCGCCAGTAGTGAATGTGTATACACAGCAATCCCCGGGAGGCTGGCAAAATAAAATCAACGGAAATGCACCTCAGGCACAGGGGTATCAACTGCAGTATCAGGCACGGCAGAATAGAGGTCAAAAAGGACGACCAGGTGTCTGCTGGGGGTGCAATCAAGCAGGGCACACCAGAAGGAATTGTCCTACCAATCCGTGGATGCCTAGGCATCCACAACAGGACACTTGGCAAGGAAATGGTCCTACCCAGATGCATGGCAGCAATCTCAAACACAGGCTCCACAGGGACCAGTGACCCGCTGGGGAAGACCAAATTAAAGGGACTAGGGATGCCCAGAGAGTCATAAAGGGGAGGGTCAGTTTACAGCAATAACCATGCAAGCTGATGATGAACCTATGCTACAGGTTTGGGTGACTAATAGAGGCACACCCATGATGATAGATACTGGAGCAATGTCTTCGAGAATAAATCCAAATTTTGCCTAACCTCTCCATGTCATGTAAATTTAAGAAGACAATAGGATTCTTGGGACAAATGCTGCTAATTTCTATGACAGAACCACTAAATTTAGAAGCAGGAAGGACAACCACCTGCATACCGGAATTGTAATCAGAACATACTCCAGTAAATTTATTAGGAAAGGATGCACTATGTCGAATGGGTATTCAAATTAAGTATACATTAGAAGGGATAGAAATAGACAGGGAAGGAGCAGGACAATTAAAGGTGAAGATTACAGGCAGCAAATATATACAGGCAAAGGCAGACAATATGTATTGGATAGGAGGTATAGGAGAACTAGTGCAGGAAGTGTTAGATTAATGGGATAAGTTTATTATATTTACATTATATAAAATTTAAAGATGAAGAAGAAGTAGCCCTGCAATAGATGACATACTGAGAATGCAAGAGAGAGCAGAGAGATATGAGCCAAG
>CM042402.1:6127255-6134755 GCA_023634145.1 Thymallus thymallus | reverse complement strand
TGATACTGTATTTTTATTTAGCTATTGATAATTCTATCACATTAGCTGACATCGTATTATATTTAATTTTATGACTTACGACAATACATGCGGTACACACTTAGAAAAGAGTGTTCCTCAAGGGTTCTTTGGTTAGGGTGATGGTTCTATGTGGAACCGTTTGACCCAAAGAACCCTTTAAGTCCTTCAATGGTTATTTGCAGTTCAAAAAAGGGTTTGTTCCTCTTTTAGTGATAAGAATATTACAATATTTTGTGGCGTGGTTTGCTCACAGCTCTTTTTGTGCAACCGTTAGTGAGTGTGTCATATCTAATCTGTTGTATTATGCCATTACATGTTAAATATGACTATGGCCAGTTAGTGTCTTGTAAAGACTCACTTATGGCCTTGTGTCATTTGAGAACGTTTGACAATTCTCCCAGCTGTTGTAGGGCTAACCCACTTGATTCAACTAGTCAATTAACACATTAATTGACAGGTTATAATAGGAATTTTTGTAATTTAATATGGCTAACCAGAATAGAAACACTGTTGCCTATGGTTCTTCAACATTATCTACAAAGAACCTTTGTGCGATTGGGGAAGGCTCTTTATAGAACCTTTATGGACAAAGGTTCAATAAAGAACCACTAAAAAGGGTTATATATAGCCCCAAAAAGGGTTGTAACCATAATGTTTTTTTAGAGAAAAGATATAGGAAAGGCTTCTTTATAGCGGTCCTGGAACCCCCTCCCCTGGGGGTTTCACTACACAGCTGATATAAATAACCAACTCATCATCAAACTGAATCAGCTGTAATAGTGCTAGGACAAAAAACAAAACGTGCACCCAGGGGGAGCCCGTGGGAAACCCTGCTTTATAGCACCATAAAGGTTCCATTTAGAACCTTATGAACATGATTGATGAACCTTTAAATAAAAGTTACATGAGATCCACAATGGTTACAAGCCAAACAACCCTTATTTGTCTGAGTCTAACAGCCCTTGAGTCTCAGGACAAGGTCCAACACAACTACATGATGACACCATAATGTTTTGAAGCCAGAGAGAGACTTGTGGTGCGTCACCACTGAATCAATGAACACTGCATCCCAAATGGCACCCTATTCCCTACATAGTGCACTATGGGTCCTGGTAGTAGGGAGGAGGGTGCCATTTGGGAAGCAGCCTATGTGTACTGTCCTGGTTACGTTGTTTTAAGTGTTTATAGAATACTGGAACTCCAGTGGTTAAATCCATCTTATAGGAAGCTAATAAGGCTGCTTGTTGTTACACACAAGACAGTCTTCGATGTGAGTTCTAGTGTACAATTGATTTCAGTAATGTACGTGTAACTGTAAGCGTTGAGCTTTCAATCAACATCATTCTATCCTCAAAAACAGAGAGCAACGCCAAAGGTAGTCATGAGCCTGGCAGGCGAGACAATTCCAAAGGTGACAGAAACACTGAAAAAGGTGTTTAATTAAGGTGATAAGCCAATATGTCTGATGAAAATAACTTGTTATATTCATTTAAATAATTCACAGTGTTCGGTTGGTAAATGAGCATCGTTACTCCTCCTTGACTGTTGAGGACATTGAGGTAATTTGATTTCTTCAACAGGTCAGACCAGAAGAGCTCTTGGGTGGCAGTTAGTCTGTTGCCAGGCAACCAACGGCCTCTAGTGCCATGGTGTCGCTAGCTGAGGAGGAGTGATACAGTGATCAGTGAACCTTCGTGTCTCCAGTGAAAAGGCCAATATGTTCAGAGAACAACCCTGAACAAGGTCCATCCTTAATGGTAACAGCAGAGTTGCAGTAAATTCCACCAACATTACAGTTAGTTAAGGGATTGAATTGCAGTCCTTATGGAGAAATTCCATGTCCAATTCAGCTGGCAGGAATTTAAATGATATTGATCCCATCTCTAAAATTGCACTTTTTTGGTTTCTCATTTGCCAAGAGAATCCATGTGTGGCATATCAAGAAGTGTATTAAATAGAATTATCATTACACAGGTGCACTTTGTGCTGGGGGCAATAAAAGGCCACTTTAAAATGTGCACAGTTTTGAGGGAGCGTGCAATTGTTATGCTGGCTGCAGGAATGTCCACTAGAGCTTTTGCCAGATAATTGTATGTTAATTTCTCTACCGTAAGCTGCCTCCATCGTCATTTTAGAGAACTTTGTAGTATGTCCAACCAGCCTCAGAAACGCAGACCTACGCATAACCACGTCAGCCAAGGACCTGTTGAGGAGTATTTCTGTCTGTAATAATGCCCTTTTGTGGGGAAAAACAAATTCTGATTGGCTGGGCCTGGCTCACGAGTGGCTGGGCCTGGCTGCCAGGTGGGTGAGCCTAGGCCATAACAGGACCACCCATGGCTGCTTCCTTGACCAGTTATGCAAAAATCCATAGATTAGGGCCTAATGAATTTATGTAAATTGACTGATTTCCTGTACCTCTGTAAAAATCTTTTAAATTGCTGCATGTTCAAATCAAATCAAATCAAATTGTATTTGTCACATGTGCCGAATACAACAGGTGTAGACCTTACCGTGAAATGCTTACTTACAAGCCCTTAACCAATAATGCAGTTCAAGAAATAGAATTAAGAAAATATTTACTAAATAAACGAAAGTAAATTTTTTAATAAAAAGTAACACAATAAAATAACAATAACGAGGCTATATACAGGGGGTACCGGTACAGAGTCAATGTGCAGGGGTACAAGGTAGTTGAGGTAATTTGTATACGTAAGTAGGGGTAAAGTGACTATGAATAGATAATAAACAGCGAGTAGCAGCAGTGTAAAAACAAAGGGGGGGGGTCAATGTACCACTTCTGCTTCTTTGTCTTGCTCACGTTGAGGGAGAGGTTGTTGTTCTGGCACCACACTGCCAGGTCTCTGACCTTCTCCCTATAGGCTGTCTTATCGTTGTCGGTGATCAGGTCTACCACTGTTGTGTTGTCAGCAAACTTAATGATGGTGTTGGAGTTGTGCTTGGCCACGCAGTCGTGGGTGATCATGGAGTACAGGAGGGGACTAAGCACGTACCCCTGAGGGGCCCACGCGTTGAGGATCAGCGTGGCAGATGTGTTGTTGTCTAGCTTTACCACCTGGGAGTCCAGGATCCAGTTGCAGAGGGAGGTGTTTAGTCCCAGGGTCCTTAGCTTGATGATGAGCTTTGTGGGCACTATGGTGTTGAGCTGAGCTGTAGTCAGTGAACAGCATTCTCACATAGGTGTTCCTTTTATCCAGGTGGGAAAGGGCAGTGTGGAGTGCGATTGAGATTGTGTCATCTGTGGATCTGTTGGGGCGGTATGCAAATTCTTTTTTTTATTTTTTATTTCACCTTTATTTAACCAGGTAGGTCAGTTGAGAACAAGTTCTCATTTGCAACTGCGACCTGGCCAAGACAAAGCAAAGCAGTGCGACAAAAACAACAGAGTTGTAAACAAACAGTCAAAAACACAATAGAAAATCTATATACAGAGTGCAAAATGTAGTGCAAAATGCAGTAAGGTTAGGAGGTAGGACAATAAATAGACCATAGTGGCAAAATAAGTTACAGATTATCATCATTAACACAGGAATGAAGGATGTGCAAATTATGATGTGCAAATAGATATACTGGAGTGCAAGATTTGTGAAAATAACAAAAATAAATATGGGGATGAGGTAGTAGTGTGGGCTATTTACAGAAGGGCTATATACAGGTGCAGTGATCGATAAGCAGCTTTGACAACTGATGCTTAAAGTTATTGAGGGAGATAGGAACCTCTAGCTTCAATGATTTTTGCAATTCGTTCCAGTCATTGGCAGCAGCGAACTGGAAGGAATGGCGGCCAAAGGAGGTGTTGGCTTTGGGGGTGACCAGTGAGATATACCTGCTGGAGCGCATGCTACGGGTGGGTGTTGCTACAGTGACCAGTGAGCAGAGATAGGGCCGGGATTTACCTAATAAAGACTTATAGATGACCTGGAGCCAGTGGGTTTGGCGACGAATATATAATGAAGGCCAGCCAACGAGAGCATACAGGTCGCAGTGGTGGGTAGTGTATGGGGCTTTGGTGACAAAACGGATGGTACTGTGATAGACTACATCCAATTTGCTAAGTAAAGTGTTGGAGGCTAGTTTGTAAATGACATCGCCGAAATCAAGGATCGGTAGGATAGTCAGTTTTACAAGGGCATGTTTGGCAGCATGAGTGAAGGAGGCTTTGTTGCGAAATAGGAAGCCAATTCTGGATTTAATTTTGGATTGGAGATGGTTGATGTGAGTCTGGAAGTTGAGTTTACAGTCTAACCAGATGCCTAGGTATTTGTAGGTGTCCACGTATTCTAATTCGGACCCGTCGAGAGTAGTGATGATAGTCCGGTGGGCGGGTGCTGGCAGCGTTCGATAGAAAAGCATGCACTTAGTTTTACTAGCGTTTAAGAGCAGTTGGAGGCCACGGAAGGAGTGTTGTATGGCATTGAAGCTTGTTTGAAGGTTAGTAAACACAGTGTCCAAAGAGAGGCCAGATGTATACAGAATGGTGTCATCTGCGTAGAGATGGATCAGAGAGTCACCAGCAGCGAGAGCGACATCGTTGATGTATATAGAGAAAAGGGTTGGCCCAAGAATTGAACCCTGTGGCACCCCCATAGAGACTGCCAGAGGATCGGACAATAGGCCCTCCGATTTGACACACTGAACTCTGTCTGCAAAGTAGTTAGAGAACCAGGCAAGGCAGTCACTTGAGAAACCAAGGCTGTTGAGTCTGCCAATAAGAATGCGGTGATTGACAGAGTCGAAAGCCTTGGCCAGGTCGATGAAGACGGCTGCACAGTACTGTCTTTTATCGATGGCGGTTATGATATCGTTCAGTACCTTGAGCGGGTGGAGTGGGTCTAGGGTTTCCAGGATGATGGTGTTGATGTGAGCCATGACCAGCCTTTTACAGCACTTCATGGCTACCGACGTGAGTGCTATGGGGCGGTAATCATTTAGGCAGGTTACCTTCACTTTCTTGGGCACAGGGACTATGGTGGTCTGCTTGAAACATATAGATATTACAGACTCGGTCAGGGTAAGGTTGAACATGTCAGTGAAGACACTTGCCAGTTGGTCTGCGCGTGCTCTGAGTAGAGGTACTGTTAATCCGTCTGGCCCCGCGATCTTGTGAATGTTGACCTGTTTAAAGGTCTTGCTCAAAGAGCATGATCACACAGTCGTCCAGAACAGCTGTTGCTCTCATGCATGCTTCAGTGTTGCTTGCTTCGAATCGAGCATAAAAGGCATTTAGCTCATCTGGTAGGCTCGCGTCGTATATATGTTGCGTTTATATTTTTGTTCAGTACATATTCTCTCAGTGTAGTGTTTAAATGCAGCAGATGGACATTAGAAATATAGGAAGGCCAGGACTAAAAACAAACAAATATTACTATTGTAAATTAGATTGTGTCTGTAAAATGTGTATAGCATGTATAAGCTGGAAGCAGAAGCTAAAATGCTATTGTTTATTAGTTTACTCCAATTATATATATATTTACCCCAAAAATATATGGGGAATTGGAAATGATGCAGACAATTACATTCATGGAAGCAACAATCTATCTGCAATATTAAAACTGATCTATCCCTTAAAAAAAGAAACAAAAAAAAACAGTTTGTCCACTGTGGTGCGGGCACATTTTCTCATCGCTGTGCCCTGCGGGCAGCAGAGACATGGCACAGACGAGAAGTGGCATTTGGTGTGTGTGTGTGTGTGGAGGGATACAACAACACCCAGCCTCACCACGGGGCGTGCAGACAGACAATATTCTCCCTGGACATCCAAGGGCGTTCCTAAAATGGCTGACATTTCTGACAGCTTCTGATAAAACCCAGATTATTGAATAATTCATCCAGGTGTTTGGGTAGAGGAAAGGTTACCAAAATAAAAAAGGTCTGTTTTCCCTCCATGTGGATAATAGAGAGGAGCTTCAGTGTTAGTTTCACACTCACATACACACACAGACACACAAACAGTGGAGGCTGCTGAGGGGAGGACGGCTCATGATAATGGCTGGAACGGAGCAAATGGAATGGCATCAAACATATGGAAGCCATGGAAACCATGTGTGTGATGTATTTGATACCATTCCACCCATTCCGCTCCAGCCATTACCACTAGCCAGTCCTCCCCAACTAAGGTGTCACCAACCTCCTGTGACACACACACACACACACACACACACACATTTGCTTTGATAAAGGCATAGCAGCAATTTGGACTAAGACCACACACATGGAGAAATGTTGGGGAGAGTCACTGATCTGGATTGTGCAAACAGATGGTTCAGATTTAAACAATGTTCTGCGTGAAACAGAGCAAATTAACATTTAAGATTTCAAACACTGATTCCCTCCAAGAGAGAAATTGTGTGTGTGTGTGTATGTGTGTGTGTGTGCGTGTGTGTGTCTGAACAGTGATGCCCTCCGAGCCTGCAGCATTTCTCTGTTTGGCTCCACTCCTGGGTGAAGTATTGCCAGCTGCTCACTAGAAGAGGTACAATGGCTGTTTGGCTCCACTAATGGGTGAAGTATTGTCAGCTGCTCACTAGAAGAGGAAACATGGCTGTTTGGCTCCACTCCTGGGTGAAGTATTGTCAGCTGCTCACTAGAAGAGGTACAATGGCTGTTTGGCTCCACTAATGGGTGAAGTATTGTCAGCTGCTCACTAGAAGAGGAAACATGGCTGTTTGGCTCCACTCCTGGGTGAAGTATTGTCAGCTGCTCACTAGAAGAGGTACAATGGCTGTTTGGCTCCACTCCTGGGTGAAGTATTGTCAGCTGCTCACTAAAAGAGGAAACATGGCTGTTTGGCTCCACTCCTGGGTGAAGTATTGTCAGCTGCTCACTAGAAGAGGAAACATGGCTGTTTGGCTCCACTCCTGGGTGAAGTATTGTCAGCTGCTCACTAGAAGAGGTACAATGGCTGTTTGGCTCCACTAATGGGTGAAGTATTGCCAGCTGCTCACTAGAAGAGGAAACATGGCTTTTTGGCTCCACTAATGGGTGAAGTATTGTCAGCTGCTCACTAGAAGAGGAAACATGGCTTTTTGGCTCCACATCTGGGTGAAGTATTGTCAGCTGCTCACTAGAAGAGGTACAATGGCTGTTTGGCTCCACTAATGGGTGAAGTATTGTCAGCTGCTCACTAGAAGAGGAAACATGGCTTTTTGGCTCCACTAATGGGTGAAGTATTGTCAGCTGCTCACTAGAAGAGGAAACATGGCTTTTTGGCTCCACTAATGGGTGAAGTATTGTCAGCTGCTCACTAAAAGAGGAACAATGATTCAAACAGCAGAAGGCTTTTCTTTTATTTTGTGGTACTGCCAGAACTTTTTTGTGATGAAACTGCTTTAGGAAGGGGAAAACTTTATGTGATGAAACTGCTTTATGAAGGGGAAAACTTAATGTGATCTGCTTTATGAAGGGGAAAACTTTATGTGATGAAACTGCTTTATTAAGGGGAAAACTTTATGTGATGAA